>VDFB02270651.1:71596748-71643547 GCA_007258455.2 Sequoia sempervirens
TGGGAAGATTGGGAAAGAGGATTACGATAGGGGGACATGGATGGGGAATTGTAATAGGAGAAAAATTAGGATAAGAGGATGTAGATGTTGTATAAGAAAGAGGATGATGTAGATGAAGGACATGACAAATATGGGGATGAAGAAGATATTGGATATCCATTGTCAAAGGTGGCATAAGGAGCATGATTAGGCATGGATGAAGACATAATGGGATAGCTCATAGGAGTAATTGGATTTTGGAAAGTGGGTGGAGAAAGCTTACTAGATATGATAGTGTCAAGGGGGTCTATGTCATATACCTCTTGATCGACAAGACTTTCGTTATTATCATCAACGTAATTAGGGTTTCCCTTGACTACTATTGATTGGGGATGAGGATTCATGATGATGATAGGATAAAGAGGATGGATAAGAGATTTTGGATGGGAACGGATTAAAGCTCAAATCAGGATTTTGGTCAAGCTCAGATCAGGATTGGACAAAAGCTAGAATTAGGATGATTGGATGATGCGATGGGATTGATTTTGATTGGCTAGATTGGATTTTGATTGAATTGGATTAGATTATTAAGATCAATAGGACAACATTGGTTGAACAGATGTGATTTGGTTGATTGGGTAGAATGATTGGTTTTGATAGATTTGGATGATTGGATGGGTCTGATTGGATGATGAAAGATGTGAGAGAGACCTTAAGTTTGATCAAAGGAAGTTACCCTTAGTGACCTAGAGCTTTGATTGATTAAGAGGATGATTACGGCACCAAACCCACCTTAAGATAGGAATGGATTGATTGGGCCGAGGATGATAACTTACGACACCAAATTCACCTCAAAATGGAAGCGAATTGATTGGGGTCGAAGTTAAAGACTAATAATAAAATTCAAGTGTTATGGTCAATTTGGGTAACCACTTTGTAATACAAGTTTAAGGTGGTTTGGTTATGAGGGGTGTTTGGCGATGTAAATGGTAAAATTATGGTGGTCGTTAGGTGAGGGTATGGACTTTTGAATGGATTAGGGAGAAATTAAAATGAACGGGTGGATTGAAGATGATTGTGAAGAATGAATGGGGATTTAGAATGGCTAAACAGAAGTTTGGAATGATGAGATAGAGGTTTAAAATGGTCAAATGGAGGTTTTTGGAGCTTTAGAGTGACAAAACAGAGGCTTAGGATGATGAGATAATGGTTGGGAATGGTTAAATGATAGTTTAAAGGCTAAACAGATCCAAATGGGGCGATTTCAGGTGTTCAAGAGGGCAAATCCGCCCTTCTGCAGCAAAAATCAGGGGCGTTGACAGCTTTTTGCAGTAAATCAGGGGCGCTTCTGCCTTTCTGTAGCAAAATAGGGGCGCTTTCGCCGTTCTGCAGCAAAACAAAGGGCGCTTCCGCCTTTCTGCAGCAAAACAGAGGGCGCTTCCACCTTTCTGTAGTAAGATAGAGCTTGGTTTTGATGGTAATGGCTATGGCAAGGACTCAAAATGATAAAGTAAGGCCAAAGTATCAAAGATTTCACAGGTTTTTCACAAGAGAACACTTCAAGCAAGCACAATCCTATGATTAATGTTAAGGGTATGGCTAGGAAAGGTCTTAATCTAGGATACACAAGGCTTCTAGGGAGTCCTCGATATACTCTCGGTACGTGAGGCACAACCGTGAACACCAGCCCGTCACAACTGTGAGTCAGGAACCCCAGCGAGATACTGAAAGGCTCAGACCAACTCTTCACGTCTATCTAGGTATCACCCTAGCTTCGACGCTCCGCCAATTACAACGTGACTTGATTGGGGTACAACTTTCGTTCTCCCCCCTTTATATACCCCGTCGGTATGCATGGTTGGAATCGTCCCTTGGGGTGATGAAATCCCCAAGTAGGTCCCACTAAAAAGAAGACACTAACCATTTCCAACTACTCCCCAGGCTCACACAAAGTGCAAGGGGAAAGTGGAAACAAATTAATGCCCCCTTGGGTAACACAAGAATAAACAATCACAACAAACAATGAAGTTTACTCCCCCTAATTAGACTATGTTCCAAAACAACAAGGATAATCTTCGAAAATCTGATCAAATAGATGGCCCTGCAAAGAAATGTTAGCTGTCTTATCCTTCATTCTTGGTCAATTGCACCATAATATGCTGCAAAACATTAGCAAAAAACCCCAATATCCTTGCCAAAACAATGTTAGAGGGTTATTACTTGAAAATAGCTAAAAATGAGAGCAAAAATGATGCTAAAATGACTGTTTTACCTTCCAAACTGTGTTGTTTTGGGGCGCTTCTACCTTTTTGCAGCCAAACAGGGGCGCTTCCACTTTTTTGCAACAAAAACAGGGGCGCTTCCGCCTTTCTGCAGCAAAATGGGGGCGCTTCCGCCTTTCTGCAGCAAAATAGGGGCACTTCCGCCTTTCTGCAGCAAAACAGGGGCGCTTCCGCCTTTCTGCAGCAAAAATAGGGGCGCTTCTGCCTTTCTGCAGCAAAAGATTAGAGGAAAAGAACCTTTCAAGATGAAAGGGCGTATCCGCCCCTCTGTAGGAAACTTTATCAGATTTTTAAAAAGTAAAGTTGTACGCCCCACTGCAAGAAAGTGTTAGAAACAAACTTCTAAGTATACACCTAACTGCAGCAAACTGTTAGAAGAAAATGAAATTGTCAGATATAGGGCACTTCCGCCTTTCTGCGGTAAAGTAGAGGGCGCTTCCGCCTTTCTGCGGTAAAGCAGAGGGCGCTTCCGCCTTTCTGCGGTAGGGCAGAGGGCGCTTTCGCCTTTCTACGGTAAAGCAGAGGGCGCTTCCGCCTTTCTACGAAAAAATAGAGGACGCTTCCGCCTTTCTGCGGCAAAACAGAGGGCGCTTCCGCCTTTCTGTGACCTTTTCCTACAAAATTCTTAGCTAAAACAAAGGTTAAATGCAAGAACCTGTTTGTGGGTCCCACTGGGCGTGCCAGAAATGTGTACCTTGGAATTTTACCCTACCCTAATGTGCAAAATACCTAAAAATGCAAGTGATAAAAGACTAAGGACACTTCAAGATTAGCCTAAAGAGTGATGAAACAAGAAGGAAAGTAGATAAAACAAGATGCAAATGGTTATACCTTCCTTGTTGTTGAAGACTCCTTGGTTGGCCCTTGATTGAGAAGATTTTGTGTGCTCCTTAAATGGCTTCTTGAGTGGCTAAATGCAAGATCAACTTATGCAAAATGATTAAAATGGATGGCTAGATGATAGTAAATGATTGAGAATGCAAATTGGCAGCATAAGGTTGCTCAAATCCAAAGTGTTTAAAATGCCCTTGAGGAGGGGGTATTTATAGAAGAATTTGAATTCTCTAGAGAATTCAACGGTTGAGATTGATCCAACAAGGTCAAGATGAAGGGCTACGGTGGGTTGAGAACTCACAAGCCCTCACATCCTGACATGTGGATGGTGAAGTGGCTAAGGGGAGATGAGGTGTAAGTGATGTGGCCAAAAGGTACATGAGGTGGAGGAAGGACAAGTACCTTCCAAGTACATTGGGAAATGGGAAGAATCTTGGGTGAATAAAAATGAATTTTAAATTCACAATGATTGGAAGAATCTGGTGGATAAGACAATGTTCCCAAAAGGCGGGAGTTTGTCACATGTGACTTGATGTGACAAGTCAAAGGTTCTAGAAGATGCATGGGAAAAGGGGATTCTTGGAGGAATAAAAAGGAATTAAAAATTCCTTAGGGGATGGAGAAAGTTGACCAAGGTACTGATTAAGATTAATTAATCAGTAATTAGGAGATAAATGAGGATTAGAAGCCAACTTGCAAAAGTTGGAGGATGTGACACCTCTTAATCAAGGATTAGGCATGTGCACATCCTTAATGAAGAGATTAGGAGATGGATTAGGATTAGATGAAAATGACATGTGAGGAATTAAATAAATGTAATATTTATTTAATTCATTTGATGAAAAGAGGATTAAGAATTAAATACCTTAGGGATTTGGTAGAATTAAGGGTATTAATTAAATAATAGTAATATTACTTAATTAACTTGGATAAGAGGATGTTTAGACGAAAAGTGATAAATTTGGATAAATTAAGTGTCCAAATTTGGATGTCTACACTTTCATTTTTGGATCTAGATTTCTATGAAATTTTTACAGAAGGTGCACCACAAAGTCTTTTAAAATATATAAAAAAATCAGCCATACCCAGTTGATAAATTTTTAGTTATGATTAATTTAGTGACTCTATCTCTTGCTATTTTTTTACAATTTTTCATAGAGGAAGTTATCACAAAACTTTTTCTATAGGAAAAGATTTACAAATTAACAAGAGGTTTCCAATTTCCCAGCCAAATAGATCTAATAGAAATACAAATAATAATAATCTTCTACAGGAAGATCTTTTCCGATATAAATAAGATTTTCCCCAATTTTTAACAAGAAGGTTTTGGAATCCATTCCTACAGAGACTTATAAATTCCTCTGAGGTTTTCTATTGATAATTTTCTACAAAAGCACTAAAATATTCATGAAAAAATTTCAAAACACAGAAGCCTTACAAATTTACAAAATAATTTAAAAGCTTCTACTCCAATTATAAATTCTTTTGTATATGCAATCTTCCAATTTGCAAAATAAAACAAAGCTTCTACAAAAATACATAATCTTCTTGCACAGGCAAAGATTCCAAAATAAAAATAAATATAATAAAGAACCTATTTTCTAGAAGCTTGAAGAAATGAAGATTGAAGAAGAGCTTCGCCTGTAAATTCCAATTTCCAAAGCTTCTACAAAAAATAACCACTTCCAGAAATATGCAAACCAATAACCAAAGCCCTTCCAAAAGATGCAAAATAATAACTAGAGCCCAAAAATTCCCCAGAATTCTTTTCCCCAACTTTACAACAACTAATTTCTAAAAATAACTTTTTCCTCATTCTCGTGAAGTAACCTCTTTCCTTTTTTAGTTAATGCCAATGTTCCCTCCAAGAATAAATTCTCAACAAAAGTGTTTAATAAATTTTCTAATACACATGTATAAATAAAAATATCTTTTAACCAACTCAGATATTTCCCTTTTGATATTTTCAAGAAATTTATGCTATTTTAATAATTCAAACTTCACAAATTAACATTATCTATTTTATCAAATTTATAATTCAAATTCACATAATAATTTCTAAATAGATTTAATCTAATTAATTTAATTACCTTATAAAATAAATTCAATCTCAAAGATTAAATTACTTTACAAAATAATACAAAGCTTCTAACAATATTAATCCAAATTAATTAAATATCACTAAAATCATTATAAGCATTAATTTAACATTTATTTCCACAGAATAAACCTTGCATAATAAATAAATGAATGACAAGGCAAACAGGGACAACATGACGACAAAACATACCGAACTAGGACCGATGACACACTGTGACTAGGGTTGTGGCTTGACAAGGAAAACCTCGTTACTATCTCCCAATCAACTATACCGTTGGGCAATGGACACACTCAAACCTGTGAATCCAGGTGGAGTCAATGTCCTGTACTTGCAATCCTGCAAACAAAGAATATGTCGTATATATATATATCATGAATCAAACACACCATGAAGAGAAAATCATGGAATCACAGAGCACTCACAAGCAAGTGATGTAATTCCGTCCCCTTCACCAATATAGTCACATCAAGACTGACGAAATTAAAACATCAATTAATCAACAAATGAGCATATATCAATATCAACTCAAATAAACAACTATGCTAAACATAAAGCATGTCATAAACAAATAATCAATCACAACATCAACTCATCAAAATATCACCATGTCCGAATAACATCTGACAGTGTCATAAAGTCTATCAAACAGTAACATAAGATCAAGATAAACATCATAAAGTCTAGGTGAAAACCAAGAAGCTGTCCAGACAAGACAAATTGGGGGCATTACAAATTCATTTACGAAAATATTACATTTTAAATAAAAAATTTCAATAAAATCTAAAATATTAAAAATTATAATTATTTTTATAACCAACATTTAAAATTTATATATATTCAATGACTCATAAATAACACTTTTAAAACAAATTTAAAATTCAAAACATTAAACACTCCTTACTTATATGCATTATAATTAAAAGCCAATAAATATAATTTAACATATGATTTATGTTTCATTATACATATTTTATTTATACCATTTTTACCAATTAAAATCCTTTTATTGTATTTTAGTAATCTTCTTGGAAGTTGGAGATAATTCTACATGGTGGGATTAAAAATCTCTATTTAAGATCCATGGTAAACATAGTTTTTATTGTATTTTATTTTAAGATATGTCTCCACACCTTTGGCTTAGATTGATGAGTTTTATATTTTATGGTAACCTTGGATTTGAGAGTTGGATATTTTAGCTTTTTAAAACCAAGTCATAAGAATTATTAAGGTGGTGAGTGATAGAAAAGGATGATGGGACAAGACAAAACACCTAACACATCATCTTAATTTTGATTTTTTTGTCACCTGTGGCCGGTTATTCCATATATTGTGTTGCTTCAACTTATATAATATGGTTTTGGCCATATTGTTTTGGGAGAGTTCTAGAATTGAGAGGTTTTCTTACCATGGTTGGAATCATACCCAACAAATAATCATGGTTGCATAATTGATAATGCACCACTTAATAATTTTCATTTTATTTTAGGTCATGTCATTGTTTTAATGTAAAAACTGATTTTCTCATAAATTAATGTATTAATGTATTCAATTTTTTATTGGTTTAGTCAAATAAGTATATAGAATTAAAAAATTGAGTAGCAATCTTATAGTCTATATTTAATTTTCTATTTTAAATAATTGTAAAAATATCATTTATCCTTCTTGTTATTGGTTCATGTTGGGAATAATCAATACAAAAATAAAAATACTCTTCATCAGTTTTTTGTAAATTATATGTCCAAGACATCCATTGAATCAAATTCTAACTTTATTAATGGCTTGAATGACATTAACACTATCATATGCATCATAATAGTCATTTTCTATTGTGAGGTGGCAAGGTAGTTTAATATGAAAATAAATTTTGACCTTAATCAAATTATATTGTTGATTTTAAAATTATTTTATTTGGTTGATTGACATCTCTATCATCACTCAATTTATTAGATACAAATAAACTCATTACACACACCAAAATATCAATGAAGTTGATGCAATGCATCTCATGTTTAATTTATAATAATGAATTTGTTTATATTTTAAAATTTTCAAAATTTTCTATCACATTTAAATTTGTAATTATTTTTCCAAAAATGATAATAGATAATTTCTAAAAATTTATATTTTTTTTAAAAATGTGTAATAATATAAGTTTGTAAACCTCTTTTATTTTAAACAAAACCATCAAATTTAGAATAAAAAATATTTTTTATTTCATTTGATATCTCTTTGAGAATGAATGGTAAGGATAAAGCCAAACAAATTCAACTATGCAATGTTTAATAATGGTGTCATAGTCTTTGTCTAACATGTCTCATACAAGAAATGCCTCCAAAATTTACACCCTTTGTTTTAGATTAGATATACAAAGTTAATACTTAAGAACACATACATACAATACAAATTTACCACAACCAACTTTCAATGCTTTTGTGTCATCATTATGTAACTCCATGTCACATTTATATTTTAATGTCATCATATTCATATTTGATGATTAGATTGAACCATATCAAATATTATTCACTTTCTAATTAAAATGAATATATTATAATAGAATCCCAAGCATATATATTATTTCATGCCCTAAATCAATGGACCAAAAGTATTATACTTAGACCTATGGCTACAATTTCAACAACCATACTAAATTTGTGTTACTTTATTTTATTGTTTAAGCTTGCTAATGACACATGTACAACCCATGGTTCAAAACAAAACTTCTTTCGTAATATTGTTATGGCTCTTATAAAATCAAGAACTTAACATGTGTACCATACGAATGATAGCTCTATGGATAAATGGATAAACCAAAGCAATGTGAGGGTTATTGTTGTGCTATTTTGCAACAAGATCATATGTAATAGGTAACCAAATGTGTCACCACAAGGGCTAGTAATATTTAAAATATGAAGTCATACATGAAAAAATGAATGATCTATCAATTCAACACAAATTTAAAATCAAAAGTTTAAGGGTTTAATACAATGCAAAGATTAAATCATGAAGCAAGTGTTTCAAAGATTCTTGCACACTAGTCTAAATAAGATAAGTTTTCATAGATGTTGGAACAAGAAAAAACCAAGGTCTACTATGAATATCTAATGATATATCAAACTAAGGGGAATTCATGAGGTAGGCTTATTTAGGTTAAGATCAAGCTTCGTAGTAATGGTATATAAAATGAAATAGATATTTTAATAGAGGACCCTTGTAACACTTAAAATATAAATTGTTAACACCTTGACCATGTCCTAACAACATATCTAACACCACAATCCTAATACCACTTTTGTTACTTTCAACACCATCCCAAGCCCATCCTAACCATACTTGTATACTCGAACAACACTAATTGGTTAGTTATTTTTTATATATATAATTAATTAGGATTACTCCTTTAACTTTCCAAACAACATCAAATTAATTAATAAACATAATTTCCTACATCTCTCTTAGCTAATTAATTAAATAATATTATTATTTGATTAATTAGCCTAAAGTCTCAAATCCTAATCTAATCCCCACTAATAAGACAAATCATGTCTCATCCAAAGTAAAAATTAAATAAAATCCACATAATCAATCTCAAATCAAGTCAATCTTCAATCCTATCCATCAAATTAACTAATCAAATCCTACCCATTCATCCTAAATTACCATCTATCTAAATTTAAATCAAATTTGAATCTTTTCTATTCACCTAATCAAATAAATCTCAACTTGTCATACACCAACTTATACTAGCATTTATTTCCACCTCCCTCCCAATTTCAAATTCAAAAATCCTCTTCTTCAATCCTAGCCATCCATTTCAAATGAATCTCAAACCTCCATTCCTCTCACTCAACATATATAAATAATTCTCCATCTTTAACCAAATTATAAAGAAGAATCCACTAGAGTGAGTACACACTACCACATTAAGGAATCCTAAGAGAAACCCAACATCATGAGCTTATACACACATCCTAAGTTTACATTGGTATTTAGTTACCAATTTTAAATTTATATTCCTAGTTTCTCAATTGGAGGAAGTGATAGGATTGAAAATGGATTCAATTTTTATTTTGTTTTAATTTGTATGAAAAGAAAAATAGTCACTAGACCATTTCCTACTTGAAAACAAAGACATTATGGTTAGGTAAATTATAAGCATAGGAGCTAAGCTTATCTCAAATTATGACCTTGAACACTTACATAGGATAAACCTTCAAAATAAAAATCCATGTGTGTCTAATACTAATGTTAGAATAATAAATAATTACTTGATAATTAATTAACCATTAATTAATTATTAGGCTTATTTCACTTTATTCACTTAAGCTAAATTTAGGAGTATTTTTTTCTTTTATTAGATCAAGCTATTATTAGATTTTTTTTTCTCATTACATAGGATGAGGACACTTGTCATGATCTATTCATTTCTCGTCTAGGGTTTGATTTTATAAGCATTCTTCTTCATTATATTCATTTTTTCTATAAGTTTTTTTTTTTGAGGAATAACAAATCTTTCCTTGTAGCTCCCATTCATGGAAGGTGTTCTTGTTTATTGTTTTATCTTGCTTCTATGTGTGTTTCATAATTTCAACATGGCATCAAAGCTTGGATTTAGGAAACCCATTCTCCATTTTTTAGGATTTTGTTCAATTAGGACCTTATAGAAGCATTAAATCTAGAATCTTCATATTTTTAATAGGTTTTGGACTTGGACATTTTTGGGTGCATGTTGGTGCAAAATGGACCTTACCATTGCATTTAGGAAGTTGAACAGATGATTTTTTACTATAAATTTTCCCATTTTGTTTTTGGGATATCCTAAAGAAAAAAATACACAAAGATCATACGACCCTTATACAGGTCATACTATATGGATTTGTTAAAAAAAATAGCACTTATGATGCAGGAGCATCTAGTGGTGTAGGGAAATCTTGCATCACCCAAAAAAAATATTTTTTCCTTCTTTACTTTAGTTGTTTTGAGTCCCATGACGGCACTTAAGGGGTGTAAAATAGTAGGAAGTCAGAAAAGGCGAAAAACGGTCACTTAGTATTTTTAGTAAGTCAACTTAAATGAGCTCATATGGGCCTAAAAATTTACCCCAAGGAGCATAACTGAAAAAAAAATTTGGTCGCGAAAGAATCATCTCAATATCCTGCATGGTTTGGGAGATATTAAAGTTTCCATCCCAAAAAATTTCTCCAATGTAGCTTCAAATTCAAATATGAAAACCTTAGAGGCCTAAAAATAGCTCGAAGAGTGGATGAATTGATCTTTGATGGTTTGGTGTTGTAGGTCTCTTTGAGAGATTTCCAATGATATGTTATAATAGCAAATCGGACACCTGGATCAAAAGTTATGGCCCCGCGAAGTTGCCCCTCTAAAAAGTGAATTTCATCAAAATATCTTCCTAGGAAAGAAATCAAACGGCAGGACTTTTGGTGCCAAAACAAATGGGAAATTTACACTTTCTAGAACATTCTAAGGCAGTGTGGACACAAAAAAATTATCCCTTTTTGCTTGCTTGATATGAGAATAATTAACGACAAATTCGACTTAATGAGACCTTGATTTAGTGTTGTGAGGTGTTTTACACATCCACACTAGGTCTTGGACCCTTGCAAACTGAATAAAATGCATCTAATGATGTCTTGTAAAGGTGTTGTAAAGTGTTGTAAATGACTTTCACACTTTTATAGACTTTTATTAAGCATTTAAGTTCAATGGACCTATTCTTCCCCTAATTCAATGTTATAAAATGTATTTAATTTCATCTTCACATTAATCTAGAAGGCTTGTGAATTAAACTTGATTCTAATCTAGTGTTATAATGTGTCTTACACATTCACATTGGATGTTGTGCCTTTCTAGGCTATGTGGACCTCATTCTAATGTTGTAAAATTACACTTTCACATTGAGCTTTGTGTCCTTAGCCCTAATTACACTTTTTCATCATCATTAATAGGCCCCTATGGCCCCATATTGTGTATCTTGAGGCTTAATTTGATCAAATACCTGTTAAAATCAACATAAAAACTGAAATGATTCATTCTCCAACAATCCAGCTGGAAAAAGAGCCCCTGTGGGACCAAGTCACCCATCTGGGAAAATTAGTCCCATCCAGGTGGGACTAAGTCGCCCAACTTGGCAACTTAGTCCCATTTGGGCTATTTTCGAGGTTCGGGCAGGAAAAATTGGATTTTAAGTTTATTTTTCCTTCATGTCAGCCTTGGGCATCAAATTAACGGGAAAAATGAGATGGATTTCCTATCAATGCAAGCTTCTAAACCCTAATGCATAACTCACTCATCATTCATCTTCCATCTCAATTCAAGCAAGCTAGGGTTTTAGCATTCTAAGTCATCAAGATAGCTTTGTAAGACATTCAAGGGCATATTCTTCATCTTTTGTTGTAGAAAATCAAGATCTATCATCATGGAAAGTCTCTAATTCCATTATTTCATGCTTCATTACATTATTTCTTCATTTTGGTTTAATTACCTAAAAAGGGGTTTGACCAAGGCAAACCCCCATGCCCTAGCATTCACCATTTCTCTCTCTTTCCTTGTGTGTTTGCAGATTTAGGTAGTTTGAGGGTTTGGAAATCATTGAAGGATAGATTACAAAGCTGTTGAAGACATCTCCTTGTTGGGTAGGTCAAGATATCAACAAAAAGTCACTTACAGTGCCAAAAATTAGAGTTTCAGAACTGGACACCTGTCAGGAACCAAAGTGTAGACCGAGGGCTTCCATTTCCACTTTTGGATTTTCAGAAAAGCCAAAGTGGACTAAGTCGCCAAAAGTGGCCAATTAGTCCCACTATACCTTTTTTTCAAATTTTTATGTAGATTTGGATACCCATTTGGCTGAAACGAGCTCTAAAGCAGTTTTCTAGATCTGGGACTAGGTCGCCCAAAATGGCAGAAGTGTCCCAGTAGGCCAAAATTTTAGAATCAACATCATTTCTAGTCTCCATTCCAGTCTTCAACACATTTCTAGGTGCATGATTTTTGTTTTTCTTTCCTATTCTGTTTTGTTTGCATTACTATTCATCTTTCTAGGTCTTTTTGAATTCAACACTGTGTTTTCAAACATATTGCATTTCTTTAGTTTTCATTCAATAGTTGATCTATTTTATCAATTTTCTGCATTTAGGACATTTCATTTAGACATATTACATTCATACTTGCATAGATTTGAGGGCAGACATTGCCCATTTTGGCCCATCTCTCTCCTGTTAGGTGAAAAACCCTAGAAGTGCTAGAGAACCTTGGGTGCCAAAATATTTGTCCACATTTTGGTCAACCTAACTTTCAAATACCTTCTTTTCTAATTTTGGAGTCCATCATCATCCTAGGAATAGCTTGCATCAACATTGCATTAGGTTTTACATTGTTTAATTTGCATACTAGGGTTTTAAAAATTGTATTAGTGAAAAGCTCATATAGCTTGCATTATTGCACTTCATTTCATTGAAAAATAGTAAAATTCTACATTTTCACTTTACATCTACATCATGCAACACATAATACATCAAAATCAATCCAAAAAATCTAAAAATTCTGAAAAACATCCCTACTAGGACTAATTTTCCACCTTGGGCAACTTAGTCCCTTTTCACCCCTGAAACTATCATTTACAAAATTGAAAAACCTTATTTTTAAGCTTATGTTTGTTTCCATTACCTACCTATATTAGTTGGTTGAGTTTTTGTAACATGCATTTCATTAGACTTAGCTTAAATTAGCTCATTTCATGCATTGCTTAATTTCCAATTTGCATTTTCTTTCAAAATGTTGCATAGTATAATCAGAAAATTACCTTGTTTCACATCTAAAAATTGCATTTCAACATTTCACTTTATGTCATTGCATTGTACTTTCTTTACTTAGCATGTTTTCTTTCAAGAGATGTGGCTTTGATTTGGTTAAAAATGGATTGTATAAATACAAAATTCCCTCTTATGAGTTCAATTTCAATTACCACAATGAGGTCATTAAGACACATGTTAATCATCAAACCATTGACACAATCCTTAATATTACATTACCCATTGGTGAGAATGGTAGTGTAGACAATCATAACAATCATACTTCTTCTCCCGATACCTCTCCTATTAGTGACAAAGGTATCTTGGAGAAAGAAGATACAAGCATTAAGGGTCTTGATTGTCCTCTCCTCATTCCCCTTTAGAAGATATTAGACAACGAGAACATGAGATCATAGAAACATTTCTAAACAACACCTTACCTAATCTCCATAACCATGAAAATCAACATTGTCCTTCTCCTCGATGCCACGAGGATAGGTTGGTGTTAGAGGATACACCTATTAAGAGTCATCAGAACCTTGATCCTCCCTTCCCTAATGCTCCTACCATTTGGGACAATCTATTTGAAAACCATAGTGGTCCTTCTCTTGATGCCTCCCCCACTTGTGATGCAGCCACTATACAAAATTCAACCTTGGTTGAACATATTACAAGCTCTCCTACTAGGGTAGATAATATGGAACAAGAGAATGAGACCTTAGAAATAATGGACAATCAAATAGACTATTCTCCTAACATTCCCACTATTGCTCAACAAGACAATCCAACCATTGATAACTCCCTTACTTGCGATGAAGTTATTTTGGAAGAACCAAGCCTTGCATGTCAAAAACATGTGGTTTGTAGTTCTCCTAAAAAAAATCTCCTTGGGAGGATATCATGATGCAACACAAGGATAACATTGACAATAATGATATTATGCCCTTGGAAGATGATGAAGAGCCCATGTTAGACTCTCATTCGCCAAGGGATGTTAATATTATTCAACCTCAACTCATCCTTTATCCCCCTTCACACAAACCTCAAACTCAAAACAAACCCGAACTTGTCCTTTACCCACCTAAGAACAATGTTTCACAACAACTAAGTCATAATACATTTGCTCATACATATAATACTAGAAACAATCCACAACCACCACAATCCACCCCAACTTCTTTACCTTTGCCTAATTCTATACTGCTTAGTGCTCCTCTATTAAGGGAGTATGATCTTGTTGAGCAACTTAAGAGCACTCCAGCAAAGATATCCCTTTGGTACCTGTTGTCACCTAGAAATGCACCCTATGCAAAGTTGTAAAAACTGAGCTTTCTAGTGAAACATGGGAAGACCTCTAAAGCTGTGGGTCACTTGTAGGAAGAGGTCAACCTCCGGAGAAGGCCGGATTCCTTTGGTGTCACCTAACTACTAACTCTTGTGGGGAAAAAGAAAGAAGGAATACATAGGATGAAGATTTAAATCTAAGGTGATACACCGAAATGATGAGGAATTATGGAAAGAAAACAGGGTGAACATACACTAGGAAACCTAATTGCAAACATTTTACATGCTCAACACAAATTCTTTCAGACGTATGCATCAATCCTAATAGGTTCGATCTACATACACATCTCAGGAAGAAAAGATTAATTTCATAGCATTTTAAGATATGAATACAGATTTAAAGATACACAATTGAGGACTCGCATAATCCAAAATACAGAAAGTGAGAGTGATACAAACATTAACAGTAGTTTCCAAGGTGAACTCTGCGTTGCATTCCAGATTCCAATTTGAGTTACAAAAAAGCATACATTAGCTGAGAAAGGATTGATGAAAATCACTAACTCCTCTGAATGCATAATCCAAACTACTTACAAAAAGGAAAAAAATGCCTTATATACCAAAATGTGTCGGCCCCTTAGGGCTTACAAGGATATCGGTCCCAGAAAAAATCTATCCTAAGATCTTTTGATTGAATTAAATGTTGCACCCCTGCGTGTCCTTTTTGTATGTGTCGGTGAAGAGCTACTGCCTAGAGAAGCCTTCTGATCTTTCTGCAACCACCGCATTCATTTCGATCCTGGCATCGTGTCCTGTTCGAACCACCTCAGCTAAACGCTTTGAATGCCCTGAGCTCACAACAGATACATGCTGCATTCATTCCGTTGATATCCTTCATTCTAATCAGACTGCCACAACTCATCTCAGCTCCTCCTGGTTGGTCGAGCGTATTCCACGCAGGCTCTGCAGGCGGTCAAAACTCTTTTGAAAAGAATTGCATCTCGACGAGACACTGAAATTTTCTCACCGATGCGATAATGCTCCTCTGAAGCCATTGACATAGAATGGATATATCGGTGAGAGTCTTTATCGAGCTTTAGAACTCATACCGATGTTGCCTCTGTGGTCGCCAAGACAATCGCATTCGGTCAGACAACATGGCGAACTCTTCTCATCCTCTATCGGCGAAGGTATATTCATGTTACCCCGACGCATTTTCTCTACCCGGGCTCCTCATTCTATCAGCGAGACGTCGGCAAGTCGGGAAGACTTCATAGTGAGGCTCAGATGTCATATCGATCTCTCCTTCGTCGTTGAGACCACATGATGTCGGTAAGACATCACTCCGACAGTCGGGCACTACATTGATGTAATTCATGTCGGGGAGACCTTTGCTGATGTCTCCAGAAGTCATCCCGCCGAGCTCCTTTCCTTCTGTTGGCCAGACATCCCTATATCGGCAAGACCTACTGCTGATGTCAAGCTCTCTCGGCAAGGTCTTTACTTCCTGGTTGGTGAGACATCACCGAGTCGCTGAGACTTCGTAGCAAACTCCTCCTATCTGCCCAAGCCATTCTCTTTTCGCTGAAACTCCCGCTGGTCGGTGAGACATCATACCAAAGGCGCTTTTCTTTGGCGAGGGTCTTCAGTCGGCATGACTTTCTTTATTGCCCAGACCTCACACCGAGGTCCCTTCTTTCTGCCGATTTGTTCACTTTACTGTCGGCTAGACAACATCGAGTCGGGGAAACCTTTCTCTAACTTAGAATGTTATACCAAGGCTTCCTTTATCGGCGAGACCCCAGTGGGTCACTGAGACCATCTGGCGAACGCTTTGTCTTTCGGCGAGCTCCCCTTTGTTTCGCTGAGACTTACGCCAAACCTCCGCATTTCGTCTGAGCTCTTCTCTTCCTTCAGCAAGACTGCACTGCTTCGACAGGACCTTATGTCGAGCTTTAAAACTTTTGGCGAGCCCATCTTGGTATCAACAAGACTCCTACCGAAGGCAATCATATCGAGGCCCCCCCATTCAGTCGGTGAGACTAAATTTCTTCGCCAAGACATTACGGTGAAGGCATCAACCTTGGCCGAGACTACAAGCAAGTCAGGGAGACCTATGGTGATACCTCTCACACCTCTTCAGTGAGACCTTAGGTCATCGGAGAAACACTGGGGAGATATCACTTACTCTTGGCGAGGCACTGGCCAGTCGCTGAGACTCCTGGCGACTTCTTCCTTTTGGCAAACTGCTTCCCGTTGGGGTGACTCTCTACTTTCAGCAAGAGTTCATTTTTCTTCGGTTGGGGAGATATTACCAACTCGGTAAAACCTCTCGCCAATACTTGCGTCCTTTGCCCACACCGCTTCACCCTGATGATTGTCGGCGAGACCTCTCATTGTCGCCAAGACCATATGCTGAAGGCACATCTTATGTCGATGGTGGAAACCCTCTTTAGGCGAGACACCTATTATCGGGAAGACTCCTGCCAAACCCTTCTTGTTGTCGCTAGGACATTCCATTCTCGCTAAGACTTCTTAGCGAGCTCCTCCACTTACCTCGAAGTGTCTAGTCGGTGTGACCTTCATCCTTTGGCAAGACACTTTTCCGAGACCCGTGCTTGTCGCCAAAGCACCCCCGGCTCACCGAGACCTCTTGGCAAACTCAAATGGCCACGCCGAAAACTTCAAAATAAAGCACTATCGACAAAACTTTGTCTATTTGCCGGGACTTCTCACCGAGCTCGTTATCTTTCCCCGAAGCCCATGGTCACCAGGAGTCTCGCTGATTGACGATTGAATGGCCTATCGGCTAGAGAAATCCATGCAATAAGAGGTCATACCGAACCCTTCCTGTCACAACGATAGGCTCTGTAGCTTCGTTCGGCAAGACAAAAAATAGGTCACAGGGACCCGTTCAAAATGCAAGGTAAACAAAATGTATCAAAGCTACCAATCGGCCAAACAGTGAAGATGCCATGCCGACTTGGCTCTAATGGAGGCCTGAGCCTGTAATGTTGAGACATGTTTCCAACAAAGCAGGCTTCCCAACCGAGCTCCCTGTGAAGTGTCACCAAATGCATGAACTAGGCCTCAATGGAAATATCCCATTTGGCCCTTATGAACACCTGCAACATAGATGCCTTGCCTGATTGAGCCTGAGGGTGAAAATTAGGTAACATTTCTGGTGACCTTTGCTGGATGTTTGCCTACTAAACATGAAGACCAGTAGTCTAGGCTTATCCATTGGGCATGGAGTGGATAGGAGGCTCAGAAAATAAACAATAATATTAGTTTTGTATATGGCCGCAACTTGCTTGAGATCCATAGGACACAACAGGTTGCCAAAAATGGCAAGACAGGGAAACAAAAAAGAAAAATATTTACTGTGCTGAAACAACACTTATGGAAAACATAAAGCCTAAACTAATATGTACAATAGATGGACCTGTCAAACTCGGAAATAGGGCTTGAGGTGTATCCCATTAACTGGGATAGGAAGCACTTCACCTTCTATTGTGGCCAGTTGATACGCATTGTACTCCTTACAACCTGTGATAATAAATGGACCAGTCCACATATTGTCGAACTTGGTGTGACGGCCTGGCCTGCTTTTCAGAACATCCCATTTGAGCACGAGGTCTCCCGCCTTAAAAATTTTTGTTGTAGCCTTTTTTTCAAATGTTCTTTTCCTCTAGAGCTGATGATACTCCAAATATTTCATTGCTTTGTCCCTTGACTCTTCGAGCTCCATGAGCTTCGCATACCTTACAAACATTGGGTCATGTCCCTCAAGCATCTCCAACTAGTGAGCAATGTCTAGAGCTGGAAGCTCCACAGATAGGGACAATCTTGCCTCTTTGCCATAGACCAACATATATGGTGAATTACCAATAGACCTCTTAGGGGTCACTCTGTCTGCCCAAAATGCATTCTTTAAACTGATGTGCCAGGTCCTTTGACTATCCTCTATTGTTCTTTTAATGATCCTGATGAGATTCTTATTTGTGCTTTCAACCAGACCATTACCCTGAGGGTAGTAATTTGAAGATGTATTCAAATGAATGCCATGTTTAATAGCCCAATCAGTTACTCTTAGACCTGTGAATGCAAGAGCATTATCAGATATGATGGAGTCAGGAACTCCAAATCTGGTGACTATATCTTCATAGAAACTCAAAACTGAAGACTCCTTTGCTTCTTTCAAAGCTATTGCTTCTGTCCACCTTGTGAAATAGTCTGTAGCTATGAGCACCCACTTGTGACTAGTACTGGAAGGTGGATTTATTGGTCAAATGAAATCAATTCCCCATCTCATGAAGGGTTGCTCCACTTGAATTGGATGTAGAGGCATAGCAGGTAGTTTTTCCTTTCCTGAAAATAGAGCACATTTGATACACTTTCTTGACCAGGAATATGCATCTTTGAACAAGCTGGGCTAGTAGTAACCAACTCTCATGATTTTCCAGGCAGTAGTTCTGGGAGCAAAGTGACCTCCTGCAGCTCCATCATGAAACTCATGAAGTACTTTTTCAATTTGACCGCTGTGAATGCATCTTAATAGGACACCATTCAGATCTTTTTTGAAAAGAACATTATTTACCAATACATACGGTATGGACTGCAATCTAAAGTATCTTATTTTAGCTCTGTTTAATCCTAATGGGCATTGACCAGTTTGTAGAAATTGGGTCAAATCTTGAACCCAATTAGTCATCCTCGTAGGCACATCATCTTGAGCATCCTAAAACTCATTTGTATTAGCAAGGATAACATCCTTTTCTAGTTCACTTTCATTGCTTGACCTAGTAGCAAGTTGTTCACAGAGACCCTTGCCTCTAACCAATTTGGTGATCTTAATATCTACATCATACTCCATGACCTTAGTGATCCACCCTGCTCTTTTTTCATTTAGATCTTTATTCAATAAAAATTCCTTCACACTTGAATGTGCCACCATGACATGAATTTTATTATGAGAGATTAAAGGCTTGAATTTCTTCAGGCTTCTGATCACAGCAAGAACATGCCTCTCTACAAAGGAGTATTTATGTTCATAATCAACCAAACCTTGACTGAAGAAGGCTATTGGTTGTTCTAAATTCTCTTCATTTTTTTGAACCAATATTACAGAAATGTTACTTGTACTACCATAAGCATATAGATAAAAATCTTTAGAAAAATTAGGATTTACCAGCGTAGGAGCTGCTGCTAAGGCCTCCTTAGTTGCCTCAAAACTGTTCTTGGCATCTTTCGTCCAACTAAAAACTGCATTTTTCTTTAACATAGCTGTTAAAGGTTGTAACAGGTTTGCAACATCAGGGATGAATCTTCTTAGAAAGTTGATTTGGCCCAGAAAGCTCTGTAGACCCTTCTTGTGATTAGGTAGCGGCAACTCAAGTATGGCTTTGACTCTCTCATGATCAATAGTAATTCCTTGCTTTGACACTATGTGTCCTAATAATTTCCCTTCATGAACAGCAAAGATACTCTTTTTTGGATTGAGAGAGATACCAAACTCTGCATTTTTCAAAAACTTGCCTAAGGTGTGACAAATGTTCATCAGCATTCTTAGAGTAGACTGTAATATCATCTAAATAAATAGGCATAATCTTATTGATCAGACTTTGAAATGCCATGTCCATGGCCCTCTGAAACGTGGCACCAGCATTAGATAAACCGAAAGGCATCCTTTTGTATGCCATGGTGCCCCACTTAGTTGTGAAAGAAGTTTTGAACTGATCCTCCTCTTTAACCAGCACTTGATTATAGCCTAAAAAACCATCCAACAAGGAAAATATTTCAGACCCAACAACTACTTGTAGGATTTGTTCCATGGAGGGCAGTGGGTAGTGGTCTTTTAAGGATGATCTGTTAAGGTCCCTAAAGTCTACACAGAGTCTTATCTCACCACTTTTCTTCCTAACCGGCACAAGGTTAGAAACCCATGAGGTGTGTTTAATTGGAAAGATAATACCCCCCTCAACCATTTTAGTCAGCTCTTTAATCATCAAGGGCTCAAGCTTAGGATTCAAAGGCCTTTGTTTCTGCCTTACTGGCTTAGCATTAGGCTCTAACTCAATTGTGTGCTAGGCAATATGGGGATCAAACCCTTTCAAATCTGAGTATTCCCAAGCAAAGACATCATGAAATTCTTGGCATAAGGCAATAAAAGCTTGCTTATCTTCATGTGAACAAATTTTCCCTATCTTAAGAAGCTTACCTTTGAAAATCTCCAGTTCTTCATAATGTTCTTGTTTGACTTGCAAGCCAGCTTTACCCTTTCTAAGCTGATCATCAGTGCTAAAAATCAACTCTAAGGTAACCAGACCTTTGGGTAACTTATTTGTCCTCAGCTGTATGACTTGATCATCATACTGTTGCTTAATCTTTGCTTGATTCACCATGGAGAACTGATCTTCTTCGAGCAAGAAAGAAAGGATCTGTTCATCACTGTCAAAAACTTGCCAGTGAATGTTGTTATCAGGAATTGATGGTCTAACTACAACCTTTACATACTGATGTACTTTCTCTTTTCTAATGTCACCTGGAATATCGAACTGTGCTCCAATTGCTGGAAGCCTATCAGCATGTTTGTTCTGATTCCTTGGAATAGATACTAAATTAAAGGCATCAAATTCCTCAAGCATGTTCCACACTCTGTTTCTATAAGACTTTAGTGCGTCATTTTTAGCCACATTCAGGCCCCTTATTTGATTAACAATTAACTCACTGTCCCCATATACTTTCAAGTGAGTTATTCCTCTCTTCCTTGCGCACTCAAGACCTTGAACAAGGCCCTCATACTCAGCAGTGTTGTTGGAGCATGCAAAAGCAAAATGGAAAGTAGCATAATACTTATCACCCTGCAGAGATACAAGCATTGCACCTCCTCCAGCGCCATTTTTTCTTCTTGAACCATCAAAATACATCTCCCATAATTCATTCTGCTGCTCGAACTGACTTTCTGCACTTCTCTCAAGATTTGGCATTTTTTCCCTAGCTTCATGCAATATATAATTGCCCAAACCAACATCCTGAATAAGTTCCTTTGGATTATCAACCACATTCTCAACTACCCATTCATTCAGGAGCACCTCAGGTACACTCTCAGCTTGTAACTCTTGTGCTGCAGCAAGTTTAGTATCCTCTAAAACAATAGAGTTAACATTTATAGCAGATGGCACATAAGGTTCGATGTGATCCTTAGCAAGGGACTCAGAAGTTATGGTTACCTTCATACCATACCTGGTCCTAAAAAGCATATGGGACCAATCTGAGGACAAATACCCTCCAATTTTAGTCGTGAAGTCTCTAGATAGGCATAAAGCAAAAAATGGAGGCAAATCTATGACAAAGACATCTTGCGGGATTGAAAAGTTGGGATAGGCATGTAGTGTGGGATTCAAATTTTTAATAATACCTATAGTGTTTACTGTTGTCCCATCCAATTGAAGTACTCCCTTTTCCAATGGTTGGTATTGTAAACCTAGCTGGTCTGCAATCTTTTTTGGCATTACAGAACTGCTAGCCCCGCTATCAACCATGCAATTGTGCACTAATTTATTCCCTACTATTAAGGAAACATAGAAAGGAGGGGGCTTGACACCATCACTTTGTTGTGTGGTACTATCCAAAGGTGCATTGGTTAAGACTAACTTTGTTTGGCCTAAAGAGACTTCATTTGAAGGATTTAAACTAATTGGATTTGATAAGGCTAACTGTAACAAATTGATTTGACCAGGGATTGCTAAAGAATCCCACATTGAAATTGAAACATTCATTTTTTTCATACTTTCAACAATGTTGAAAGGTGCAGATATATTTACCTTTGACTGCATCTTCACAATAGCATGGTCAGGTTGCACTTGACTTGCGGATGTAGCATTTAAGGATTTCTCCTTACTAGTGTCGTGACCTCGCTGCAAAGTGCGTGGTACTTGCTGATTTGATGGACCAGCAGCTCCTTTATCTTTATTTGTTACTTGTTCAGCCTCAAAAGCCCTCTTCTTGGCTCTAGTATTAGCAGCAACAGATGTGTCATCCTGGTTCACTCCACAGAATTCTTCTCTTTGCCAATTCAGGAGAGTTGAATCATCTCTAGGTTGATCCTGTTGTTGTGGATACCCCTCCTTAGGAAAATATTGTGCACCTACAACATTTTGCACCATAAGAGCTTGGTTGATGACGCCATTAGAGCATGTAGCTTGACTATGTGGCTGATTACATGGATAAAACCATTCATAATCAATAGCCAGATTGTTTTGAATAGGAACAAGCTCTTTGACAGCACTAATTGGAGCTAGATTATAGGCCTGAAAAGGTCTTGTAGCAACGTTTTGTCTTGAGCATTGGTAATTGCCTTGATACTGTTGTCTATTCCCCTGGAATTGCTTTTGTTGACCTAGATAGGGCTAACTTGAGGCCTGATTCTGCTACTGATAAGGCCTAGAATAGGATTGTTGTTTTTCCAAGTTCACCAACTTGTTACCAAAAGTCTGCAAAAGACTTTTGATCTCTTGTAACTCCTATGATGAGTCTGAAGCAACACTTTCTTGTTTATCCATGGATGGAATAGCAACTGGTAGCGTTGGTATAGCTAGTAGAGGTGTGAAAGGAGGTATTTACATGAATTTTTGGAAATATAGGCATTGGCAACCTAGGAGCAAGTTTACTAGCCTGTATTAGGCTGTTTTTAGCTCTAATGACTATTTCAAAGGCGTCTGGTAGAGAAACCCCTCCCATTGATTGGATCATGACAGCTATATCGTTGTTAAGAGCCCTCAAAAAGTACAAAAATGCATACTCTGGAGGTGGTCTCACCGTCATATGGATTCTATCCCAAGTCCTTTGAAATCTAAAGTTGAAGTCATTCATCTGTTCTTGAGGGGCTCTCTTCATTGTGGTTAACTGCTCTAATAGAGACAAGTTATCAAACCTGTCCTGAAACTGTTTATGCAACTTGTCTCCAAATTCGTCCTCAGTTGCAATTGAACTGACTGGTAGGCTCCTATACCATTGTACAACTCTTCCTTTTAGTGAAGCAGCTAGTAATCTTACTGCAACATCCTCTTGGGTTATGTGATGGACTCCTATGATGGACTCCACATAACGAAGCCACATCTCGCATGTGTTCAATTGGAGTAGTTTGATCTTCTCCCATGAAAGTTGGCAGACTCTTCAAGGCTACCATTGGAATGTCATTGTGTTGTTCCAAATTCAAGGGGCTCCCTCCATTAAAAGTAATGAAGGGTTGATTCCTTGGAGTGGCCATTGGAGGTGGATGTGGTTGATTTATTGGTATTCTAGATGAAACCAAAGACGAGACAATAATGTGTGATCCCACAGATGGAGGGGTAGACTGAGCTCTTCTAGAATAGATTACTGTTGTTCCTCGCCTTTCCTCTACTCTGCCTTGTCTTCTTAGTGGTGACAGCTGCAAGTATTCAAAAGGGCCTGAGCTACTTCTTGACTGAATTCTTCTCATAAACTGTAGAAGGCGTTGATTCCTAGAGTTCTTCCTCTTTATGGAGTTGCCAAGTATGCCTAATGACTTCTGTAAAGTCTGGGAATCACTGGTTGCATACTAAACCAGCAATTCAATTTAATTTCAGTCCCACCGGGCGTGCTAGAAACTGTTATCACCTAGAAATGCACCCCATGCAAAGTTGTAAAAACTGAGCTTTCTAGTGAAATATGGGAAGACCTCTAAAGTTGTGGGTCACTTGTAGGTAGAGGTCAACCTCCGGAGAAGGTCGGCTTCCTTTGGTGTCACCTAACTACTGACTCTTTTGGGGGAAAAGGAAGAAGGAATACATAGGATGAAGATTTCAATCTAAGGTGATACACCGAAATGATGAGGAATTATGGAAAGAAAACAGGGTGAACATACACTGGGAAACCTAATTGCAAACATTTTACATGCTCAACACAACTTCTTTCAGACTTATGCATCAATCTTAACAGGTTCGATCTACATACACATCTTAGGAAGGAAATATTAATTTCACAGTATTTTAAGATATGAATACAGATTTAAAGATACACAATTGAGGACTCACATAATCCAAAATACAGAAAGTGAGAGTGATACAAATGTTAACAGTAGTTTCCAAGGTGAACTTTGCGTTGCATTCCAGATTCCAATTTGAGTTACAAAAAAGCATACATTAGCTGAGAAAGGATTGATGAAAATCACTAACTCCTATGAATGCATAATCCAAACTACTTACAAAAAGGCAAAAAATGCCTTATATACCAAAATGTGTCGGCCCCTTAGGGCTTACAAGGATATCGGTCCCAGAAAAAATCTATCCTAAGATCTTTTGATTGAATTAAATGTTGCACCCCTGTGTGTCCTTTTTGTATGTGTCGGTGAAGAGCTACTACCTGGAGAAGCCTTCTGATCTTTCCGCAACCACCGCATTCATTTCAATCCTGGCATCGTGTCCTGTTCGAATCACCTCGGTTGAATGCTTTGAATGCCCTGAGCTCACAACAGATACGTGTTGCATTCATTCTGTTGACATCCTTCATTCTGATCAGACTGCCACGGCTCATCTCAGCTCCTCCTGGTTGGTCAAGCGTATTCCACGTAGGCTCTGCAGGCGGTCAAAACTCTTTTGAAAAGAATCGCATCTCGGCGAGACACTGAAAGTGTCTCACCGATGCGATTATGCTCCTCTGAAGCCATCGACATAGAATGGATATATCAATGAGATTCTTTATCGAGCTTTAGAACTCATACCGATGTTGCCTCTGTGGTCGCCAAGGCAATCACGTTCAGTCAGACAACATGGCAAACTCTTCTCATCCTCTATCGGCGAATGTATATTGATGTAACCCCGACGCATTTGCTCTACCCGGGCTCCTCATTCTATCAGCGAGACGTCGGCAAGTCAGGAAGACTTCATAGAGAGGCTTAGATGTCATATTGATCTCTCCTCCGTCGTTGAGACCACATGATGTCGGTAAGACATCACTCCGACAGTCGGGCGCTACATTGATGAAATTCATGTCGGGGAGACCTTTGCCGATGTCTCCAGAAGTCATCCCGCCAAGTTCCTTTCCTTCTGTCGACCAGACATCCCTATATCGGCAAGACCTACTGCCGTTGTCAAGCTCTCTCGGTGAGGTCTTTACTTCCTGGTTGGTGAGACATCACCGAGTCGCTAAGACTTCGTAGCGAACTCCTCCTGTCTGCCCGAGCTATTCTCTTTTCACTGAAACTCCCGCCGGTCGGTGAGACATCATACCGAAGGTGCTTTGCTTTGGCGAGGGTCTTCATTCGGCATGACTTTTCTTTATCACCCAGACCTCACACCGAGGTCCCTTCTTTCTGCCGAGCTGTTCACTTTACTGTCGGCCAGACAACACCGAGTCAGGGAAACCTTTCTCTGACTTAGAATGTTATACCAAGGCTTCCTCTATTGGTGAGACCCCACTAGGTCGCTGAGACCATCTGGCGAACGCTTTGTCTTTCGGCGAGCTCCCCTTTGTTTCGCTGAGACTTACGCCGAACCTCCGCATTCCGTCTGAGCTCTTCTCTTCCTTCGGAAAGACTGCACTGCTTCGGCAGGACCTTATGTTGAGCTTTAAAACTTTTGGCGAGCCCATCCTAGTATCGACAAGACTCCTGCCGAAGGCAATCATATCGAGGCCCCCCCCTTCAGTCGGTGAGACTAAATGTCTTCGCCAAGACATTACGGTGAAGGCATCAACCTTGGCCGAGACTACAAGCAAGTTGGGGAGACCTACGACGATACCTCTCACACCTCTTCGGTGAGACCTCAGGTCATCGGCGAAACACTGGGGTGATATCACTTACTCTTGGCGAGGCCTTGGCCAGTCGCCGAGACTCTTCATGACTTCTTCCTTTTGGTAAACTGCTTCCCGTCGGGGTGACTCTCTGCTTTCAGCAAGAGTTCATTTTTCTTCGGTCGGGGAGACATTACCAACTCAGCAAGACCTCTCGCCGATACCTGTGTCCTTTGCTGACACCGCTTCACCTTGACGATTGTCGACGAGACCTCTCATTGTCGCCGAGACCATATGCCGAAGGCACATCTTATGTCGATGGCGAAAACCCTCTTTAGGCGAGACACCTATTATCAGGAAGACTCCTGCCGAACCCTTCTTGTTGTCGCCAAGACATTCCATTCTCGCTAAGACTTCTTAGCGAGCTCCTCCACTTACCCCAAAGTGTCCAGTCGGTGTGACCTTCATCCTTCGGCAAGACACTTTGCCGAAGGAAATATTCTTTTCCGAGACCCGTGCTTGTCACCAAAGCACCCCCGGGTTGCCGAAACCTCTTGGTGAACTCAAATGGCCACGCCGAAAACTTGAAAATAAAGCACTATCGGCGAGACTTTGTCTCTTCGCTGGGACTTCTCACCAAGCTCGTTATCTTTCCTCGAAGCTCGTGGTCACCATGAGTCTCACCGACTGACGATTGAATGGCCTATTGGCTAGAGAAATCCACGCAAGAAGAGGTCATACCGAACCCTTCCTGTCACAGTGATAGGCTTTGCAGCTTCGTTCGGCAAGACAGAAACTAGGTCACAATGACCTGTTCAAAATGGAAGGTAAACATAATGTATCAAAGCTGCCAATCAGCCAGATAGTGAAGATGTCATGCCAACTTGGCTCTAATGGAGGCCTGAGCCTGTAATGTTGAGACATGTTTCCAACAAAGTAGGCTTCCCAACCGAGCTCCCTGTGAAGTGTCACCAAATGCATGAACTAACCCTCAATGGAAATATCCCATTTGGACTTATGAACACCTGCAACATAGATGCCTTGCCTGACTGAGCCTGAGGGTGAAAATTACGTAACAGTACCTTCTTCAGAATTCACTCACCTATCACACTATGCTTCAAATGGCCTTACAACAAGTTCCTATCCCTTCTAATGCACAACCAAATGACATAGCAGCCATAATTCAAGGATTGAATGCTAACATTTTTTTCCACCAAAGTGAACTCCCCCCTTTAGAAGTGCAAAAAAAAAATGAAGCTTTCATAATACTATCTCAATACAAATGCATAGGGATAAAGTGAACCCTTGTTGATAATGGCTCAACCCTTAATGTGTGTAGCATCAAACTTTTGGATAGGCTTCGTGAGGATAGATCACAAATCCAACCCGATTCTTTATCTCTTAAGGTATTTGACAATGTCAAAAAAAAATCGCTCAGTGTGATTACTTTACTTATTAGAGTAGGGAATGCCACATTGGATACACAAATTCATGTTATTCCTCATGAACTTTCATATAATCTTCTTTTGGGTAGACCATGGATTCATGTAATGAATGGGGTGTCTTCTACTCTTCATCGTAAAATGAAATATATCTATGAAAACAAAGTGTACACACTTGACGCTGATCCGGAGCCTTACAATGTCTTACAACTTGAGAAAAAAAAAAGGCAATCCCTTGAACACATCAACACCAACCACACAAGTGGAACCCGTGCACCAAAACAATAAAGAAAAACAAATTGAACAAGTCACGAAGCCATTAGACAATGATTGGGGTTCCTTATATTTCACACCAAAATTCATGGGAGAATACAAGATCATAAACAAGGTCTCTGACAAGGGAACCGAAAAGGAAGTCATGTCAACACACAACTTAGAAGACCCTTCAAAAGTATCCACCTCAACCACTTTAGACAAAGAAGCAAATTACACAACTTTTGACGACCTTAACCACGAACAACCACCTAATTCAAAAGAAATAAAAAATATTTATGGAAAAGGTTATGAACTTATGAAACAACTTGGATATAGTGGAGAAGGATGTGGTGCTAAGGAAAAAGGTATCTATGTCCCCATCAAGCCTAACATGCAAGAAACAACTCATAGTCTTGGTTATTGTCCTTTGATAGAAATAATCAAGCCTTCCCTCAACATCAACACTATCACAAACCACCCTTCTAACACAACTTTAAAAGTAGTGCATCCTGAATTGATAGACACTAGTGGTCTTGATTGTTCTCCTTAGCCTAAAATGAAACACACAAAGACATCCTCACTTAACATCAATGTCATCTCCCAAAACACTAATGATTTGAGTTCATTAGATTTTACACCCTCCTACAAAGGAGAGAACAAAATATCGCAATATAAAGAATCTTGTGTAAGTATGACATCTTGTACTAAGCAAGAAGTATCTTTGTCACAAACTACAGGACCATCTTCTATCATCGATCAAGAGGATATCTTGATATCCCTCCCTCCAAGAACTTGAAAGAAATTTTCCTAAAAAAACTACTTTTGCGCATATCATAGAGTTCATGATCATTCCAATAATGAATGTAAGGATTTGAGTCGTAAAATCCAACATCTTCAGAAGTTTGGTGCTCTCCCTCATGTGGGGGCACCTAATTCCTCTAATTGATACTAATTTTCACTCTAGCATGCATTTCATTAATCATTTCAGCTCATCCTTGTCCTGCACGAAGTGGGGGCAAGGGGTGAAGTAGCCTCGTCCTCGTATGTCACTTGTCATTGTCTCTTTTGGCTAGATGTTAACCTTTCATGCACATATAAGAGCAAGCTTGGGATGTGGATGATATGCCTTAAGTTGGATCGCACGTGACATACTACCTTTTCATGATGTAGCTTCTAGGAAACATATGACTTGGCATAGGGCTTTCTGAGTAAGCTCTCATGTCTTCTTCTTCTACTTTAAAGCAATTTCTCACAGTGATGGTGTTAACAAACGCTTTAAAGTGGGGGAATACATTGACACTCACATTTCATTGTGTGATTTTCTTTTTCTTGCGATTTCCTCTCTTGGAAACATTAAGTACAATGTTTCCCAGGATGAGACATTACACTTGTCCTCTCTTGGAAACAAGATGAGACCATTTGCACTTTTCCTCTCTTGGAAACATTAAGAATGGTGTTCCCTAAGATGAGACCTTGCATGAACAAAGAAAAATCCTCTTTAACAAAATCTTTACATGACATTAAAAAGAATTTACAAAAACATTTTCATTGTGGCACCTTATCAAAATTATCAGGAGGTATAACTTTGGTATGGTTGAGCAAGAAGCCCCTTCTAAGGCATGAATTTCCCCATAGCCACTCGTGTGTGTGTGAGTGCATACCAGTCGTGAGTGTATGTTTCTCACCTTTTAGGACTTCTCACCTGATGAACAACCTAAAGTTTCGTCACCTCAGAGTGAGTACACATTTTTAGACAAACAACCTAGATCTGATCCACAACATGTTGGACAAACGATTGAAGCTTGATCGACCTTTTTATTTGTACTTCTCTTCCTTCTAGTTATTGTCATTGCATGATTGCATATCTTGTTTTAATGCAAATCATTCACCTTGTGCATGTATTTTTGTGCTTATGTTGGTTTGACTTAGGATCTTAGATCCTAGGGGCTTGGTTACCTCCTGTGATCTTTGTCATCCTAGACCATCCGCATTGGTACAATTGGACCCTTCTTGAATGTCTACTTTAGTGTGCGTTTGAAGCAAGTTCATCCTCTCACTAAAGTGGGGGATAACTGTGGACATAGGAAAAGTATCCCTTTTTTCTTGCTTGATATGAGAATAATTAACGACAAATTGGACTTAATGAGGCCTTGATTTAGTGTTGTGAGGTTTTTTACACATCCACACTAGGTCTTGGACCCTTTCAAACTGAATAACATGCATCTAATGATGTCTTGTAAAGGTCTTGTAAATGACTTTCACACTTTTCTCGACTTTTATTAAGCATTTAAGTCTAATGGACCTATTCTTCCCCTAATTCAATATTATAAAATGTATTTAATTGCATCTTCACATTAATCTAGAAGGCTTGTGAATTAAACTTGATTCTAATCTAGTGTTATAATGTGTCTTAAACATTCACATTGGATGTTGTGCCTTTCTAGGCTATGTGGACCTCAATCTAATGTTGTAAACTATATTTAATTACACTATCACATTGAACTTTGTGTCCTTATCCCTAATTACCCTTTGTATCATCATTAATAGGCCCCTATGGCCCCATATTGTGCATCCTGAGGCTTAATTTGATCAAATACCCATTAAAATCAATATAAAAACTAAAATTCTTCATTCCCCAACAATCCAGCTAGCAAAAGAGCCCCTGTGGGACCAAGTCACCATCTGGGTGAATTAGTCCCATCCAGGTAGGACTAAGTCACCTAGCTTGGCGACTTAGTCCCATTTGGGCTATTTTCAATGTTCGGGCAGGAAAAATTGGATTTTAAGTTTATTTTTCCTTCATGTTGTCCTTGGGGATCAAATTAACGGGAAAATTAGATGGATTTCCTATAAATGCAAGATTTTAAACCCTTATTCATAACTCATTCATCATTCATATTCCATCTCAAGTCAAGCAAGCTAGGGTTTTAACACTCTAAGTCATCAAGATAGCTTTCTAAGACATTCAAGGGCAGATTCTTCATCTTTTACTGTAGAAAATCAAGATCTATCATCATGGAAAGTCTCTAATTCCATTATTTCATGCTTCATTATATTATTTCTTCATTTTGGTTTAATTACCTAAAAAGGGGTTTGACCAAGGCAAACCCCCATGCCCTAACATTCACCATTTCTCTCTTTCCTTGTGTGTTTGCATATTTAGGTACTTTGAGGGTTTGGAAATCATTGAAGGATAGATTAAAAAATTGTTGAAGGAATCTCCTTGTTGGGTAGGTCAAGATATCAACAAAAAGTCACTTACAGTGCCAAAAATCAGAGTTTCAGAGCTGGACACCTATCAGGAACCAAAGTACATACCGAGGGCTTCCGTTTCCACTTTCAAATTTTCAGAAAACCCTATGTGGACTAAGTCACCAATAGTGACGAATTATTCCCACTATACCTATTTTTTAGAGTTTTTTGTAGATTTGGATACCTATTTAGTTGAAACGAGCTATGAAGCAGTTTTCCAGATCTAGGACTAGGCCACCCAGAATGGCAGAAATGTCCCAATAGGCCAAAATTTTAGAATCAGTAGCATTTCTAGTCTCCATTCCAGTCTGCAACACATTTCCAGGTGCATGCTTTCTGTTTTTCTTTCCTATTATGTTTTGTTTGCATTACTATTCATCTTTCTAGGTCTTTTTGCATTCAACACTGTGTTTTCAAACATATTGCATTTCTTTAGTTTCCATTCAATAGTTGATCAATTTTATCAATTTTATGCATTTAGGACATTTCATTTAGACATATTTCCTTCATACTTGCATAGATTTGAGTGGGGACATCGCCCATCTTGGCTCATCTCTCTCGTTTTAGGTGAAAAACCCTAGAAGTGCTAGAGAACCTTGGGTGCCAAAATCTTTGTCCACAGACGGTTATTGGGTAAAATAAAAAGGGATAAGTGGGGGTTGTAGAAGGTGGCTCCATTAGTGTAGATTGTGGCTTCGAATAATATATTTTATTTTCAGAGTGGATTTTGTAATGAATCAATCCTATGAGGTTGTAGCATTGTAAGTTTTGAATCTGCAATTTCATTTTCTAAAAATAAATGAAATTGAGTTATTTTTTGTCTCGCATATTTTGTATTGGTATCTATTTTTGTGATTTGTGAAGGTTTAGGGCAGTGTGGCCTTCATCAACTTAACATAAAACAATGTCTTTTAGTATTGAAAAAAAAGTTTTGAAGGGTGTCTGAAACCCTACACAAAACAAAAGGTAGCATGAAAGATAAGACAAGTTTCCCCAAAAACCAAAATATTGATTAAAACACAATCAACCAACCATCAACAAAAAGAAGCAGTCACAAAAGGAACAAAGCAAAAACTAAAGAAGATCATTTAAAATCCTTGCAGCCTCCAAATCTTTGGTGATGACCTTTTCATGCATATCCATGACCTCTTTAACATCCTGCATTGAGACCAAATTACCTTTCTTGGCTTTGTTGTGAGTACAAACACTCAACCCAACCTTAGGATCAATAACTTGTTTCCCCTTTTCATTATCCACACCCACAACATTCTCTCCCTATTCAAGAAGAAGGGGGTTACCAGAGCGATCCTTAGATTTCTTGTTTAAGAGCACCAAACCCTCCACCATGGTCCCAAGAGAATCCTTGCTAAGGTTGATGAAAGTTAAGAGATCCTTACAAAATTTTAAGAATTTCATCTCAAGGCCAACAATTCTAGGGTCGTGATCCATTTTAAGCTTAGCAAAGTCCTCCGTCATTTGGCTAAGAGTGAAATTCATGGTCTTAACCATATTAAAGACTGAGTTCATCTCCCTAGTGCTTGTCAAGATAGAAATGTTGCCCCTAGAAATTGTGTCACACTTACCATGCAAATTTGGCATTTCTTGAAGGATCCACATAAACAGATTGAAAAAGACATATGAACCCTCCTTTGCCAAACTAAAGGCCTAGTTAATATCCAACATTTCCCAATTAAAATCCATCCCCTATTGAGAGCCTACAAGAAGCTCTTCACCCAGAATGCCAACAGAAGGAAGAAGCTACTCTTTACCTTTACCCTCAGAGATTGAAACAGTAGGGGACACATCTAGATCAATAAAATTATCAGAATCCGTGACCTCCCCCATTGCAGGGGCCTTCTTAGCCTCACCACTCACCTTTAACCCTTCAACAACCTCCATACCTTGGACAACATCTTTCCCACTAGCAGACCCTAATCTCACACTCTTCTTGCTGCTAGAATTACCATATGTAGCTATTTACCTCCTCAGAGCTGCCAAATATTTTATGTTTCACCCTCGAGAGGAAGGGCACATACCCCATCTTAGAAACCTAACCACCTTTCCTAGACTTAGATGAACTTCTACTCTTAGCCATAGTTGAGGGGATATTGTTCAACTCCAAATCAGTGTGATAGCCATTAGACCAGGTAGGAGAGTTCTCCTTATCCCCAGACTCTATCTCACCTTCAACTTCCTCCACCTCAACATAATCCTCACTAGTATCATAGTCTGAACCCTTGGACTTATAAGATCTACTAGGAACATGGGTTTTAATGACATATCTAGTCTTAATATGTTCCACAATTAAAAGCATCAACCCTTCATGTAAAAAAGGGTTATTGAAATTCTTTCTAAATTCCAAAATATCGTTCTCTAAAGACAAGAGCTAATAGAATGGGAGGGAAACCAACTTACCATGGAAAAAATGGTTCAATAACATGAAGTGATTCCCATTAATGGTAGAGAATCTCCCATCTAGAGTGTAGTAGCACATGGTCTCGAGCCATAGCCACATCTCCCCAAATGGGTTTAATGGAGGTCCTATCATATCCCCCACATGACAACTGCACAATTTTGGCCTTCTCCTTATCCCGTAGGAAATTCATCCTTGCTAATGCAAACATTACCTTTTTCATGTAGAACTTCCTACCTTGTGTAGAAAGACCAGTGACTTCCATGATGAAATCCTCATTAACAATGATGTCAACCCAAAAAATGCTCAAGACACGGCTATGCCAAGCATCTACAAACTCCTATCAAGTCTTAAGATCAAAGCCATGGAGTTTTTCCATAAAAGGGGTGGCCCCCCTTTCTCAAGAATCTTCCAAACCTCACCATTGGCCATAATCTCATCACATGACATGGGATCAATTCTACACCTCTCACCCCCCATATTTGAAAGCATAGACAAGCGCAAAGAACTGTTGAAGGATAACCTAGACAAAAATGAGGAATAAAAAATTCCATGAGGAAAATAGCACCCAAAAAGCATGCAATACTGACATTCCAGGTACAAGTATTCATTAAGGCCAAATCCATCGTGAGATCACAACTCACATATCCACTATTATCAAGGAAAATGACGCCCCTCATAAGTCTAATCAACATAAGAAGGAATGTATGAAGCCACACACCAATGACATTACCTCCTAATCCGATCCCCTTTATAAGAAGCATGTGAAGAATTCTCATTATTGAGCAAAGATATGAGATCTATGGGCAAGTGGTCATTAGAATTCCAAGACCTAGTCGAAGAAACCCCCAAGTTTGCTAATAAATCAACAACACCATTGGCCTCACAATACACATGGGAAATGTAAACATCCTCAAAAGAATTTAAAATTGCAATTGAGTCTTCAATGGGCCTTTCAATAGACTAGGAGGGAGAGTTTACCTTTTTTCAAGTAGTTAATGATATTCAAAGAGTCCCCTTCCAACCATACTTTAGTAACCCCCTTCTCCTTGGCCATTTTTAACCCATGATAGAACATAACAAAATGTTGTATTAAGTGACCACACTATATTAAGCACTCGGTGATAAAGGACCAACAACCAATACTTGGCCTACGACTAGCACTCAAAGCACACCACTGCCACTAGCTCAATTAGCAACACCACCACATCATCACCGTTTCTTGGCCCTAGTAGGCAGTGCCACTAATTGTGCCACCCCCACTCTACCCAAACTCATCCTAAAAGTGGTCACCCACATGACTATGGCCCCTTTTTTTTGGCCCCTGGTTAAGTCAAGAATTTTAGCCTAATTAGATTCATAGAGACCATTTATGGAGGACCTATTCCCATCTTAGACATTATCATGACCTAAGGAATGGAGCATGATTCACCTTATATTTTCTTTAGTCAATCATAAAATCAAAAGATGAATGAAGACTACATATAAATAAGAGTCATCATAGACCGAAATGTCTATACAGCCCCAAGAATGCACCTTTGACCATATTTATTAATTAATTGAAAATAAAAAACCCATTGTATTATGATTTTCAATTAATTAATAAATATAGTCAAAGATGCATTCTTGGGGTTGGATAGACAATAGTACCATAGACAACTCTTAGGAGTTTATCAAACAAACTTGTTGTAAGATAAATATAGAGCTTCAAACACACTAAACACTATATACTCAAAAATAAACTTAGATAGACACACATTCATAATTTGTATTTTTTTATTTTACAATTTTGCTAGTCAAAACTGTTATATTTTATTTTAAAAAAATGATTGTTATTTTCAAATATCAAATGGTTCAACATCAAAGGCAACCAAAGACTAATGCTTGTCTATAAAAAGAGAACAATCATTTATCACTTTTGACTGTGGATGAGGTGTAGAACTGTCATTGACTCTTTGACCATTGAAATCATCTAATGTTTATGTAGAGCATCTTTTGAACATGAAAATGATAGAAATACTTTCCCTTTATACAATACATTATTATATAACTCTACTTAAACATCAAACATTTCAGTAGTCAAATAATCAAAATAATTTTACACCTCAACTACAATAAAAACAAATAATTGTTAAAACCAATCTTCAACAATTAAAACATTTAATATTTTATCTAAAATTAGGCATATGGCTTGTCTCTAATTAACATTACTCTATTTAAATGACAATAGCCCCATTGTCGTAACATATGTCCAACATTTACACCCCTTTAATTATAATATGAGCATCTCCATCAAATGGCAAAACATGTCAACAAATAGGTATATTCCTTGCGTTCGTGTCTCTACATATTTGGCCTAGATAAAATAGTAGGGGCTACTAAAATAGCTAGTTACATGTAGGCATAGGCTTTTCCGACATAATTTCCCCTCCCCGGTCTTTGGATTTGAGAGTTGTTCAATATTTTAAGCAAATAAATTCTTAAGCTCGTGAGTTGATGGAATGTTTTTTGGTGCGGATAAGGTGGCGTGTGATCCCTACCCTACCCTGAAAAGGATGATGGGACAAGACAAATCACCGACACGTCATCTTCCCTTTCCATCACAAATTTGATTTTGTCACTGCTTGTGGCCGGTTATATGGTGGCTTGTGTTGCTTCTACTCATACATCAAGATTTCTTTCACTATACTGTTCTAGTCACTTCTGGAATCTTGGATTTGGACCCCATGGTGCCACCTGCAATTCATGGTGACTTGATACTGAATGTTAAATGAAAGTCCCTTTCATTGTTCTTTAAAGTAAGATAAGGTGGAAGAAAATGGTGTTCTAGTAGTATACTTTTGTAGTTGTTTGATTTGAGATGTCTCTGGGTTAGTGGAATGGTCAATTTTATTTTATAAGCAAGATCATCAGTGTTTGATTTAGTTAAATTTATTTTATTTGTTGAAAATGGAGTTTTCATCAGTTAGTTCAAGATTAATAAAGTCACGAGCAATTATATAAGATGTCTCAATTTTTCATTGTGGATGTTAATGTTGGTGTTCGAGAGCGATGATGTAAGTAGTCAAATATGAGCTAATAGATAATGAATATTTCAAATAGAATTGGGGTTTTTTTCTCTAATACAACACTCTAACACAGAAGTTTAAATGTTTCACACTCAAGCCAATAAGTATTGACTAGTTAGGAAGAGATTGACTTGAACTCAAATTTAAATTTGAACTTAAAAGTTCTAAGATCATTTATGCGCTTGTAATTTTACCCTAAGAATAAGTAAATAATTTGAAGACCAAAGTCAATCTTAAAAATCTAGCCAAATATGATCCTATCAAATTCAAATTAATTACCAACTTTTATAGTAAATTATACTACTTACAACCCAATCAAAACAAATGCAAAACACAACGAAAAAGAACAAAACATGCCTCAATTTTTTACTAAAAAATGGATGTTAATTTTGATGCTCTACGCGATGATGTAAGTAATCAAATATGAGCTAATAGATCATGAATATCTCAAATAGAATTAGGTTTTTTTCCTTTAATACAACACCTTAACACACAAATTTAAATGTTTCACACTCAAATCAATAGATATTGACTAGTTAGAAAGATGTATATTTGAAATCAAATTTAAACTTCAATTTAAAAATTCTAAGATCATTTATATACTCATAAACTTACCCTAAAATAAAATAAATAATTTAAAGATCAAAACCAATCTTAAAAATATAACCAAATATAATCCCATCAATTTCACTTTTATAATAAATCATACTACTTAAAAAAAACAAAGTATACTTTCAACCTTACAAAATTAAAACTATAGTAAAATAATAATGGTACAAATAATACTCTCTCCATATAATATCTTCCATACAAAGGAAGCTTCTAGAATAAAAGTCTCAAATGAATTGTTTTCCCCATCTATTCTACCTTTGAAATAGTTATACATTACAAAACCTCTTATTAGTGCCTCATACGTGTCCAACATTCATAGGTTTTTAATTATAAGATGATATGAAAGCTGTAGCATTCGTTAACGTGAACTCTAGCATGTCGGCGATACAAACAAACCCAAAAATACAAGGGGGGCTTATAATCCATGGCTGCTGTCTAAAGTTGATCACATCAACTTACTTCTTAATTTTCATAGCAAGTTAAAGGCGATAAGATAGTTTGGCTTCTCGTGAAATGGTCTGTGATCACCTTTTTTAAGTCACTTGTAGAATTTCTTTTTGGATCATATGATGGCTTTTGGAAATTGTAATGAGGTTTCATCTCTCATAATTTTTATGTAAGACAAAGCAAATTTGTAGTTTTCAGCTTTAATTTGAAATGATAATTTTACTTCAATTTTTAATATAGTATAGTATATTATAAAGTATAATTAGAAGATTCTTAATCATTGTGTGATTTTAATTTATGTATATTTAGTTATTTTAATGAGTAATTATTATATTAATGATATGAATGAATAGTCATTATATTTATAATGGTGATTAATTTCATTTATATTAATAATAATTTAAAGTGTAGAATAAAAAAATGTATTATCTAATATTGTCTATTTTTGTTTTACATTACTTTAAGTCGATGTCTTAGATGAAAAAATCTAACATATGATTTGATCATTTTGGTATATTTATTGATCCAAAACTTAACCCATCATTTTGATATGCTTTCTTTTCTTTTCAAAATCATGTTCACTTAACACCTGGCAATTTTTCTACCATGGTTAGTATCACAAATTGGTGACCATGTTCTTAGACAGGGTTTTACCTATGATTCTATCCCTAGATTTCAAATCAAATTTTCTATGTATTACAAGGATCTAAGCATTACATGTTAATGTGGGAGCCAACATTTTAAATTTATGCATCTAGCATTTTGTATTCATAAACATTTTCCTATACCATTTACACATGAGGATAGAAGATCATAATAAAAAGCATGTTTTGAAAAAGTATTGAAAGCATTCTTATCCTTTTGTAGGTACACATTCATCTACATCTATCACATGTTAGTGAAAGATCAACTTCTTTTATCAATACACATTCATAATGAAGGACACACTTCAAGGCACACTTTGACATAAAACATCAATCAAATTACATAAGTGATCAATGATCAATCTAGTCACATTCATTACCATACACACATAGAAATTCTTTGCTTACCCCACTTATTCTCTTTATCATTAGTATTAATTTAGTTTTGGAGCTTGACTAGACACAAGGGAGAATTCAGTACACTCCCAAATATTATCTTAATGTAATGCCCACAAATTTACACAAGAGGATTTGAATAAAATTCCCTTCTTTTTAAACACATAGTTTACTACACTACTAAATGTAATAATCATGTACAAAATTCATTGCAACATGATACACTATCATGTCAACAAGGAAGGCAAGTGACAACAAAGCTTGACAATGGGAGAGAAAGAATAATTGTGCGATCTAATCCTGTAGACATACAACCAAGAAAGCAAGGTTGAAAAGCTCAATTATGGTTAAAATCTAGAACTAAGGGTCAAGGAGCCCTTACAAAGTAATTCAATGGGAATTGATGGATTAGATAGGGCTGAGTACAAGCAATAAGTGTTCAAGACACTCTTAGGCAAAAAACTACTAAGAACATCGAGTTGATAAAATGGAGTCATCATTTAACTAGAATTTCAATATTAATATCATTTAATATAATAGTACTTATAATATATTTGAATGATATTTAACCCATTCTGCCTAACCCATGGAATACTCGAATGAACAAAATAAATGTGATCTTTAAATAAAGTAATTCACAACATAATAATACTTGACATTAATATATACATGATTAATAATATAAAAATGATGATATTCTAAGGTCTCTTTCTTTTCCTATTAAGATTATAACTTTTATTGATTTAATTACTTTTGATTTGATTAAACAAATAGCAAACCCAAAGGCATTAATTTTTCTTATAAAATAGTCATATATAAAACAAATAATACTGAAAGAAACAAATATAAGATTAGACTAAATTGTTTTCTTATAATATTTATTTCAAAAAAGTAACTTAAGTGACAACTTAAGATGAGGATCCTAGATAGCATGGGCTCCCACCATGAATCAACTTTAATTTAAATTGAATTAAATAAGGCACATTTCAATTTTAATTATTGAGGCTTTAAAAATGGATTGAGCAATGAATCTTATCTGTTGGATGGATACTATGCCCTTCCTTGGACTTAAGGTAGTGTTATGAAATGTCCTAATCCAAAAGATTAGTTATAAGATAGGTTATTAGGTTGGAGGGAAAGATAGATTACATAAAAGTTTGGAGATTACATGTGTATATACATATGCATACATACATACATACATATATACATATATGTATACATATACATATATTTATGTGAACAAATAGATTGCAGATTTAAATAGCATCATTAAAAAAAAAATCATGAAAATGGAGGGTTTATATCTTGGGGAGGTCAACAACCCCCTTATGGATCACAACTTGGGCCATGACCCACACTGAACTACATTCCCAAGGAGCTCTCTCTCTCTCTCTATATTCATTTGGTTCTACCAAAATATTATATATTCAATTCATTTTCATATATTTTATATACTAAAATAAATTTATATTATTATTTTTAATTTATATACATATATATTCAAGGTAATAAAGTTATTCATTTGGTTCCACCAAAAATATTATAAATTTAATTTATTTTCATATATTTTTATATACTAAAATAAATTTATATTATTTTTTAAATTTAAATACAACATTTATAATAAGAATTACTATTTATTCACATGTACATTTATTTTAAATTTTTAATAGTAAATAGTCATTTACACACAAATATTTTTTCATATGCTTTATATTTATACAAATTTAAAATTATAACAATACAAACAAACGCGTATATGATTACTACAAATGCATTTACCCAAACATAGCTTTAAAATGAATGTGTTAGGATTGTTTTGAAATAGTTCACGTATTCTTGTGTCCATCTAATTCAAGTAGACACACAAATGACTTTCCAAAAGAGAAGTATTTAGATAAAGTGTTTTTTGAACATATAAGTTTAAAGGATACAATGTGGTCACAAAATATAAGAGAAATAACATAACCACTGTGGTGAACATATTGCCCTCCCTTCAAGAGCCATACTCATAAATTATGCTTAGTTTTCTTAAGACAATAAACAATCCAAACAATAATAGTTGGAGATGCTTTCCATTTTCTCACATTAATATTTAAACAAGACTTAAATGTATATACACTTCTAAATCAATCGAGATTCATTTCAAAAGTTGTATTGAGCAAATATCAAGTTTACATTCTACTTTTCCTCTTTGAAATTCTTCACCTTAACCACAATCCATTGCATCAAAAACAAGTTTATGGAAAAATCAAAGCTCTCCACCCAACCAATATGACATCATTATACTAAATAAGACCCTAGACATCACCTAATCCAAGAAAAAGATTTAGAACTCATTTCACAACACTCACAAGAAGGGAGTGGACAAGAAAAATAATGGTTACTCCAAGGAACACAACCATAACACTAAAAGATTGGTTTCAACCCAACCCATAAAGGATACTTTCCCTTCAAAACACACACACACGTGCTCACAACAAAGATGAACTCAACCCAACATACATTCATCTCTCTTTCCATATATAAAAATTAAACAATAAAATTAAAAAAGAGAGCTTGCTAATCAAGGATCTTCTCTTTTTGTCAAACCCTTAGATTTTGATTTTACAGTTTTGAACAAAGATTGAAAACAAAAGAAATCATGCAATGTGCCCTAATTTGTCACTAAATGTGGATGTTGATGTAAGTTAATAACGCTCTATAAAATGTTGTTGCAAGTAGTCAACTATGAACTAATAGATAATATTTTTTTTCAAATGGAATTACGACTTTTTCTTTAATACAACACCCTAGCACACAAATTTGAGTGTTTCACAATCAGGATGACAAGTAATGACTAGTTAAGAAGGGCTCAACTTGAACTCAAATTTAAATTTGAATTAAAAAATTAAAAAATTGTTTATACGTTTGTAAATTTATCCAAATAAATAATAAATAAATTAAAGACCCAAAACCAATCTTAAAATATGTCAAAATATGATCATATTGAATTCAAACTAATTACCACTTTTTATAATAAATCATAATGCCTACAACCCAATCAAAACAAAAACCAAAACAAACTGAAAAGAAGAAAATATACTTTCACCCTTATATTAGGAAAATAAAAAAAACCCTACTAACTCCACATATAATGTCATCCATACAAAAGAACCTTCTAAAATAAATATTCTGGCTTTGAGATAGTTTTATACTTTACAAAACCTCTTATAACCCTTGTGAGTGCCCCATACGTGTCCAATACTTATACCTCTTTAATTATAAGATGATCACATCAACTTTCTTTCTATTTTGTTTGGAAGTTAAAGCCGAACAGAAGGGATAAGATACTTTGGCTTCCCGTGAAATGGTGTGTGATCACCTTTTCTAAGTCACTTGTAGAATTTCTTTTTGGATCAAATGATGTCTTTTGGAAATTGTTATTGAAGTCGCATCTCTCATAATTTTTATGTAAGACAAGCAAATTTGTAGTTTTTACCTTCAATTTATATTATTATATTGCAAAAGTGTAATGATAAAAATTTCTGTTATTGTTTGATTTTAATTTATTTAGTTTCTAGTTATTTTATTATATTTTAATAAGTAATTATCACATTAATGATATGAATGAATAATAATTATATATCTATAGTGATAATTTGTTTTATTTATATTTATAATAAAATTATAAATGTAAAATAGAGAGGTGTATTACATGGTATTATTTATTTTAGTTTTATATTATCTTAGACCTATGTTTTTAATGTACAATTTTAATATATGATTTGATCATTTTCATGCATTTATTGATCCAAAGATTAACCCGCCATTATGATATGCTTCATTTTTCTATTCAAAATTGTATTCATTTAGCATCTAGCAATTTTTCTACCTTGGTCAGAATCATGAATTTGTGATCATATCCTTAGATAGGTTTGCTTGTATGATTCTATCCCTTGATTTTACATCAAATTTTCTACATTCCAAGGAGTTTATCATTATATGTCAATGTGGGTGCCAAATTTTAAGTTCAGGCATCTAGTGTTTTGCATTTATAGACATCATCCTATATTATTTACACATGAGGATAGAAGATCATAATGAAAAGCATGTGTTGACATTTTATCAAAAGCATTCTTCTCTTTTTGTAGGTACAAATTAGTCTACCACTATCACCCATTAGTGGAAGATCAGCTTCTTTTTATAAATAAACATTCTTTATGAAGGACACACTTTAACATAAAACATTAATCAAATTATATTAATGATAAAAAATCAATCTAGTGGCATTCATTACCATCCACATATAGGCATTATTTACTTACCCCGATTATTCTTTTTATCATTAATATTAATTTAGTTATGGAACTTGACCAAGACACTTGAGGGAGAATTTAGTAAATTTTTGCACACTATTTTAACAAGCTCTGCAATGCTTCCTTAGTGCCAACAAATTTTTACTTACTTTATATAGCACTAGGTAAATAGATCTTGAGGTACCAAAGCCCCATTTCTATTATGGTCAAGATCATAAGTTTTAAAGATAGGATCATTGATTTTAGATGGGGTTTTGGATCTACAGGTCATCATTGATAGCATAATTCAATTATAGAAACTTAATATAAAAACCAATCATCTTAGTGTCTGGATCATAGATTCAAGATCTTAAATTTTAGTTTTTAGTCTTCTATTACAACATAACATCATGTAAGTTCATATTAAAAGGTGCATAATTATAGTGTTTTTTATTTGAATATCAACACATGCTTATTTACCATTAATGTTAGGAATGTGTGTTGTACACATTGCATATTGTATTTTAATATTTTTATAATTATGGGCCCTCATGAAATGAGGTTCCACATTGGAGATGAATCTTGGGACTTCCCTTGTTTAAGATTAACTTGACCACTTGGAACATCATCTATGACCTAAGAGTTACATTTTATAAGGGCATATATTATGCATAAGGTGTGTAAGAGCATCTATGATGAAAAAGTTACATTATAAGAGAACTTACAATGGGGGTTATAAAGATGTTGAAGATGGATGTATTAAATATTTTACTACATTTTATTTTAAAGCCTTTTTGATCTTGGCATCCCATGGAGCACATAGCATGTTGAGTAAGAAATTTTATGGCGGTATCTTTCAAATTGAATATAATACTCCCCATATGGGAATGTGGGGGAAGTGATTTAAGGAGGCACATTTTAGTTAACATTGTCTTTGATTTCATCTATTAGATTCTCTTTTTGGGTTAATGATTAAATATTTCCCTTCTCTTTCCTCACTCTCTGTGAATTTTATTGGGTGCATTTTCTTATGCATTATCTCTACTTTATGTTTATTCATAACTCACCTCATAGAGAGTCCTCAAAGATAAAGATTTGTGTGATTTTATCTTTCTTATCATCCTCAAGTTGAAGTGCCTCAATCAATGAATGTTGGAATGACTATGCCACTTTACTATTTTTTTTCTCTTTTATTGGTTGAGTATGAATGCAAGTTGAACCAACCCTAACCATGCAACCTAATCAAATTAGACAATATATTATGATTTGAAGAGGGATTCTAATTGATCTATTATTTGGCATATCATTTTTTTTTTACTATACGCTTTTTCCTTCTTTTATCCATTTTTATTGCATTTTTCTTCACTATATCATTTTTTTTTCTTCTATACCAACCTTCTCCTTGATTTTCTTGGGTGTTTGGAGTTGTTGGATTTAACATCCAACACTATTACATCCATATTATTGCATCCTCTAATAATTTATAGTGATTATACTAGATACTTGTTGAGGCTCTCATCAAAATTTACTTTTTGGGACTTCATTTTTTAAGGAACCCATCAAAAAACTTCTCCATCTTCTAATATTCTAGGTAGAAATATTGGAAATCTACTTTTTGAAGTAAATAATTACACAACTATTGCATTCATACTATATTTTTTATTGAGAAGTTATACTTATTTAATATAATAGAGAATTTATATCATTCACTTTCCAACTCCATGCTACTAAACCTTGAATTTCATGAGGGCTTTATACCTATATTTAGTATTTTGCATACCCATACATTTTAGCAATGATTAATATTAGACTAGATATTCCATGTTGTTGTACACACATACATTTTTGATATACACTATTAATTCCCCTTTTTTTAATCATTTTTACTAAATGAAGTATTCAACTATATCTTACCTACATGCATTTTTTAGGGGGTTTTGTAGATGAAATTTAGAGTTAGAATGGTTTGATTCCCAAGGTGAATTAGGGGATGATCATATATATTAGTTATTAGTGTAGTAAAACCATGTAATGCATTATGAAAAATAGAGATGAAAATAAAAATAAATATAAAATGCTTTTGGAAAGAATTTTCACTTCTATTAAAAATAAGCATGATGATTATATAGAGAGAAAATATATAATAATTGTTTTATGCCTCTTCTAATTTACAACATATACAAAGTAGGTATTTATATAAATAGATCATCATCTAAGCTCCATCAATATTTTGATAAGTGCCACATGTGTATGGTGCACTAACTAGGTAAACGGGATGATGATAGATGCGAGACATATATGGTTCTAATTGTATGGTTATATTTTGTGGTCTAGAGGACACTAGGTAGCTCATGCATATGGATGCATAAAATCTATTTTTGGATGCTCCATATGTCACACAAGTATGGTTTAATTGGACTAAAAAATTGAATGCATGTACAAGTTTACAAGATGTGCATGATTATTGTTACATGAGAAATATATGTATATGTGCGAGGATAGTTTTATGCATGGATGTGAATGTATTATTTTGTGCTCATTGAGTGAAGCTAAGTGAGAAAATGATGTTGATAAAGAGGAGGGACATGCGAGTTTGTGATTTTATTCATCCTCCTTGAAGAGAGATGGTATCCATTTCATTAATATTAATATAAGAAAATTACATATATAATTATTGAAAAGTATACCACTTAACTTGATCTACATATATGCTAGTCATGATGGCTCAAAAGAGTTCATGAGAATTGTGGTGAGTATAATTAGCATTGGTGTCAATAATACTATCTCTTGTGGCTAGTCAGGAATGCGTCAAGTATAATTTTATAGGATGTTGAATGCTCATGGGCTCTAACAATGTGGGAACTATGGATTGAAGGATTTATGTGTTTAATATCAGGTGTAGGGTGAATAATTATGTAATGTTTAGAGTGAAGTAATTCTCACTAGTTATGTGAAGAATGGAGTAAGGACCATTGCATAGAGGTTTAATATTTTGATGTATCCTCTTGAAGTATTCATTTTGAGGATGAAACATTTAACTTTTTCACCAACCTAAACTTGTGAGGTATGTATCCATCATCATGGTGATGTTTGCATTTATATAAATAGTGTGCATGTGTTTGGTAAACTTGTGAGTACACATTGTAAATCTTTTACATAAGATTATGTGCCTTGTTGACTTCATTCCCATGTGTGCATATTTATAATGTGGATGGTGTATGGTAGGATATATTAAGGGATATTATGGATTGAAATCCTAGAAATTTCTAAAAAGGATTATTTACCATAGAATTATGAAGAGCTCTATTATACCTGCATATTTGATATAGATGACATTGTTAGCCAAAGTGGACAGGGGGGTGTTGTTATAGATGCATGAGAGTGCATTTAGATGGAATATTGTAGTGTGAAACAATTATGTATCTAACATGGTCCACAAAATCTACCAAAATAAACTAAAAAATCATGGGCCATAGTTAGAAATAATAGATGTGGGTAAACTGAAGTGGACCCAAACATGGGTGAAGAAAAGACATGTTATATCAACTATAATGAGGTTCTTATGGCATGTGGTCATGATCTCCATTGAGGATAATCTATATACCAAAATTTAAATATTAATTCATTATGATGCTTATCATAAGTAGACCACTCAAGAAATCCATGCCCAAGGCTAGGTCAAAATTGAGGTATTTTGGGACTAGACATTTTCCTCTAGCTAGTTGTTATGAGATAACTATTGTGTAAAAATGAATTACATGTTACGGAATTGTATAAATGGATAAAATCTAGTTTATTTTTGTCATCTAGCATGTGTAGCACACATCTAGAACCTTGCATGAAAAATCTATCACACACTACACTATGATAATAACATTGGCATCAACATATACAAATGCATTTTAGAAAACAATACATGACTAAATGATATATTTGATCACTATC
>VDFB02270651.1:71643647-71679037 GCA_007258455.2 Sequoia sempervirens
ATACCCATACATTATAGCAATGATTAATATTAGACTGGATATTCCATGTTGTTGTACACACATACATTATTGATATACACTATTAATTCCCCTTTTTTTAATCATTTTTACTAAATGAAGTATTCAACTATATCTTACCTACATGCATTTTTTAGGGGGTTTTGTAGATGAAATTTAGAGTTAATGGTTTGATTCCCAAGGTGAATTAGGGGATGATCATATAGATTAGTTATTAGTGTAGTAAAACCATGTAATGCATTATGAAAAATAGAGATGAAAATAAAAATAAATATAAAATGCTTTTGGAAAGTATTTTCACTTCTATTAAAAATAAACATGATGATTATATAGAGAGAAAATATATAATAATTGTTTTATGCCTCTTCTAATTTACAACATATACAAAGTAGGTATTTATATAAATAGCTCATCATCTAAGCTCCATCAATATTTTGATAAGTGCCACATGTGTATGGTGCACTAACTCTAGGTAAATGGGCTGATGATAGATGTGAGACATATATGGTTCTAATTGTATGGTTATATTTTGTGGTCTAGAGGACACTAGGTAGCTCATGCATATGGATGCATAAAATCTATTTTTGGATGCTCCATATGTCACACAAGTATGGTTTAATTGGACTAAAAAATAGAATGTATGTACAATTTTACAAGATGTGCATGATTATTGTTACATGAGAAATATATGTATATGTGTGAGGATAGTTTTATGCATGGATGTGAATGTATTATTTTGTGCTCATTGAGTGAAGCTAAGTGAGAAAATGATGTTGATAAAGAGGAGGGACATGCGAGTTTGTGATTTTATTCATCCTCCTTGAAGATAGATGGTATCCATTTCATTAATATTAATATAAGAAAATTACATATATAATTATTGACGAGTATACCACTTAACTTGATCTACATATATGCTAGTCTTGATGGCTCAAAAGAGTTCATGAGAATTGTGGTGAGTATAATTAGCATTGGTGTCAATAATACTATCTCTTGTGGCTAGTCGGGAATGTGTCAAGTATAATTTTATAGGATGTTGAATGCTCATGGGCTCTAATAAAGTGGGAACTATGGATTGAAGGATTTATGTGTTTAATATCAAGTGTAGGGTGAATAATTATGTAATTTTTAGAGTGAAGTAATTCTCACTAGTTATGTGAAGAATGGAGTAAGGACCATTGCATAGAGGTTTAATATTTTGATGTATCCTCTTGAAGTATTCATTTTGAGGATGAAACATTTAACTTTTTCACCAACCTAAACTTGTGAGGCATGTAGCCATCATCATGGTGATGTTTGCATTTATATAAATAGTGTGCAAGTGTTTGGTAAACTTGTGAGTACACATTGTAATTTTTTTACATAAGATTATGTGCCTTGTTGACTTCTTTTCCATGTGTGCATATTTATAATGTGGATGGTGTATGGTAGGATATATTAAGGGATATTATGGATTGAAATCCTAGAAATTTCTAAAAAGGATTATTTACCATATGTAGAATTATGAAGAGCTCTATTATACCTGCATATTTGATATAGATGACATTGTTAGCCAAAGTGGATAGGTGGGTGTTGTTATAGATGCATGAGAGTGCATTTGGATGAAATATTGTAGTGTGAAACAATTATGTATCTAACATGGTTCACAAACTCTACCAAAATTAACTAAAAAATCATGGGTCATAGTTAGAAATAATAGATGTGGGTAAACTGAAGTGGACCCAAACATGGGTGAAGAAAATACATGTTATATCAACTATAATGAGGTTCTTATGGCATGTGATCATGATGTCCATTGAGGATAATCTATATACCAAAATTTAAATATTAACTCATTATGATGCTTATCATAAGTAGACCACTCAAGAAATCCATGCCCAAGGCTAGGTCAAAAGTGAGGTATTTTGGGACTAGAAATTTTCCTCTAGTTAGTTGTTATGAGATAACTATTGTGTAAAAATGAATTACATGTTAGGGAATTGTATAAATGGATAAAATCTAGTTTATTTTTTTCATCTAGCATGTGTAGCACACATCTAGGACCTTGCATGAAAAATCTATCACACACTACACTATGATAATAGCATTGACATCAACATATACAAATGCATTTTAGAAAAAATAACATGACTAAATGATATATTTGATCACTATCCAAAGCCTTTAAATAATATAGGTATTTTTAGAAAGGAAAATTTAATTCTATCCTAGAAATATCCTCAAAGGTGTTTATCAAAATTACCAATTTATTATAAGTGGAAATATATTTAGGTGAATCTCAATTAGTAAGTACCAAAGAATCATAGGAAACTAGTTCAAATCTATAGATTAATTTAAAATATGTGTGAAAATCTCAAATCCATAGTCACACAAGTGAATTATTGTTGCAAACATAATGATTTCTAGTTTTAAGGTACTCATCTAAAAAGCCTTAATCTTTTGATGCAAGGTTGAATTGAATAATAATAAGTCACAAAAAATAACACTAATAAAAGATCTAAATGTCCTACATGTGACAAACACAAAATAAATATAAAACATGTATTTTCACACAAGTTTCATCCATTTACTTCTCCTTTCCATATTTTATATGGGTTTAAATATGGTGAGCAAGATTCCTCCAACATTTTTAGATAGACAAACTTTCATTATCATTGATACATATTATTTTACAAAGTGGGTTGAATTCATTCCTATTAAGTCCACTACTACCTTTGACATTTTTGCTTTACTTATGAAAATATCATTTCTACATTTCAATAGCCTTTATCTATTAATATAGATATAAATACACCATTTAAAATAGAGAATTGAAATTTTTTTACACAAGTTTCAAATTCAACAATAATTCTCAACCCTATGTTTATCATAATGAAATGGTCAAGTATAAACTATTAATAAAGAACTTAAAATTATTTTAATTGAAACAAGGGATAAGCATGATAGCAATTGGCATGCACACTTTTTATGTATTTTGCAGTTTTATCACACTTTCATTCATACTCTTATTGGGTATGTGTCTCCTTATTTATCAATTTATGGCCATGTCTCTTTAGTTAGTTATTGGGTGTTTCATTGTATGTTTTCACATTGTGTTATTGATGATACTATATATACAAAGGTAAAATATTATAAGTGTTTGAGATATTTGATGCATTCCAAGTTCATGTATTAGACAATCTTCAAGCAAATCATAGATAGTTAAAAAAGACATATAAATAAAGGTATAATTTCAAGGGATTTCAAGATTAGCAATTTAGTCCTTTAGGTTAACACTAAAAATCTAAATGTAAAGGAATACTTTCTTTTTTTTGATAACCTAGGGTGTCCCCATGACCCGACCCCACAACCCCCTCGATGGAGTAGTGGGCGAGCCAAGGGGAGACTAGTCCTTGGGGATGCGCATAGTCACCTGCAAGCCACACGCTTTGAGTGAGACCGAGTCTTCAAGTCAACATCGAGACCTCAAGGAGCAAACCCAAGACTCAAGCCAACTCGGCTACCCATGCAAGCAAATGTAAAGGAAGATTTAAGAGGAAAATTTAAAGGAAATTTATTTGAGACTATTCATTGTTACTTCCAAGTATGGAAAAAGAGCATTTGGCTTGATTGCTATTGATGGAAAACCTTTGAAAGATCTAGTTAATATTTTACATTTGCATCATTATTATTATTGATAGTTCATCAGTTTAGGGTTCCACTTATAGTGAGAATTTTTGTTTATATCCATTATCATTTTTGTGATTTTCATAGATTTGTTACTACTTCTTATGCTTATATGGATTTTTGGATTCTTTTGCAAGTACACATGATAATGAATTATTTTTTCAATCATAATTTCATGGATCTCTTTCTATATGTTTCTTGCTCAAGTGTTCTCCCCATTGGTGGTGATATTGGAGCATTTCATCACCCTTTTTTGTCTACACTTATAAGCCTACATGTTTAGACTCACATGATTTTATCTTATCATGATTACAAGGTGTTGTATAAACTGACAAACTCTAAATTTGTTTGATCATCTAGTGAATCTAGTACACACCTAGGAACTTACATTAAAATTATTATTGCAGATTATACTATCATAAGAGCATTGATATAATTATTTTAGGGTGTACTTCATGATTGCTTGTTGTCTTCCATCATTATTTCAAGTTGTTAAATCAACATTTAGGGGTTTGTTGAAAGGAGAATAATCCTAGTCTGGAAAATTCCTTATAGGTGTTTATCAACATCACCAGTTTATTATTGTACGTAGATATCCATGCAATCTTTGTTTGCAAGTGCAAAATAATTATAATTAATCAATTCAGATTTGTAGATCAAGTTCAAATCTATGTACGCTAAATTCAAATATATAATTATAAAAATTAGTTTTGTAGTTGTAAAAATAAACCACAATTAATTTTCCAAATTTAAAACAACTATCTAACAAATCACAATATTATGATAAAACACAAATCAATTGACAAAGCCTATCTTAATAAAATTTAACATGAAAAAAAATTACATTATATTAAATTTATAAAAAATATTTTAAACAATTATATTCCAACTCTCTCTCCCAAGATTTTTGATTTATTATATGGGCTTAATTATTTATTTCCCTCACTACATATATAAAGATTTGATTTGTATATTTAAACATAGATGAACATGACCTCGAGCGAATCACCAAATGCATACAAAGAGAAAACATGAGAGTATCTTATATTCCTTGTGTTGGTATCCAAACCTAATCAAGTTCAACTTCTATTTCCATTATAATCCAAAACATTTCTTATTTTATTTCTAAGAGTGACACTTTTGGCATAGATAGATTAAGAGCCATATAAAATGGAAGTGATTATATTATATATCTACTTACGTAATTTTATGTTAAAATAAAATATAAGACATTTAAGTTGCTTTAAATAAAATATAAGACATTTAAGTTGCTTTACTTATACCTCAATAGAATAGAAGTGGCTCATTTAGCTTGCTTTAATTCATTTGCTTATCGTTCTCACATCTCTCTCACTTCTAAATTTTATATTGGAAGACATTTGTATGGTTAAATTGAAATCTGAACAGCTTCAAACAAAACAAAATATAGCTACTATTATTGTGAAGGAAACTAAGCTTTCATTAAAAATATATAATAAGTATAATATAAAATTATGTATTGAGATTTAAATATTAAGTTAGTTATTGAAATGTGAGAAGTATAAATAGAAAATAAGTGTATTTTGTTTTATAAATAATAAATATGTAAATATTAGTGCAGGTTTGAATTTGATGTATCTTAAAAATTGGAATAGGAAATTTAAAATTAGTGATTGCAATGAAATTTAGATATTATGTTGATTATGGAAGGGGACGAATCTAAGGATCAAGGATGAGTTTGCAACCACATATTTATATTGTACCTATGAACTTGTATTGTGTGAACCACACTATTTTGTTCTTCACTTTGCCCAATGTGTTTTGACTTCTTTTGTGCTTTTTGATGTATGTAAACTAACAATATTTACAAATACCTTTGTTGGGCTCCTTGTATATCAAAGGGAACATGTTATCCAAGGTCAATCTATAAATTTGTGTATGATAAATGAAAACAACAATCTTAAATCATACAAATGATCCTTTGAATACTTGTGCAACATTAGATCCCTTTTAGTGCACTAATTGAAGTGTGCATTGTGATTATAATTGAATGCCTTTAAATATAAAGATATATCAATAGATCATCTAAAATTGTACTTAGTTGACCCTTGGATGGAAAGCTTCAAATTTGAAGTGTTAATCTTGATATTAAGAATATGTTTATAGATAATTGTAATTGTAACATGGATAAGAAGACTGTATAGGGATGTGAAAACATAGGGGTAAGATAAGAGGTAGGTGAATAACATTGTATGAATTATAAGAATAGGGTAGAAGATAAATGCATAGGTGGATGTGATAAATTCTAGCATAAGGTGAATGCATAACTGTCTATATGAATAATAACATGGCGAGGTTAAGTTTATAGGGATATTTTTGTGTATGGATGGATAAAAGGCTTAGAGAATAAGTCTAAATAGTAGGAGTTTATGGTGAACTCCTCAACACTCCAGGATCACCTACAAGACAAAATAACTTCCACAAAAAAGAAATGACAGAACTATCATGATATGATTATGGATACAAGATTGTCATATTAAATTGTTACAATGTGCATATGATGCCTTGCTTATATAGACAAGGTGTGATGATGTATCATCATTAAATGACTATGTCATAATTAAATGACATGAGCCAACATTAAATGACCTAAGACATAGGCATTAAATAAAAGTCAACTAGATAAGATATGATAAGATCTTATCTAGTGAAACACAAAAAAAGTGGTATGGTGCTATCATATGGTTTTAGGACATAGAGCACATCCACTTCTCCAATTTCATTCAAGGATAACCCTTGAGATCTCAATACAAAGGAGAAAGAGATCTTGCAAGAGGGTTGTCCTAAGGGATGAATGCAAACTAATAAGGGGTTCACCACCAAGTAAGAACTTGGAAAGACTAATGAAATGCAAGATGCAACACTAAACCTTAATTCAATGCAATGACCTACAAAATGACCTAGAAAAGTGAATGAAACAACATAGAAAATTATAGAAAGGGATATGTGCACCTGGGAAATATGGAGATGATCGGAAGGAGCTCTGAAATGCTAAAAAATCTAACTTTTTGACCTATTAGGACTCATTCACCAATTTGGGCGACTTAGTCCCAAATCTAGATTTCTGCACAGGAGCAAGTTTCAGGAAAAAAGGGTATCTGAATCTACAAAAATATCTAGAAAAAACCTATAGTGGGACTCATTTTCCACTTGCGGTGAATTAGTCCCATTTCACTTTTTCAAGAATTCAAATTTTGAATCTGTTCTTCTCAATTTGCTCAATCTGCTTCTCCAAGTTTCTAGATCTAAAATTCTAATTTTGGGGTTGAAGGTGACCTTTTAGTGAATATTACAACCTTTCAAATGAGGAGACAATTCCAAAAACTTTCTCCAACCTTGTAACCTAATCTTTAATGATCTTCAAGCCTTCAAAACACCTAGATCTGCAATCACACAAAGAGAGAGAGAGAGAGAGAGAGAGAGAGAGAGAGAGAGAGAGAGAGAGAGAGAGAGAAAGAAAAAGTGTTGATTGCTAGGGGATAGGGGTTTGCCTTGGTCAGACCCCTTGTAGGTAATTAAACCAAATGATGACACAAAAAAATCAAGACACAAAATATGAAACAAAGAACATGAATCATAGACAATAATACCTTGAATCATGCCTTGTAAATGATGTCTTCTAAATTTGCAACTCAACATAAAATGAACATGAAGGATGTACATCTTAATCTTGGCAATAGGAGTAGAACAGTGCTTGATCTTGGATCTTCAATGCTACATCACAACACTAGTTCAATAACATGCTTGATGCTTGATAAACTTTGACATGATGATGGATCTTAAATTGCTGCAACAATTGATGAAGAATTCTACTCTTGAATGCCTTAGAAATGATCTTGAATACTCTCTTGATGATCTTGTGAAGTCTTGGAATTCTTAGCTCTTGAGTGCTTGACTTGATATCATGGAGGCTTATGTGAAATAGTGATTTGAAAGCTCATTTATATAGGAAATCCAACTAATTTCCCATGTATTAGATCCCAAAGGCCAACAAACATAAAATTTGAACCTAAAACCCAATTTTTTTGCTAAAAACATTGAAAATAGGCCAAATGGGACTCATTCACCATCTATGGTGAATAGGTCCCACAGGGCCTATTTTGATTTCTAAAGTGTCAGGGAGTGTGTAAATTAAGCTTATTTGTTGATCTTGTCGGGTTTTTGATTAAAATACGCCTTGGGATGCACAATATTGGGTCTTAGGGGCATATTAATGATGATATTAAGGTCATAAATGCAAGAGGGCCCAAAATTCAATGCAAAAGTGTAAATAAATACCTTTTACATTATTAAATTAAGGAAAAATTGAGTCTATTTAGCTTAGAAGGGCCCTAAACCTGATGTGAATGTGTAGAACACATTACAACACTAGATTAGGTCCACTTAATTTACAAGCCTCCAAAATTTAATGTGAAGGTATCAATAAATACACTTTACAACATTAAATTAGGGAAAAGTTAAGTGTATTTAGCTTTAAAAGTGGCCCAAAACCTAATATGTATGTGTAAAACATATCACAACACTAGATTAAGGTGATATCAAGTCCATTTTATCATTAATAATTCCCAATTTATGCAAAATTATACCATTTCCAAGGAGGGGGGTCAATTTTCGTCATTACATATAGAAAACTAAGAATTCTAGAAAAAGCAACTAGGACTTAAGTGGAATTAACATGTAAATAGGACCTAGATAGGTAAAACACCTATTTGCACCAACAACCCCTTAAGTATAGCTTAGGAAGTACTTATGCAAATGACACAAAGATGGGTTCTGACTACAAGACCATGTTAGGTACCCATGTATAAATGTAAATGTAATCTCTTGCAAGCGTTGAAAAGGAAAAAACCCACTGGGACAAAAAATCCTCTCCAAAAGGGAGATGAAATAAAAAAAATGCTCTCCATAATAATTGAGAGGAAAAAACCCAATTCAAGGATAAGACCCCCCATTAGAGACACAAAGAATAAACCATTCAACCCCCCTCAATGAAATAACCTACTACAAAGAAACACTAGGAGCACACTGGTGGAGTAGCACTAGAATCCGTAATCAAGATAAGTAAGGAAAGGTAATTATGATGCTAGAAACCTTTGAATCTCTTTGGAGAAATCCTAAAATCATGATAAAGAAACAACAATCTCAATGCTAAGGAACATTAGAAAAATCTTGATATGGGGAAACTCTATTGAAATGAACAAGAAAACTAAGGGGGGATGAATCAACTGTAGCAAATTAAACCTTCAAAACCCTCAATAGTAAATATATCCACAAGCATTCATTAAACCCTTATTCTGTTAAATTGATTAAACATGAAATGCAGTTAACATAAACTGAAATAACAAAACCATACACATGAGAACACTAGATTTACATGGAAAACTCAATGAGGGAAAAACCACAGTGAGGATTAGCTCAAAATTTAAGTAATGGAAAAATTAGTACAAAGGGGCTCACTATTGGAATAGGACACACTATCCAAAATGCTCACTACTAGGGCTCACTGCAACATAAAGAATATAAGAAGATAGAAGAAGAATATTACACAAAGAAAACACTTCTCAATGCAACAAGGAGACCACCATAATTACTCACACACTTTCACACTCACATGAAAGATATCAGATGCCTTCAACTCACTGCCTTCAGGAACCCTAACATGAAGTTTGCATTGCTTTGCTCAATTTCACATCACACACATCACTTGTAAAAATCTCACATCTATATTGCTTCTTACTCTTTCACCCTCTCTTGCATCAACACCATACATATTTATATCAAGTTCTACCTCAAAAATTTCTCCAAATTCGACCACTAGCTGTTATACATTCAATTTGAAATAGGTCGGCACCTAAACATTCCCACGATGGATAGGAATGAAAGGAGACCTACATAAATCCTTAATTAGGACCAAAATAGATCCCAACACACTTCAACATGCTTCCACAAGCCTTGCATGTAGTGTTAAACACGAGGTCAACCAAAACCCATGCAAAACATCATAAACATTAAGTATACGCTTCCTTAAACTAAGCCGAAAGTTTTAGACAACATAATTCACTTGAACTCAATACAAAGTAATACATGAAGTACTTAAGATTTATCAAACACTTCACTCAAGCTTGCATCAACAAGTACTTCAAGAAAAGAATGGCGATTAGAAGCGAGAAAGGGTGCGTGCTTGGAAATTTAAATTCCTCTAGTGTTGCAAAGGGATATGGATCTGATTCAGATGATGAAGACAATGATTATCGTTTGTTGGTGGTCTAGTGGCAGTGGCTGGATGAGGTGGGTCCATGTTTTTGGTAGACCCATTATCCTGTGGAGGCGATTGCTGCTCTTGGTGTTCAGTCTATTGTTTGGCCTTTCGTCTTGGGGCCATGGATGCTTGTGGAATTTGGTTCTCAAGTGCCTTGCAGTGATGGCAGTGTGGGCGATTTGGTGTGTTGTTCATTGATGGAGGTATCATTCCTTTCTCCTCGTTGTTCTTGGCTTGGTGTGGACCTGTTGTATTTTCCTTTGCTAGTGTGCTTGGGGGTTGTCTTCACCCTACCTCTCATGTCCTCTGTTTGTTCAAAGATTGATCTTCTACCTTTGCAATTGTGGTCTCTTCATTGTCTAGGCTCAATTTATGCTATGGGATTCTTTCCTAAGATTGCTTGGGCTCTTCCTTTCTCCTCTGTTGGGTGGATGTGCTCCAAATTGGTGTTTTAATCACTCTTTCATGATCTCCTTGATGGGCACATTGGTAAAGTGGTGGTTTGTGGTTTTTTGGTGCTCTTCCCTTCTTTGTTGGAGATGGGGGTCTTGCTCTACTCTCTCCTATTAGTCTTTATCCCTTTGATGTTTATGCTCAACTGGTGGTTCTATGTGTCTATTGGTATCTCTGATGTATCCTCTTTCATTGTCAATTTGAGGAGAGTGGTTTCTTTTTGTAAGTTCCTTTGGTGGTTGTGGAGACCCTTCCTTTTTTTGATGTGGTAGGTTTTGTGCTTTAGTAAGGCTTCCTATTCAGTGGAAGTGGTTGTTAGTTTAGTGCTTGTGGTTGGATGGTGGAGGGGGCTCTACCCTGGTTTAGCAATGCTTGTATTTCTCTTTGATAATTTCTACTGTGGAGTGGCTTGGAGATGCCTTGTTCCCTTGTGGGATTAGTTTATTTTTTCCTGGAAGGGGTTTATCTTTTGTGGCTTGTAGTAGGTTTTCTAGTTTATGGGGTTTCCCCAGTTTTTTGGTTGCCCTAGTTGGTGGATGGTGTTTTTTCTGAAGAAGGAGATGCTGGATTTGCGGTGGTTTGGGTTGATTATGTTGTTGGTTGGGAGGTTTTTATGTTCCTTCCTATTGTTTCTATTTGTCTGGATGCCTTTTGAGGAGGTTTTTCCCTTTTCTACTAGAGTTCTTGCTTGCTACCATGTTCTACAAATATTGTATTCAATAGAGGTGAATATTGCTCCTACTAAGGTGGAGCCCTCTCCTACTGAGGTGGATCTGGAGGTTGTAGAAATGGTGGGAAGTGCATCTCTCCTTTGTTGGTTCCTATTGAGGTGGAGCATTCTTGCATTGGAGGGAGGTGTCTTCAGTAGTTTGTGTCCCCACTTCTTCCTCTTCTATGGAGGGGAGCCCTATCCTTCTAAGGTAGTTTTGGGGTTTGTGTCTAGTTGTATGGTGTAATTTGAAGAGCATTTCTCTCTAGCTATTTGTGATTCTTACCCCTCTTCTAATGGGAATATTTTAGGATTAGTTCTAACAAACTTGAATAGAAGGTCTACTGTAGTCAGGTTGTTGCAGGTGGTTTGTTGCCTAACTATTTCAGTTGGTCTTTAGAGCTCTTGGTCCTTATGTTTTGGTTTCTATTTTTTTGGCTCAAGGCCTTTGATATTTCTCTATCCTTGACTTAGGACTGCTATTTGTTCTAAGTGTTCTGATGCTCCTAGTTTTTTGGTGCCAGGAGTTGGTTTTTAGTTTGTGATGTTATTGTAGTGTTTCTACTATTTTCGCTTCTTTGGTTTGTTGGAAAAGTTTAAGACTTTGGTGTTTGGAAGTTTCCTTTTCTTAGCTCTGTACAAGGTTTTGGGCCATTTCAAAACCCTGCTTACCTTATAAAAAATAAATACTTCAACTCAGAACATCTGATAACCCTTAATTTCATATTGATAAATAAAACTCACACTGTGCTATACCAAATCAAGTAAAACCTTGAATATTAAAGATAAAAGCATTATAAGCAACTTTCCAAATCTGCACAACTTCAAACCAAATAGCGAATAAATTTGGAGCAAATACATTTCTCCCAGAACATAAAAAACATCACTAAACAACTAGTTCACAAAATGGTGAAAGTATCTCACACTTTACAATGATCAAAAAACCCAAATTCTAAATATAGCAACCTCCGTCAACCTTGAATAACCTATAAGATCCACATATACATAGTATCAACATAGAAGGAATGTGAAGCACAATACTAGAGAACACTATGAACATCTACACAACATAATTTAATTTTTTTATTAAATTTTCTCAAGAGCACTTGGAAACCAAGTACTAGAGAAATCATCTCAGCTCATTACTCCATTCCAACTCATCTTCAAATTTTGCAACAAAAGAATAGCTCTATGTACTCACAACACTCCCTCAAGGTCTCAACTACACATGCACAACCTATTTTCCTCTTTCCACAATTTTCTCAATATCCTCAATATCTTCATCCCATAGTTGACATCAATGACAACACCAATCAGTAGGCTTCCTATTGACATCAATGACAACACCTTCATACTTGCAACAATCTCCCTCTTTGTCATTGATGGCAACACAAGATGTGAAAAGCCACCAAAGAACACACAATAGCTCTAAACAATCTCGCTTTTTATATATTAGATAGCCTACACAACATTCCTAAAACCTCTCCCCTTATAGGAGTCTCTTTCTCTTTGACAACAAATTTCTCTCTTTCTCACATGATTCTCTCTCCTTGAGTAGATAAGTTCTTTTTTTCACATGATTCTCTCTCCCCCTTTGACATTAATGGAAAAGGATATTTTTTTTTGCATTTTTTTCCCTCTTTGACCTCGAACCAAAATTACTTGGTCTAAATATTCCCCCTTAGGAGTACACCCAACTAAATCAGCAACACAATGACAACACATGACACTACCTACTCCCCCTGAGAGGTAGCCACCAACATTAGTATAGAAAAGAGATAGATCCATAGATCCATTGGACTAATGCACTTCCATATGCATCTAGTTCAAGAAATCAGGGGAAATAACCCCCAACTTCTCCTGAAGATACTCAAAAGTATCCTTAGGAAGAGCCTTAGTAAATATATCAACAATCTAATCTTTAGTAGGAACATATTCAAGCTTCACTTCATTTTCCATAACCTTCTCTCTCAAAAATTGATGCCTAATAGATATATGCTTTGTCCTTGAATGCATCACTGGATTCTTTGAAATGTTTATTGTACTTGTATTATCACAAAAGGTAGGTATAGGTTCTTCATATACAATTCTAATATCCTTCAATGCTTGTTTCATCCATAATACCTGTGTATAGAATGATTTTGTTGCAATATACTCAACCTCTACAGTGGATAAAGAAACTGAATCCTGCTTCTTACTTGGTCATGACACCAATCTACATCCAAGAAAGAATGCACCACCACTTGTACTTTTCCTATCGTTAACACAACCAACCCAATCGGTATTTGTATAAGAATTTAATGTGAAATTAGTATCCTTAGGATACCACAAACCATAATTCGGTGTGCCTCTTAAATATTTGAATATTATTTTCATTTCCACAACATGTGTTTCTTTAGGATATTCTTGAAATCTAGCCACAAGAAAAAATACATGCATGATATCTGGTCTCTAGTAGTATTCAAATACAATAGTCCACCAATCATAGATCTATACTTGCTCTAATTAGCCTTAGGTGAATCATCATCTTTTCTCAATTTACAACCAGTCACCATAGGAGTACATACCAATTTGGAGTCATCCATTCCAAACTTCTTCAACATCTAGTCTTTGACATAGTTAGATAGTTAAATGAAAATTCCTTTATCAATTTGATTGATCTATAGCCCAAGAAAGAAATTCATCTCCCCAAACATTGACATTTAAAATTCCTTCTATATTTCTTCAGAAAATTTCTTACACACAACCTCATTTATGCCAAATATAATATCATCCACATATACAACTACTATCAAGATTTTGTCTTGCTCAATTTTAAAGTAAAGATTATTATCTATGGAGCCCTTACTGAATCTTTTCTATATCAAGTACCTACCCAATCTTGCATACCAAGCTCTGGGAGCTTGCTTCAAACCATATAGTTCCTTCTTCAACTTATATACCATATCTGGTTGATCTAACAACTGAAATTTTTTTTGTTGTTCCATTTAAACCTCTTCTTCAAATTATCCATTCAAAAAAGCAGACTTCGCATCCATCTAATAAACCTTAAAATCTTTATGTGTTGCAAATTCCAAGAACATTCTAAGAGCTTCCATTCTAGCTACAAGAGAAAAAGTTTCCTCAAAATATATACCTTCTACTTGTGAGTAACCCTTACACACAAGTCTTGCCTTGTTTCTTACTACTTCTCCATTCTCATTCAAATTGTTCCCGAATACCCATTTGGTTCCAATTATGTTTCTGTTTTCCATTCTAAGGAACAATTCCCAAGTTTTTTTTTCTCTATATGCATAAGTTCTTCCATTTCCTTTATCCAATGCTCATCCTTACATGCTTCACTCACTGATTTAGGTTCAAATTTAGAAATTAAACACAAATTTACCTCAACTTCAATAGCTTTGCTTCTTGTCAATACTCCTTTCCTTTTGCCTCCAATAATCTGATCTTTGCAATTATTCTTTTGTACATACTTAGGGGTTTTAGGGGTCTTCTCTAGAGATTCTTCCTCTTCATTCTACACTTCTTGTTCATTAGATATTTCTTTCACTTGTCTATAATCAAGTTCATTTGATGCACATCCATTTGCTGCAATAGAATTTTACAAGTTTTCATCAACTTTAACATTTGCACTTTCAATATCTTTCTCAAAATTTTGTTGTAACATCTGTAAGATTTGCTTCTAATAGAATATCCAAAGAAGATACCTTCATCAGACCTTGCATCAAACTTTATAAATTTTCTTCTTCTCTTTTGATGTAACATTTTCTTCTAAACACTCTAATATACTTCACAGTAGGAATCCTTCCATACCATAGCTCATAAGGAATCTTTGTGGTGTTAGCTTTAGCTTGAACTCTATTAAGTATGCAAATATTAGCATGAATAACTTCTCTCTAGTAGACTTCTAGTAGATTTTCCTCTTTCATCATAGTCCTTCCAACTTCTTGAATAGTTCTATTTTTCCTTTCAACAACTCCATTCTACTAAGGAGTTCTAGGGGGAGATAAATACCTCTTTATTCCATGAACTTCACAAAACATGTTAAACTCATTGGAGGTTAATTTACCATATTCGTTAGACCTCAAGCATTTTATTTTCAAATCCATTTCATTCTCAACCATAGCTTTAAATGCCTTGAATTTATTTAAAGCATCAAATTTCTCTCTAAGAAAAGTAACCCATGTCATTCTAGAGTAATCATCAATCAAAAGCATGAAGTAACCGTCACCTTGTAGAATTCTCTCCCTTGGAGGACCACAAAGATCTATATGCACTAATTCTAGTAGTCTGATAGAATATTGTTCCTTTCCTTTAAATCTACTCCCTGTTTGCTTTCCAAATTGACAACTCTCACAAACAACATTGACAGGTTTGGTGATTCTAGGTAAATCTCTCACAGCATGAACCAAACTAATTCTTGCCAAATTATCAAAATTCATGTGACATATCATTTAGTTCCATAACCAACTATCATTAATCTGTGACATAAAGCAATGACCATCAACACCCTTAACCTAATAGATGTTTCCATATGTTCTCTTACTAGCAACAATCACAGTTCCATATCCTTTCTGGATCTTGCATGCTTCATCCTTAAACACAATATTATACCCTTTGCTACACATTTTTCCAACACTCAAGAGATTGTGTCTTAAGCCCTTAACATAGTAAACATTGTTAGTATTATGCTTGCAATCAACACTAATTGAACCTATTCCACAAATCTTTTGATGAGGGCGTAGCCTGAGACACAAAAAATAACCCACAAACAAGAGAATAATTTTATTACTCAGAAAATGGAGCTCCTTACATGCAGAGGATCTCAAATCCCCAAGTTCTACAACACATGCAAGTTACAGAAAGCTACAGAATAACCCTTTTGCAATATGCGAACTTGTCCCCAAAAAGTTTTCCCCAAAAAAATTAGAAACCCGCCCATAAATAGAGCTCCTTATTAGTTTGGAGCCAAAAAAACATTCAATTTGAGTTTAGGCGGTTTGGCGCCGAAAATTTACAACATGAAGTTCAAATTTCAAAAGAGCATTTGCAACTGTATCTTCTAGAAAGTGCGCCAACTTCGCGGGGCCATAACTTTTGATCCAGGACTCCGATTCGTGAACCGTTCGAACCGTTGGAAAGATATCGAAGTCAAGAACGTGCTTGAAATCAGCCACGCCAATTTTGGCAAGTTTCGGGGCCGATCCGGGAGCTCTAAGTGCCTCAAATCTAACTCGGAAGATTTTCAGGTGCAAATCTAGGAAACTAAAACTGCAATATCTTTCAACCCAGGAACCGAAAATACAAACCGTAAATTGGGAATTTAATTATGATGAAAAGGGTATCCAAAAATGTAAAAACATCTAAAACCCAAGAAACTTGAAATTTAACTATTTTTGAGTGATGCAAGATTGCCCTTACACCACTGGATGCTCCTGCATCATCTTTGCTCTTGAATCATCTCCAAATTTAACTGATCCTCCATCATACTTTTCAAGTTTAACAAACTTACTTTTTTCTCTAGTCATATGATTAGAGGAGACACTATCAACAACCTAGTAATTCTTATGCTCTTTGACATGAAAAGTAGATACCAAAGTACCTTCAACCTTATCCTTCATCTCCAGAATACTTTCCTTCACACAATTTTCAGGGTTAGTAGAATGAAATTCTTCTTTTATAGCCAAAAATAGACATTCATTATGTAGACATGTAAAACTAACCTAACACCTATCACACACCCTAGACAAAATTTTCACATCATCAAACATCACTACATTTCACATCAATTACATCAAAAACCCTAATTTTCTGCTATTAATTGAATAATACAATAGTATTTAATTAATTCATTTTTCATCATTTTTGACGAATTAAATAAATTTCATTTATTTAATAAAGTCCTAAAACCCCAATTTCCTCTATTAATTGAATAATACGACATTATTTAATTAATTGACATTTTTTCATCATTTTGACCAATTAAATAAATTACATTTAATAAAGTCTTCATCTAACTTCAATTCATCCTAATTAGTTAAATAACACCAATTATTTAATTGCATCACTAAATCACTTTATTCCCCTAAGTTGATAAAATTATTAAATCATAATAATTTAATTAACTCACTTTCCCTCCAAAGTTGAATAATTTGAACAAACTATTCAAAAACATCATCAAAATCAAATGCAACTTTTTTTGCAAAAGTTCAAACTTGATTTGCACATTCAACTCCAAAAAGTATTAATTAATTAAATCAATTAATTGAACAAGGAATATCCTATGTGTTTGCAGAGTCAAATTCCATCGCACTAGATACAAAGCCATCCTGGTTATCAATACCCTGATTCATCGTGTCTATGTGTTATATCAAAAATAAGGAATGACGAAGAGTACCAATCCTAGAAATGAGAAAATCATCAATCTCATCACCATATCTAATAAAGTCTTGATGAATCATAGACTTGTTGGACTTCTAAATCAATCTCAAAATCAATGGTCAATCCATCCATATTATTCTTCTTATTCTTCTATCTTTACTAACATTTATATCCAAGTGTCAAATATGTGTGATATATCAAAATATACATGAGGCTATCCATGGACGATGACTATCTATACATCATCAAATTTGTCTACATCAGACATCTGAGCTTTCTAGTCCTCTTTGAGCTAAACCTATGTTCAATATTTGTCGAGAGATCAACCCAAAATTCAAAATTTTCGCTCGAGCTCTTGAGGAGCATGGTACTAGCTTAAATTCTTTCCATTGGGGCAATAGTGGGGCATAAAAAAAAATCAATAATTTTTAAATATTTGATTTGAGTAGCAAGATTAATCCAAAAAGCGTTAGTCTTTGAACCAATTCAACGAATACGTTGCTTCAAAGAGGGGAAAAATGTAGAAACTTAAAATTGTCCTAAATGGTATTATACACTTAATTTGGTCACTAACATTATTTCATCCTGAAATTCATTCTCTTTTCACCTATTTGATTAAATAAGCCTAGTTATTTGATTAATTGCCTCATTTTCACCTATTAATCTAATTAATCTAATTAGGTTAATTCCTACCCTCTCACACTAACATTTCATCTAGTTTAATTAAATAATGTAAATTATTTAATTTAAACCCCTTCCTTTATCTCCCCTCATTTAATTAAATGTTACTCACCCCTTTTTCATTAATTAAATAAATTATTTAATGGATATCCTATTATTCCTCATCTTGCACAATGAAAATTTAGTTTTAATTACTAAATTTCTAATTTCCTCACCCATCCACTTGCATAAGAATATTCCAAAGGAATATTCTCCTACTTTGCTCGAAATATGGAATATTCTTTCAAACAAACTTTGTAACAAACTTTCAAAGTTGTTACAAAGTGTGTTTTTTGAATCATTCTCATCCCTTGATCTTTCCTTGATCAATGTGATCTTTGATTCTCATCCATTGATGAGAATCCTTGATCCATGCCTCTCTCCTTCATTCATTATTGACCATTGATTGGTCAAATCGATCTGATCCCTTGATTCTTCATTTTCTCTCCTATAAATACTTCATCATTTGGAGAGAAATGGATCCATCTTTTGATAGGAAAATTATGCTGTTGAAATTCATACTCACTTGTATCCATATTGAGCACTTTTAGCATTTTAGTTTAATATTCATCCATATTTAGCTTAAACATCCATTAATGGCTTCCATTTTAGATTATCTTGCACCCATTTTTAGCATATTTTTTCATTCATGGCGTGTATCTTTGAACTTTGTCTCTATTTAGCATAGTTTGCATCCATATCCATCAAGCATTTTAACAATTAGCATTCATTTTCATCATGATTCAACTAGATTCTCTCATTGGTTTTGTCAGTTTTCTTCAATAAAATTAATTGAAACAAACTCATATTATCCAAGGGATTGGGAAAGGGTCACTATTCCACATCAATGTGACACCACTCCTCCAATGGGATAAGATTCAAGGTATTAGAATAGGGTATTGTTAAGCTTTCATGTTTATATCATGTTAGTTTAATGGTTATTTAGTTTCTTGTTAATTTTGAATATCACATTGGGATAATGGCTTAGTGGATTGAATATGCATCAAATTCATATGGATCTAGTGTATTTATCCTATACTATGACTATGGTCACACCATCAAACAAAGAAAATTCCCCATGAGGGTTGAATTCATACACATCACTCATGGAACACATGGCTCTACTAGCAAGACAGTTGTATTATGTTAGGTGGCCATGTTAAAATGTGTTCATGAATCACACAATAGAAAAGTCATCTATTTCTAGGTGAATCACAAACTGGGAGACATACGGGCTAGTGAAGTCTGATATTCACTAGGTGAGCCCCCAAGACAAGGTAAAATGAGACACACACTAGGTCTATAAGGTGTGCATGTAACATGGTGGAAAAGTGGAAAACACACACTAGGTCTACAAGGTGTGCCCACAACAACCATACCAAGAGTTATACTCCCCGATAACCTTGATAAGGTGCCACAAGATGCTATGTCAATGATACACTAAGTTCAACTCCCATGAACAAAGTGGAGAAAAAGTTCTAAGGTTTAACTTCATGAGAGATGAAATATGCCAAGGTTTAATGTCACGAGGGATGAATATGCCAAGGTTTAATGTCATGGGGGATGAATAAGGTTTAATGTCATGGGGGACAAACATAATAAGGTTTTAAAGCCTTAAGGGGTGTTGTAATAACATCACCATAAAAGGTAACAATCAAAGGGGATTTTCTTAATACAAGAAGGTCACACCTTAGGGAACATCACACATGATATCACCACCAAGAGAGGAATAGTCAAGGGATAGAAAATCACACCTGAGGACATACCAACCATAGTATAACCACCAAGAGGGGTGTCATATGCTAAGAAAGGTCATACTCTTATGGGACATCAAGTCCAATATCACCAAAAAGGAGACACATCATGTGGATTAAGAAGGTCACACTTCCTAGGAGATGTATGTGATCATCACTAAGAAGGGACCATTTCCTATACAAAAAATGAGCGGGGGACTATAGGCCCCCTTTAAAAGGCTATTGTACTTGATATACACTAACTTTTAAGGAGATACAAAGGGATCCCTTACTAGAAGGAATACTCCTAGGAGATTGATAACTATCCCCTTTCCCCCAAGGTTAGAGATAAAGGTGAGCCTATCATGGTGCTCCTTGCAAGGTAGAAGATGCATGCATAAGGCTAAGTTTATACCTTCATGAATGTTAGTGAATATGTTACGATATTAAAACTACCACATGGAAAGGAGCATAACAATGAATGCTAACCTATGACATGTTTGAATTTATCCCCATAGGGATTAAATTATTTCAATATATTCTTTAAAGCATGACATTCATTAGTAAGATGTCCAAGTGTTCTATGATATATGCAATAAGACATGTTTGTAATCTTTCCTTTCTTATCTTCTCATTCATGGATAGGTGGTAATGTGATAAGTCCTAGGTTGAGAAGTGTTTGTAAGGCCAATTTAGTCTTGGTTATAGTATGTAGAAAATGTAACTTCTTAAGTTTATAGGGTTTATTCTTCTTACATGGTTGACTGAATGTTTGATGTGAAGGTGGAGGATCTTGATAAACTAATCCATTAGTATCTCTTGATAGTGTTTTCTCCAAAAGGGAATGGACTTCATTCTCATTCTTAATGTCACATCCTTGCTTTATCAAGATCCTAAGGCCTTGTCCATAAGCTTGTTTCAAGTCAATGGGTGTATTTGTAACCTTATGCTCATATGATGAAGGTTTGGTTGACGCACTTTCCTTTTGATTGTTTTTGATAGGTGCTTCCATATGCATTGGTTGATGTATACTTTGTGACTTACTTTTAGGGTGAAAAAAAGTAAAAATTTCAAGTGGTGGTATGGTAGGATGTTGTTAGTATGGAGTAGTAGTGCATTGCATTGAAGGATAGAAGGCCACATTATTCTCAAGGTTATGTAAAGATCTTTGTATGAATTCATGCATACTTTATTCGTCTTGACCTATGAAATCAAGGATAGTTGTAATAGGAGAAGGTGTATCATGAATTCCACTATCAAAATCATTATCAAAAGTAAACACACAACTTGAAACATCAACCAAAGATCTCAAAGATATCCAAATTTAGCAAAACACATCCATGATGAAAAATTATAATGAGATTCAAACTGTTAAATAGTAGATGAAGGAAAATCAGATAACAACCCTAGACAAAATTTCTTAAGAGTATTCTGTCATAGAAAACTAATTGATGCCCAAATAATAGGAAAGAGTTACCTAAGGGCATCTAGGTCCTAGTTAGGGGTTCTAAAAGTTCAAAATTTGATTGTAGACTACACTACTTAATGATTCTGATTCTATTTACAAACAACTGAAACAATAAATAATTTTCCAAAATTTGCTTAATATATTCCAATTTGATACAAAAATGCAAGTATGCAATGATGTGTAAGATTATTGAACAAATTTGAATGCAATTTTTAGATTTGAAATGTAATGATTGACTAATTGAAAGATGTAGAGATCTACAAATGATGATTTTGAATATAAACTTTGATCCTAAACTATGCACTTTCTTTTACCAAATGAACTAAAAACAATATTCTTTATAAAATATAGTTATGAATTCCAAATTTAGATCTGCAAGTACAGGTAAACTGAGCAGATAGAGACAGGAAAGTGTGAAAAAGAATATTGATGCACCTATACAAGGGTAGGGTCACCCAAGGGTGAATGGGTCCTTGTTCAAGGTTTTGAAAACTAAAAAACTGAATGTCTAAGTTGTTGTTTAAGGTTGTTGTTCCTTTTTGAAAATAGGTTTGCCAATGACTTCTTTTCCAAAAATATTCAATGTAATACAAATGCAAATGTATGACAATTTTGAAACAAAATGACAACTTTTTTTAATACAATTTTGAAATGAAAATATGATCTAAATGAATGAAACACACCCTAATGCAAGTTATGATGCAATATTTTTAGATTTTTATAACTTTTTTATGATGCAAATATGAAACCCTAAATGATAAATGCAAGACAAAATTATGCAAAGCCTAGATCTAGGGTTTGAAAGACTACCGAATCAAAAAGATGTGATGTTAAACATCAGGTTCACCAAAATGAAACATAGAAAAAGGGGGATGAACACCTTTTAATTTTTAGTGTTTAAACCTAGGGTTCCTTTTAGGATCCTTTTTCTATATTTTATTAGAAAGGTGGATCAACAAGGTGAATAGATTGACTATCAACCAAAGAGGTGAGCCAATTAGACCTGGATCCACTTTCTCAGAGTTTTGGAAATGGATTGGAAATGATTTGGAGTGATTTCCCTAATTAATCTATATGTCCTAATATGATAGATGCAATAAACTAGAAATACACAGGCTGAAACTATAAATTGCAGGTGGATCTAGGGAAGGAAGACTAATGTTACCTATCACCAAAAGTTGAATCTAGCATGTGAAGAGGGACACAACCACTTAGGGGCATATGGATCCCTGATAGGGGGTCTTGAAACTGATTCTATAATCCTTTGATGTTGGATCTAACTTTCTATTTCTTGGTTGCAATTTTTTTGGAATGTCATCAGTGAATTCTGTAATTGAGTTTTCATGGCTTGACAAGATATATATGACAACAAATGCAACAATGGAGAAATTTCTTCAAGATTCCTTCAATCCTCTTCAAACCTATAACTTGCACATTTACAAAGAGGAGAAATGTTGGGCCATTTTAGGAGCTTTCCTTAGTCAAACCTTGTGTTAGTGTTTCCACTTCCACAATACAAATGTCAATGACAAGAATTATAATTGAAAGTAAGGAATGATGAATGAACATAATGCTACAACTCACCACCCTTTAATGGCTTCCTTGAAGGATTGAAGTCATACACATCACCTCAAGGATCTTGGATCTTGGTGATATATTTTCTTGAATGCTTGAATGCTTAAATTCTTGGAGTCCAACAATGTTAGCCTTCACAATACACTAACATGAACACACATAATTTGACATGATGTTGAATCTTGAATTGCTGTAATAAAGCTCTAAAATGCTTCTCTTGAATTTCTCTTGACAATATTTTTTTCTCTTGAATGCTAGAGAGTGTGTGTTATTGTTAGATAGATCTCAAATGATAAAATAACTAGGTATTTATATGTAATTGTTCTAATTTCCCAAAAAACAAATTCCAAAAGCAGACAATTGAAATTTGAATTCTAAATGTTAAAATTCCACCAACAACATATTAAAATTTAGTCCCTGACAAGATAGGGGGACTCATATTCCCATGGGCATATGGCTCTTGTCCTTATTTGCTAGGAAATTAAATGTTAGGATCATAACATTAACTATTTGCATTCACTCAATGCTTGCAACATTATCGAAAAATGATAAAAATAGGCTTTGGAATGCATAATTTATGAAATTATGAACTTAATTAGGTCCAATAATTTAGGGGGGGAAAAAAATAGTGTGAAATTGTTTTTGATTAAGGAAAAAGCAGGTTTTGAAGGGACCCAAAACCCTTTACAAACAAATTTTGAATGGATCTGGAACCCTCAACCAGAAAGTTGTCCTAACATAAAGACCATGAAAGCACAAACAACCAAGGGTAAAAAAGGCATCCAAAGCCAAAGAACCACAACCAAAAACAAAGCTGGAAGAAAAATAGCCTATTGCCAGCCAAAAACTAGCCCCCAAACAAGAACCATCAAGATTTACATTTAGAGCTACTCTTGTGGGAGTAGAGAGTCATTCCAAAAGAAGGTTTAGATGAATTTGCTTTCTTTCCCTTTACAGAAATCCAGCTCTCTTCCACTTGCGTTGCCTTATCATGCCAAGCCAGTGCACCATTATCCTGAAAAAGAAAGCCTGCAACCACTGTCTCAGAGATTTCATCAGTATTCCTCCCTGCAAGCGTGGCCTTATTAGGAAAGCCACAGGAAATGATAGCCAGAGTGCTATCACCAGAAGTGGCAGCCATAGGCCCATTCTCTCTCTCTTTAGGGGTTTCAACATGGTAATATTGTACAACATCAACAACCCCACCTTTTGAGACATCTAGAGAGGATGCCCCTAGACCCTGTGATTCTAGAGAAACCACCTCAGAAAAAATCCTATGTTGCTTAGATTTCTTCTCAACCGTATAATACTGTTGAGAAGCACCTTTCCACCATGTAGCCGTCATTGCTTTTTTCTCAAATCCACATTGTGCAATAACATGACCTATTTTAAAACATCTTCTACATTGGAAGGGAATCCCTTCATAGTCCAAAGATTGGACCCGAGAACCCTTAGAATATTTAAGTAAAATCTCAACAGGTAGCCCTTTCGAAACATCCATTTCAACCAATATGCGAGCAAAGGTGGAGTGAAAAATATCAAAGGATTCATCATCCACCAACAAAAAATCTCCAAGAGCATCACCCACTTCCTCTAAAAGAGGATCAAACCATAAATGGAGGGGAAGATTAGGAAGTCGAACCCAAATTGGGATCTTATTGAAAGTTTCAGAAGAAGGGTTGAAATCAGCATGCCAAGGCTTAATCATCAACACAAATTTGTCCTCCTAGCTGAAAAAATGATCACATAAAATTTTGTTTCTATCCTGAGCATTGTCAAACTTAGCAACAAAAAAACCCTTATCCATGGGGAAAATATGAACTTTACCAGTAATTAAAGGCTCCCATTCTTTTGAGATCCAGGAGTGCAAAACATAGTGTGAAATTGTTAAGGGTAACAATTTTCTACAATACAATTATTTTAGAGTAAAATAATGAAGTTTGAAGTATAATATTGATTCATTAATATAGTTAGTAAACCTTGATGTGATTTAAATTTAGAAGGTTATAATTAAATATATTTAAATTTGTTTAAAAAAATCCCTATTTTTTGTTGGTATATTACAAATCCCTTCTCACTTCACCTATTCACTTAAGTGGACAAGGTTGTTCCAAACATGATAGCTTTTCTTTGAGGTGATCCTTTTAATTCTCACCCATTTCTTATACCTCACAAAAATACATGGTTCAATTTATCCCTCAAAGTGATGAACTCCAAAAGAATGCCTACAAAGAGGAATTAAAATCAAGTTCTTTTGATTCTTAATATTGTCTTGTGGTGCAAGGGAAGAGAATATCAATTGTCTCCATAAGATTAAAATAAAAATAACAAAAAAGTGTTTTTGATCTCCAAGGTCACATTTCAAAGTGAAGAGATATCACATGCCTAAAAGTTATAACAAATTATAGAAGATCTCATTAACCTTAACACATGCAAGTGTGCGACTAGATTAGTGATACAAAAGAACACCCTTGGATAAGAAAAGCTACACACAAACAAATTAATAGTTTCCCAAGGTGTCTTGAACTAGTAAAATGTTACAAAAATAAAGGGTTGGTACTAACAAGCTACAAACAATAGTTAGCTAAATGCATAAAACCCAATAAAATGAGGATTTTTTAAAGAAAATTCATACATTAATAGAGAAACATAAATACTAATGAAGTAATAAAAACAATAAAAGATACATAGAAATTATAAAGAATGAGTTTAATATTTACCATTCCTTTCTCTTTACTGCACTAATTGATAAAGTAGATTTTTTGATATGTGGGTGTAAATTTTTAAAGAAAATTTATACACTAAAATATAAAACATGTATGAAAAAATGATACAAGTTAGAAAAAATAATTTAAAAAAAGAAACATGAAAACAAAAGGCTAACAATGATGATAAAATATTAGGTTAGCAACCTTAGAGATTGAAAAAACTAGAAAATATAAAAAAAACCAAAAAATAATAAAAAAATGAAGGGTTCATGACTAGGTATAGAGGCCTAAGCCTATAAATAGATGTGCCACAAGTTTACGAGCATGCTGCAAGATGCACAAATATATCGATCCTTGATAGGGGCTAAAAGTATAAAGAAACTTACAAATACAAGGGTTAATTAACACACAAATAATTAGAAAAGCATAAAAAATAGATTATACACCTACAATCATGCACAAATAGATGAGAAAAAAACCATTTTTTTATAAAACGTGCAAGGAATCATGACAGGGTTGTTAGTTCAATGGGTGTCCAAAATATTAATAGATGTGTTGAAAGGAAAAGAAAAGCATTGAATCATGAATGAACAAGTTGAAGCCAAGGTCACACACTAAATCGTCAATCTATAATAAAAAATCTCAACAAAAGACAATAATTTTTTTTAATGGGGATGTAGATCCCACCGAGCATGCCAAAGTATATGTAAGTAAATATAAACACACAAATAAATGATTCAAACTATTAAATCTAAACCTTATTCTGTAGTTAAATGTAACCTCCATACTAAGTTAAAAACTTGCATAAAAAGATGAAAGAAAATAAGAAAACCTCACCCACAATTCCATTACACATCAATTGTGGTTTTGGTGAAAGTGGATTAATGTGTGAGAGATTGAATGTGGTTGCTCACTTGAACAACCTAACATCACATTCCATGAGACCCTCCTTCTAAAATGAGTTTATATGAAAGGATATTCTTAGATTTGGAGGATGGAGGATCAATAGATAATATTGTTTTAGAATATCCACGGTTAGGAATGATTGAGAGGATCAGATGCATGAGAAGCAGGTCCAAATGGAATTTCATGATAAATGCACTTGAAGAGGTCCATAATTCAAGGGACTTAAATGATGGAGATTTTTTAGATTGAATGGATGAACAAGATTTGAATAGAGGATTTTATGTAACCTTGTGCATCCTTGAATCCATTTACAAGGTTGACTTGGTTAATGATGCTTAGGATTGTACAAATGACTAATTAGATAACTAATTAATTTTTAACAAATTAGTGATTTGAAGAAAATTTTGAAAATTAAATAAATATTTTTTATTTATTTAATTTTAGAAAATTGAGATTTAAATGATGAATTTAATTAAATAGATAATACATTTATTTAACTAAGATTGAACTATAAATGAAAATATTGAAATAATTAATTAATTAAATGATTAAAATTTATTTAATTAATACTAAAAAGATTAGATCAATTACTTAAATAATTCATTTTATTTAATCAACTAATATATAATCAAATTTAATAATCTACAAACACAATCAAATCATTACACTTCATCTACAATCATAAATTATAATTTTTAACCTTATAAAAACATAACTAATTAATATATAACCTAAAGAGAATATAGCTTATTCTTCATGTCGTTTGCAGATCTAAAATTAAAAGTATTCAAGGAAAGCTTAAATGACCTTTTTCTCATTGAATTGAAAAAAATCCTCTCATGGGCACATTCAAAAAGAAAAAGAAAAGAAATATATTAAGCTTTTAGGACGATTTACAAACAAAGTGGAGTTGGCCTACTTAAGATTTCTATGGCTTATTTGAAATGGGTGTTGTTTCCCTCTCACTATCTTTAATATTATATAACAATTAGAGCATTTAAGCTCTTAAAGGTCTCTTTTATATATTAAAGTGGATGTTTGGAAGCGACAAAAGATACATTCACCCCACTTTTCTTTGATTATTCCCTTGTTTCTTATTGATTGTCATTCTTTTTTTCAGCTCACTAGTTTAATATGGGGTGCTCCTTCAAACCCCATTTTCATGGCCGGCAAGACAGCTATAAGGTTACATACCAATCTTTTTTAAAGCTTTTGTGAGATTATAATACATAATATTGTTGAACTTTCCACATACAATGGGATATTTGAGATTGGGTGATGCACTACTCTTACATTTGGACTAGTCCACCCACTCTTAAAATCCCTATTGTATGTGAAAAGTAGTGTAATATAATTTAATTTATTATATGATTTTTTTAAAAGGTAAAGGTAATGATTTTTTTAAAATTTACCATGTTTAATAGCTACACAATGACATGTATTTGAATGAGGTCAATTGGAAGAGTATTGATTAATCACAGAAGAAAAATAAAACTCATACAAGAAATCTATGGGTAAATAAAGAATGCTTGGGGTTCTCGTGAGGTAGCGAGAACATGATTATGTAAGCAACTATTGGAAAGTGTTTATCTTTAGGCTAAGGTAGAGGACCAAGCCTCAACATTAGTGATATGATAGGAGCTCTGCGATTATCTACAAGTTTATCAAACAATTCAAGAGGTATACTATCTAAATGGGTAGGGAGAATTCCTTTTATTAACAACTACTCAATGATTTTCAGCTAGATCACAAGGTGCATGGATGTGTATAGGTACAACGATAGAAATAGTTAATGCTTTGTTTTTCTAATTTTTTAATATTTTTTCATTTTATGATGTTTAAGATGTTTAATAGCTAATAATTGCATTAGAGAAAAAAAAATCCTAAATAAAATGTAAGTAATATATATCTAATTTCTTAATTCAATATTTATGTATTATATTTCCCTATATGTGCATTCATTAATGAAAGTAACTAAATTTAATGATTTCAAACAAAATAATAAAATAATTTATGCAAGAGAGAAAGTAGATGAAGTTATTATTATTATAATGATATGATAATGACATGATACAATCTTGGATGTAGGTGTATGTGTATAACATTTTAACACAAGAGAAGAAAATTAATATCAAACTATGATACTACTATCTAAATGATATATCATAGAAATTAGTGAGCAACACATTCTTTTTATGCCAAACAAATGATATATTGTTTTTTCTCTATGATTATCAATGCTTGAGAAATATTAACATAGAGATATCTTAAAGAATACAAAATATGTATTTTTTAAAATAAAATAGTGACAACAAAATTAAATTCCTTATAGAACTACTAAGATGATAGATATATCAATGTTTAATGTAACTAAGTTTCTACAATGTTTATCAATGATATCTAGGTGTTTCAAGCTACCACAAAAAAATGGATAGCATAAGAGGAGCTCTAGAAAGCTCCCATAAAGATTACAAAATGATTATGAAGCCTCAAAGGTTGTATTAAATACTAGATAGCCAAATATGCTTATTTGATAATAGAGGAGGATTGGAAGTAAAATTTCTAGTGATCAAGGTAGTATAGAGTCCCTAATTTGTAATTGTAGACCTCTAAAAATGGTTGAGATATAGGTGAAAATCTTGGAAGATACCCAAAACTAAATTCAAGCAAGACAAGTGCAATAAATTAATAAAGCATACACAAAAATACATTAAAATATGATAAACTAGATGATAAACTAATGATAATTAATTCTAAACAATATTAATGTTTCAAGATTTTTTCCCTTGATCTCCTTGTGTTGTGCAGTGCAACGCTTGGGTTCATGACATGGCTTAACCAGATCTTGTGGATCTTGGATCTTGTATAAATCTGGTGATTGTATCGGGCATTAATAGGTCCATCTTTTGGTGCAACGAAAAGCACCTATGCAACAATTGGTATCAGAGCTGAGGTCATAGGTTTGAACCCCTCACTTGCATTGGGGGGGTTTTTGCAAGAGTTTCGCCCTTGGTCTCCTTGTGCTATGCAACATGATGCTTGGGTTCATGACATGGCTTAACCACATCCTGTGGATCTTGGATCTTGTATAAATCTAGCAGTTGTATCAGGCATTAACAATTCGATCTTTTGGTGCAATGACAGTCGCTTGTGCAACAATTAACTAATCTAATTAAACAAAATGTACAATATATACTAGTCAATTAACTACAAAACACAATAAAAACAAAAATTTGATATATGCATTGCATGTACACAAATTCAAAGTAGAAATGATGATGACAATTCACATGGAGGAATGCTTATACCCATTGTATGAGCATAAAGGAAGCGCCATATTAGACTTTTGTTGAAGAAATCTATTGGGCCAAATAGAAGGGTAATTTTTGTTGTATTTTGCATCATCCTGAGGTCCAACAATAGCAGTAGGTGAATTATGGTGGACTCACACCAATAGTGTTAAAAAATTATTTGATGTTTGGACCAAGTTAATATATTGAATCCTCAGTTCTATTTATCACATTCCATGTAAAATATCTATAAAGCCCTTTTAGGCCTCAATATAAAATCCTTTGTTTATTGCTTGGTATTGAAATCTATTTCATCATTGACTTATTGCAGCCAACGATATATTAACTTAGAGCATTCATTCTTAAAATTTGTCTTTGTTGTATACTAGCTTGGCCTATGTCACTCATTAATCACCCATGTAATCACTACCATAAGATTTTTGTATTAAGGATACATGACACATTCTCATTGGTTGATGGGAAAATTGACCTCAATGACTATTCTCTTTTTGTGTGGATTGAGATCATCCACCATGTTTCTATCATTAGATCTTAGCTTTTATTTGCATCCTTTGTGGATTTTTTCATGTACTACACATGATTGACATTCAATATGTGTTATGTTAGGATTCTCTTATTGGTCCAATTAGTACTAGTAAAACACCCACAATATAAAGTCTATCATTATTGTTATGTAATAAGTAGTTTTTTCCTATTGTCCAATGGATAAGTTCAACTCAGTAGCTAATCTTTTTTTTTACTTAGTTTTAATCTTTCACCATGCACTTGGAATTAGACTTGATACCTTTCTCAACACTAGCCATCATTGTAATTTGAAAGTTACACTTTATGAATCATTACACCAACAAAAGCTCTAGTCAATGTGTGGATGACCACTTCTCATTGTTTGACTCACACATTGAGAAATTACACCTTGGCATTACCATTTGAAAGGCACAAAATGACATTGCCATAAGTTCAACTTGCAACATCAACAAGAGGATGAAATTGAAGGTGTGTAGCTTTGCAAATGGATACATGGCCATATGTCACTAGATGGTGGTTAAAGTGAGACCAATGAGAGAGAAACGCTCAAGAATTTAGATTTGTCATTTTGAGCCCACTAGAGGATCTTGTAGCTTCTTTAATTGTCAACACAAACTATCAATCAAATGATCCAATTGAAAAAGGTATAATAATCAACATGGTTTCACACAAAGAATTTCAAGGCACAATAATGAGTACATATTTTTCCATGCCATAAACCTCCTCATTTGAGCACTTATAAAGTCACATATTATTTTCTATCTACATCTTTCTTCCTTAGCTTTCAGCACAACATCCTATGTGAAGATCTCTAACATCTTCTTGTGCAAATCAAGCATGCTTTCCTTTGAGTATGTGTTGATTATCTCCCATGTGTTTATTTATGTACCATTGAATCATCTTGTGTCATTGAAAGAATTATTCCAAGGTGAATCATTTTCATTGATTGCATATAAATTTGGAAGATTTAAGTTAGATTGTTGGGGTGGGGGTTCTAATTTAAATTTTATCTCTACATCATAGACATCAAATAAGCCTTTATATTATTGTTGTTGCATTACTATGAACCCTAACACATTATTGAGAAAATTAGAATGATATCCAAGAGAGCTACTAGCAAAGATATGACAAAGATTCTCTAATGGGCATCAAAAAATCTTGAAAGAGAAACTAGGAAAGGGCATGCACTCACTAACCATTGTATTGATGATAATGATAGTATCAAGGATGCTATAACGACCATTTTTGGAAGGGATTTGTTTGGCAGTATGTTCTAGAAAAAAAAGTCTCAAAAGATAATCAAGAATGCATCAGAGCTAGATTTTGCTAAGTTGGCATTGTTGAACTCTTTTTTGGGTCTTGATATTGGAGATCATGATGTAAATTGTATGATGAGAGAGACATACATATGAAGGATAGTGAAAGAAGTTTTCTATTCAACCTAAACAAATAGTTCATCCCAAAAATATCAAATTAAGATAGGATGTAATCACTATATTAAATATGCAAGTCTTGAAATTTTGATATAAGAAATTTTTTATTATATTTATAGGACAATTAAACTGCCACGTTATTAACAAGAGAAAAATATACTTATTTGATGTCAAACAAATATCAACTTCAAATAATTTTAACAAACACAATCACATCATTACACTCTATCATTATTGTAATTATACCTCTCAACACAACAAAAACACAACTAATTATAAAATACCAAACTAATACAAAATAAATAAATTATTCAAAAGAGTCATATTGTGTAACCTAAAGAGGACATAGCCTTTTCTTCATGTCGTTTGTAAAAAAAAGCTAAAAGTATTCATGGTCGATTTTGCTCATCGAATTAACAAATCCTCTCATGGGCACATTCAAAAAGAAAAAGAAAAGGAAAATAAATCTTAATGATCTTAGGATGATCTACAACTGAAGTGGAGTTGGCCTACGTAAGATTTCTCTTGCTTATAATAATCAGAACATTTAAGCTCTTTAAGGTCTCTTTGTATATATTAAAGTGGATGTTTGGAGGCGACAAAAGAGGCATCCACCTTACCTTTCTTTGATTATTCTCTTTGTTTTATTTGAGTTGCTCCTTCAAACCCCGTTTTCATGGCCCGCGAGACTGCTATAAGGTTACATACCAGTCTTTTTTAAAGCTTATTCAACTTATAATACATAATATTGTTCAACTTTACACATACAATGGGATATTTGAGATTGGGTGATAAAAACAGTCCTACATTTGGTCTAATATATTATAGTCTAGTGTATGATTTTCCTAAAAGGTAAAGTTGATTGAATTAAAGGATATACAACTTTTAATTTTTAAGAAATAGATTAGAAATTAAAATGATTATATATATAAATCAATGATGAGATTTGTTTAGGGTAAAGATCCTTGCATAACAAGTTCTAAAATGTGCTCATCAACTTTGTAAGGATCAATTTTAGTCGAGAATCTTGATAACATCATCTACATAATTTTGAGACCTGTATATATTTTTCTTTGATCAAATTATTCAATAGATGATTGATCCATGAAAGTAGGTTAAGTTAAAATCAAGTGATCAATTATACCTGACATTAGTTGAAGAGAAGTGTTTCAAGGCTCACCTTTACATGGAGAACAATTCCCATTGGTTTCATAGGTTAAGAAGCTTGTATACATATTACATATGGACCTAGGATGAACCAAAGCATCTTGCAGAAAATAAAGGCTGGGTTTGTAGATATCAAAACAAAGTGGTTTTCCAATTTTGATGTTTTTGTCACTTTCCACAAGTAGTGAAAGAATCATAAAACACTACAAAAGTATCACCATTTATGGTTAAAGTTTCATGACCATAGTGAACATAAAATGCCCCTTGGTGAAAGTGTGAATTCTCCTTGACAAAAGCAATAAAATCATCATAAGCTAGCTAGGGCATGTAATGTGAAGGGTATTGACAATTCATTTTACTTTTTGAGAATTGGGAAGCATGTCTAAGTGCCACTATAGTCATTGGAAGTGTATAATAAAAAATTGCACATGTAGAAAGTTTGTAACCTCTTGGGTTGGTGTCATAACTATACCCATTCATACTGTATCATATTGTATGTGTGCTCAAAATAGTGCATATCTATAATAAAGAGTGCATGGATTAGTAAGCATGCATGCACATAATTAGGGATAATCATGTATTTACTATATTTAGGAACATTATGTATTTTTCAAGTACATACAACTTGTTCACTATGAGAAATTCCATGCTATAATTATAATTATGCATGATTTTATAGAAAGTTTAGGAAATTCTAGGGTACATGCTCTTATATATACCTCCTTATGTAATTATTCAAGATACAATGAGTGTCACAAAATATTAATAAAGAGGTATCCATGCTTGTGGATAGGTCTATGTAGAGGTAATAGTAGCTTATAGAGTGTGGTACATACATCACAACAAGGGATGAAAAACTCAACATGATTTGAGTGAGACATAGAGATATGTTAATATGCATAAGATTTTAAGTTCTTAGCCATCAACAATTGTAGGCATATAGAGAATTGTTGCCATTTTGGTTCTATTACAATTTTATTTTATTGGAGTAGAGTGCAACTATACAAAGAGATATGTTGAAACATAATGCATCCAAATTAAGTGATAGTGATAGATTATATAGAAATAGAAATAACCATAAATAAAAGTATACATGATAAAAAAACTAGATTTATTACTTGAAAAAATACGATGCATCCTCTAACTCCAAGTACCAATGTATAGGAGAAGAACAAAACAAAAATTATCACATGGTTTTGGAAAACCAAGTTAGCAAGGACTAGAGCGGTATGAAGGTCAAATGGTCAAGGCACAAATCCCAACACCCTCATCTTCTAGGCCATTTTAAGCATGTTATCATATGTCATAAACAATAATATTTGACCAACAAAACTTGGGCACCCCAATTTATCTTCATTCCCACTACATAAAGATGCTTCATGAAAAGCGCCCAAACTTTTCCTAATGTTGGTCAAGGTTCTAATGTAATTTCTCTCTTACATGCTCATGCTCCAACACATCATGAAAATATGTTATAAGTAATCTCATGAGGATGATTCAAAATGTTCATACATACATTTCAAGATGCCAACATATGGCCAAAACATGCCAACTCAATGTGGATACCTACTTCCTAATGTGAGGAAAACTCCAATAACTTGATGAAGTTAATGCCACCTCAAAATGTGATCCAAATTTTTTCAATTGAGGACAAACAACACTAAAAATAAAATAGTAAAATCCATTGAATATGAATGTTAGAAATGCAAGGTTGAGACACATTTTCCCAACATGTTAAATTAGAGGGGAATTGTATGGCTATGACTAACAGTGTGCTAGATCTATCCTTTCCACTATGATCATGTCACAACCCACCTCCTTGAGCTATGGTAAATAACTAAAAAATCATCTTTACATCTTTTTTTTTCTTTAAAAACTAAGCATGATATTACTAGGGCTTAAATTTTATATATAATATAATTTATATTTCTCTTATATAATATGATAATAATTGTATATGAAGAAGAATGAGATCAATCAAGCATAAAAACATTGAATTATGGTAAGGAAAACCCATCACATAACTCTATCTTACAATTTTTCATATAATTATAGAAGTAGTAATCAAAATATTTTTTCCTCTTACTACTTTTCAAAATACACTTTTAGTTTTCTCATACTAAAATATTTTTCAACCATTGCAATGCCCAAAAATTGACAACCCATTGTATGGTTTCCTAGGTTTATTTATTTCCTTTTGGTAAGAATTATACGTTATTGGTTGTCTATTAATTGATCACCCTTGCAACTATTAGGAAAATATGTCTCAACCTTGCAATTATATAAAGGTTATTGTTGATAGGATATATATATATATAT
>VDFB02270651.1:71679137-71772515 GCA_007258455.2 Sequoia sempervirens
ACTTGATACTGAATGTTAAATGAAAGTCCCTTTCATTGTTCTTTAAAGTAAGATAAGGTGGAAGAAAATGGTGTTCTAGTAGTATACTTTTGTAGTTGTTTGATTTGAGATGTCTCTGGGTTAGTGGAATGGTCAATTTTATTTTATAAGCAAGATCATCAGTGTTTGATTTAGTTAAATTTATTTTATTTGTTGAAAATGGAGTTTTCATCAGTTAGTTCAAGATTAATAAAGTCACGAGCAATTATATAAGATGTCTCAATTTTTCATTGTGGATGTTAATGTTGGTGTTCGAGAGCGATGATGTAAGTAGTCAAATATGAGCTAATAGATAATGAATATTTCAAATAGAATTGGGGTTTTTTTCTCTAATACAACACTCTAACACAGAAGTTTAAATGTTTCACACTCAAGCCAATAAGTATTGACTAGTTAGGAAGAGATCGACTTGAACTCAAATTTAAATTTGAACTTAAAAGTTCTAAGATCATTTATGCGCTTGTAATTTTACCCTAAGAATAAGTAAATAATTTGAAGACCAAAGTCAATCTTAAAAATCTAGCCAAATATGATCCTATCAAATTCAAATTAATTACCAACTTTTATAGTAAATTATACTACTTACAACCCAATCAAAACAAATGCAAAACACAACGAAAAAGAACAAAACATGCCTCAATTTTTTACTAAAAAATGGATGTTAATTTTGATGCTCTACGCGATGATGTAAGTAATCAAATATGAGCTAATAGATCATGAATATCTCAAATAGAATTAGGTTTTTTTCCTTTAATACAACACCTTAACACACAAATTTAAATGTTTCACACTCAAATCAATAGATATTGACTAGTTAGAAAGATGTATGTTTGAAATCAAATTTAAACTTCAATTTAAAAATTCTAAGATCATTTATATACTCATAAACTTACCCTAAAATAAAATAAATAATTTAAAGATCAAAACCAATCTTAAAAATATAACCAAATATAATCCCATCAATTTCACTTTTATAATAAATCATACTACTTTAAAAAAAAAACAAAGTATACTTTCAACCTTACAAAATTAAAACTATAGTAAAACAATAATGGTACAAATAATACTATCTCTCCATATAATATCTTCCATACAAAGGAAGCTTCTAGAATAAAAGTCTGAAATGAATTGTTTTCCCCATCTATTCTACCTTTGAAATAGTTTGATACATTACAAAACCTCTTATTAGTGCCTCATACGTGTCCAACATTCATAGGTTTTAATTTTTTATTTTCATAGCAAGTTAAAGGCGATACGATAGTTTGGCTTCTCGTGAAATGGTCTGTGATCACCTTTTTTAAGTCACTTGTAGAATTTCTTTTTGGATCACATGATGGCTTTTGGAAATTGTAATGAGGTCTCATCTCTCGTAATTTTTATGTAAGACAAAGCAAATTTGTAGTTTTCAGCTTTAATTTGAAATGATAATTTTACTTCAATTTTTAATATAGTATAGTATATTATAAAGTATAATTAGAAGATTCTTAATCATTGTGTGATTTTAATTTATGTATATTTAGTTATTTTAATGAGTAATTATTATATTAATGATATGAATGAATAGTCATTATATTTATAATGGTGATTAATTTCATTTATATTAATAATAATTTAAAGTGTAGAGTAAAAAAATGTATTATTTAATATTGTGTATTTTTGTTTTACATCACTTTAACTTGATGTCTTATATGTAAAATTCTAACATATTATTTGATCATTTTGATATATTTATTGATCCAAAACTTAAACCACCATTTTGATATGCTTTCTTTTCTTTTCAAAATCATGTTCACTTAACACCTGGCAATTTTTCTACCATGGTTAGTATCACAAATTGGTGACCATGTTCTTAGACAGGGTTTTACCTATGATTCTATCCCTAGATTTCAAATCAAATTTTCTATGTATTACAAGGATCTAAGCATTACATGTTAATGTGGGAGCCAACATTTTAAATTTATGCATCTAGCATTTTGTATTCATAAACATTTTCCTATATCATTTACACATGAGGATAGAAGATCATAATAAAAAGCATGTTTTGAAAAAGTATTGAAAGCATTCTTATCCTTTTGTAGGTACACATTCATCTACCTCTATCACATGTTAGTGAAAGATCAACTTCTTTTATCAATACACATTCATAATGAAGGACACACTTCAAGGCACACTTTGACATAAAGCATCAATCAAATTACATAAGTGATCAATGATCAATCTAGTCACATTCATTACCATACACACATAGAAATTCTTTGCTTACCCCACTTATTCTCTTTATCATTAGTATTAATTTAGTTTTGGAGCTTGACTAGGCACAAGGGAGAATTCAGTACACTCCCAAATATTATCTTAATGTAATGCCCACAAATTTACACAAGAGGATTTGAATAAAATTCCCTTCTTTTTAAACACATAGTTTACTACACTACTAAATGCAATAATCATGTACAAAATTCATTGCAACATGATACACTATCATGTCAACAAGGAAGGCAAGTGACAACAAAGCTTGACAATGGGAGAGAAAGAATAATTGTGCGATCTAATCCTGTAGACATACAACCAAGAAAGCAAGGTTGAAAAGCTCAATTATGGTTAAAATCTAGAACTAAGGGTCAAGGAGCCCTTACAAAGTAATTCAATGGGAATTGATGGATTAGATAGGGTTGAGTACAAGCAATAAGTGTTCAAGACACTCTTAGGCAAAAAACTACTAAGAACATCGAGTTGATAAAATGGAGTCATCATTTAACTAGAATTTCAATATTAATATCATTTAATATAATAGTACTTATAATATATTTGAATGATATTTAACCCATTCTGCCTAACCCATGGAATACTCGAATGAACAAAATAAATGTGATCTTTAAATAAAGTAATTCACAACATAATAATACTTGACATTAATATATACATGATTAATAATATAAAAATGATGATATTCTAAGGTCTCTTTCTTTTCCTATTAAGATTATAACTTTTATTGATTTAATTACTTTTGATTTGATTAAACAAATAGCAAAACCCAAAGGCATTAATTTTTCTTATAAAATAGTCATATATAAAACAAATAATACTGAAAGAAACAAATATAAGATTAGACTAAATTGTTTTCTTATAATATTTATTTCAAAAAAGTAACTTAAGTGACAACTTAAGATGAGGATCCTAGATAGCATGGGCTCCCACCATGAATCAACTTTAATTTAAATTGAATTAAATAAGGCACATTTCAATTTTAATTATTGAGGCTTTAAAAATGGATTGAGCAATGAATCTTATCTGTTGGATGGATACTATGCCCTTCCTTGGACTTAAGGTAGTGTTATGAAATGTCCTAATCCAAAAGATTAGTTATAAGATAGGTTATTAGGTTGGAGGGAAAGAGAGATTACATAAAAGTTTGGAGATTACATGTGTATATACATATGCATACATACATACATACATATATACATATATGTATACATATACATATATTTATGTGAACAAATAGATTGCAGATTTAAATAGCATCATTAAAAAAAATATCATGAAAATGGAGGGTTTATATCTTGGGGAGGTCAACAACCCCCTTATGGATCACAACTTGGGCTATGACCCACACTGAACTACATTCCCAAGGAGCTCTCTCTCTCTATATATATATATTCATTTGGTTCTACCAAAATATTATATATTCAATTCATTTTCATATATTTTATATACTAAAATAAATTTATATTATTATTTTTAATTTATATACATATATATTCAAGGTAATAAAGTTATTCATTTGGTTCCACCAAAAATATTATAAATTTAATTTATTTTCATATATTTTTATATACTAAAATAAATTTATATTATTTTTTAAATTTAAATACAACATTTATAATAAGAATTACTATTTATTCACATGTACATTTATTTTAAATTTTTAATAGTAAATAGTCATTTACACACAAATATTTTTTCATATGCTTTATATTTATACAAATTTAAAATTATAACAATACAAACAAACGCGTATATGATTACTACAAATGCATTTACCCAAACATAGCTTTAAAATGAATGTGTTAGGATTGTTTTGAAATAGTTCACGTATTCTTGTGTCCATCTAATTCAAGTAGACACACAAATGACTTTCCAAAAGAGAAGTATTTAGATAAAGTGTTTTTTGAACATATAAGTTTAAAGGATACAATGTGGTCACAAAATATAAGAGAAATAACATAACCACTGTGGTGAACATATTGCCCTCCCTTCAAGAGCCATACTCATAAATTATGCTTAGTTTTCTTAAGACAATAAACAATCCAAACAATAATAGTTGGAGATGCTTTCCATTTTCTCACATTAATATTTAAACAAGACTTAAATGTATATACACTTCTAAATCAATCGAGATTCATTTCAAAAGTTGTATTGAGCAAATATCAAGTTTACATTCTACTTTTCCTCTTTGAAATTCTTCACCTTAACCACAATCCATTGCATCAAAAACAAGTTTATGGAAAAATCAAAGCTCTCCACCCAACCAATATGACATCATTATACTAAATAAGACCCTAGACATCACCTAATCCAAGAAAAAGATTTAGAACTCATTTCACAACACTCACAAGAAGGGAGTGGACAAGAAAAATAATGGTTACTCCAAGGAACACAACCATAACACTAAAAGATCGGTTTCAACCCAACCCATAAAGGATACTTTCCCTTCAAAACACACACACACGTGCTCACAACAAAGATGAACTCAACCCAACATACATTCATCTCTCTTTCCATATATAAAAATTAAACAATAAAATTAAAAAAGAGAGCTTGCTAATCAAGGATCTTCTCTTTTTGTCAAACCCTTAGATTTTGATTTTACAGTTTTGAACAAAGATTGAAAACAAAAGAAATCATGCAATGTGCCCTAATTTGTCACTAAATGTGGATGTTGATGTAAGTTAATAACGCTCTATAAAATGATGTTGCAAGTAGTCAACTATGAACTAATAGATAATAATTTTTTTCAAATGGAATTACGACTTTTTCTTTAATACAACACCCTAGCACACAAATTTGAGTGTTTCACAATCAGGATGACAAGTAATGACTAGTTAAGAAGGGATTAACTTAAACTCAAATTTAAATTTGAATTAAAAAATTTAAAAATTGTTTATACGTTTGTAAATTTATCCAAATAAATAATAAATAAATTAAAGACCCAAAACCAATCTTAAAATATGTCAAAATATGATCATATTGAATTCAAACTAATTACCACTTTTTATAATAAATCATAATGCCTACAACCCAATCAAAACAAAAACCAAAACAAACTGAAAAGAACAAAATATACTTTCACCCTTATATTAGGATAATAATACAAACCCTACTAACTCCACATATAATGTCATCCATACAAAAGAACCTTCTAAAATAAATATTCTGGCTTTGAGATAGTTTTATACTTTACAAAACCTCTTATAACCCTTGTGAGTGCCCCATACGTGTCCAATACTTATACCTCTTTAATTATAAGATGATCACATCAACTTTCTTTCTATTTTGTTTGGAAGTTAAAGCCGAACAGAAGGGATAAGATACTTTGGCTTCCCGTGAAATGGTGTGTGATCACCTTTTCTAAGTCACTTGTAGAATTTCTTTTTGGATCAAATGATGTCTTTTGGAAATTGTTATTGAAGTCGCATCTCTCATAATTTTTATGTAAGACAAGCAAATTTGTAGTTTTTACCTTCAATTTATATTATTATATTGCAAAAGTGTAATGATAAAAATTTCTGTTATTGTTTGATTTTAATTTATTTAGTTTCTAGTTATTTTATTATATTTTAATAAGTAATTATCACATTAATGATATGAATGAATAATAATTATATATCTATAGTGATAATTTGTTTTATTTATATTTATAATAAAATTATAAATGTAAAATAGAGAGGTGTATTACATGGTATTATTTATTTTAGTTTTATATTATCTTAGACCTATGTTTTTAATGTACAATTTTAATATATGATTTGATCATTTTCATGCATTTATTGATCCAAAGATTAACCCGCCATTATGATATGCTTCATTTTTCTATTCAAAATTGTATTCATTTAGCATCTAGCAATTTTTCTACCTTGGTCAGAATCATGAATTTGTGATCATATCCTTAGATAGGTTTGCTTGTATGATTCTATCCCTTGATTTTACATCAAATTTTCTACATTCCAAGGAGTTTATCATTATATGTCAATGTGGGTGCCAAATTTTAAGTTCAGGCATCTAGTGTTTTGCATTTATAGACATCATCCTATATTATTTACACATGAGGATAGAAGATCATAATGAAAAGCATGTGTTGACATTTTATCAAAAGCATTCTTCTCTTTTTGTAGGTACAAATTAGTCTACCACTATCACCCATTAGTGGAAGATCAACTTCTTTTTATAAATAAACATTCTTTATGAAGGACACACTTTAACATAAAACATTAATCAAATTATATTAATGATAAAAAATCAATCTAGTGGCATTCATTACCATCCACATATAGGCATTATTTACTTACCCCAATTATTCTTTTTATCATTAATATTAATTTAGTTATGGAGCTTGACCAAGACACTTGAGGGAGAATTTAGTAAATTTTTGCACACTATTTTAACAAGCTCTACAATGCTTCCTTAGTGCCAACAAATTTTTACTTACTTTATATAGCACTAGGTAAATAGATCTTGAGGTACCAAAGCCCCATTTCTATTATGGTCAAGATCATAAGTTTTAAAGATAGGATCATTGATTCTAGATGGGGTTTTGGATCTACAGGTCATCATTGATAGCATAATTCAATTATAGAAACTTAATATAAAAACCAATCATCTTAGTGTCTGGATCATAGATTCAAGATCTTAAATTTTAGTTTTTAGTCTTCTATTACAACATAACATCATGTAAGTTCATATTAAAAGGTGCATAATTATAGTGTTTTTTATTTGAATATCAACACATGCTTATTTACCATTAATGTTAGGAATGTGTGTTGTACACATTGCATATTGTATTTTAATATTATTATAATTATGGGCCCTCATGAAATGAGGTTCCACATTGGAGATGAATCTTGGGACTTCCCTTGTTTAAGATTAACTTGACCACTTGGAACATCATCTATGACCTAAGAGTTACATTTTATAAGGGCATATATTATGCATAAGGTGTGTAAGAGCATCTATGATGAAAAAGTTACATTATAAGAGAACTTACAATGGGGGTTATAAAGATGTTGAAGACAAATGTATTAAATATTTTACTACATTTTATTTTAAGGCCTTTTTGATCTTGGCATCCCATGGAGCACATAGCAGCTTGAGTAAGAAATTTTATGGCGGTATCTTTCAAATTAAATATAATACTCCCCATATGGGAATGTGGGGGAAGTGATTTAAGAAGAAGGCACATTTTAGTTAACATTGTCTTTGATTTCATCTATTAGATTCTCTTTTTGGGTTAATGATTAAAGATTTCCTTTCTCTTTCCTCACTCTTTGTGAATTTTATTGGGTGCATTTTCTTATACATTATCTCTACTTTATGTTTATTCATAACTCACCTCATAGAGAGTCCTCAAAGATAAATATTTGTGTGATTTTATCTTTCTTATCATCCTCAAGTTGAAGTGCCTCAATCAATGAATTTTGGAATGACTATGCCACTTTACTATTTTTTTTCTCTTTTATTGGTTGAGTATGAATGCAAGTTGAACCAACCCTAACCATGCAACCTAATCAAATTAGACAATATATTATGATTTGAAGAGGGGTTTTAATTGATCTATTATTTGGCATATCATTTTTTTTACTATATGCTTTTTCCTTCTTTTATCCATTTTTCCTGCATTTTTCTTCACTATACTGTTTTATTTCTTCTATACCAACCTTCTCCTTGAGTTTCTTGGGTGTTTGGAGTTGTTGGATTTAACATCCAACACTATTACATCCATATTATTGCATCCTCCAATAATTTATAGTGATTCTATTAGATACTTGTTGAGACTCTCATCTAAATTTACTTTTTGGGACTTCATTTTTTAAGGAACCCATCAAAAAACTTCTCCATCTTCTAATATTCTAGGTAGAAATATTGGAAATCTACTTTTTGAAGTAAATAATTACACAACTATTACATTCATACTATATTTTTTATTAAGAAGTTATACTTATTTAATATAATAGAGAATTTATATCATTCACTTGCCAACTCCATGCTACTAAACCTTAAATTTCATGAGGGCCTTTGTACCTATATTTAGTATTTTGCATACCCATACATTATAGCAATGATTAATATTAGACTGGATATTCCATGTTGTTGTACACACATACATTATTGATATACACAATATTAATTCCCCCCTTTTTTTTTAGCATTTTTACTAAATGAAGTATTCAACTATATCTTACCTGCATGCATTTTTTAGGGGGTTTTGTAGATGAAATTTAGAGTTAGAATGGTTTGATTCCCAAGGTGAATTAGGGGATGATCATATAGATTAGTTATTAGTGTAGTAAAACCATGTAATGCATTATGAAAAATAGAGATGAAAATAAAAATAAATATAAAATGCTTTTGGAAAGAATTTTCACTTCTATTAAAAATAAACATGATGATTATATAGAGAGAAAATATATAATAACTGTTTTATGCCTCTTCTAATTTACAACATATACAAAGTAGGTATTTATATAAATAGATCATCATCTAAGCTCCATCAATATTTTGATAAGTGCCACATGTGTATGGTGCACTAACTAGGTAAACGGGATGATGATAGATGCGAGACATATATGGTTCTAATTGTATGGTTATATTTTGTGGTCTAGAGGACACTAGGTAGCTCATGCATATGGATGCATAAAATCTATTTTTGGATGCTCCATATGTCACACAAGTATGGTTTAATTGGACTAAAAAATTGAATGCATGTACAAGTTTACAAGATGTGCATGATTATTGTTACATGAGAAATATATGTATATGTGCGAGGATAGTTTTATGCATGGATGTGAATGTATTATTTTGTGCTCATTGAGTGAAGCTAAGTGAGAAAATGATGTTGATAAAGAGGAGGGACATGCGAGTTTGTGATTTTATTCATCCTCCTTGAAGAGAGATGGTATCCATTTCATTAATATTAATATAAGAAAATTACATATATAATTATTGAAAAGTATACCACTTAACTTGATCTACATATATGCTAGTCATGATGGCTCAAAAGAGTTCATGAGAATTGTGGTGAGTATAATTAGCATTGGTGTCAATAATACTATCTCTTGTGGCTAGTCAGGAATGCGTCAAGTATAATTTTATAGGATGTTGAATGCTCATGGGCTCTAACAATGTGGGAACTATGGATTGAAGGATTTATGTGTTTAATATCAGGTGTAGGGTGAATAATTATGTAATGTTTAGAGTGAAGTAATTCTCACTAGTTATGTGAAGAATGGAGTAAGGACCATTGCATAGAGGTTTAATATTTTGATGTATCCTCTTGAAGTATTCATTTTGAGGATGAAACATTTAACTTTTTCACCAACCTAAACTTGTGAGGTATGTATCCATCATCATGGTGATGTTTGCATTTATATAAATAGTGTGCATGTGTTTGGTAAACTTGTGAGTACACATTGTAAATTTTTTACATAAGATTATGTGCCTTGTTGACTTCATTCCCATGTGTGCATATTTATAATGTGGATGGTGTATGGTAGGATATATTAAGGGATATTATGGATTGAAATCCTAGAAATTTCTAAAAAGGATTATTTACCATAGAATTATGAAGAGCTCTATTATACCTACATATTTGATATAGATGACATTGTTAGCCAAAGTGGACAGGGGGGTGTTGTTATAGATGCATGAGAGTGCATTTGGATGGAATATTGTAGTGTGAAACAATTATGTATCTAACATGGTCCACAAAATCTACCAAAATTAACTAAAAAATCACGGGCCATAGTTAGAAATAATAGATGTGGGTAAACTGAAGTGGACCCAAACATGGGTGAAGAAAAGACATGTTATATCAACTATAATGAGGTTCTTATGGCATGTGGTCATGATCTTCATTGAGGATAATCTATATACCAAAATTTAAATATTAATTCATTATGATGCTTATCATAAGTAGACCACTCAAGAAATCCATGCCCAAGGCTAGGTCAAAATTGAGGTATTTTGGGACTAGACATTTTCCTCTAGTTAGTTGTTATGAGATAACTATTGTGTAAAAATGAATTACATGTTAGGGAATTGTATAAATGGATAAAATCTAGTTTATTTTTGTCATCTAGCATGTGTAGCACACATCTAGAACCTTGCATGAAAAATCTATCACACACTACACTATGATAATAACATTGGCATCAACATATACAAATGCATTTTAGAAAACAATACATGACTAAATGATATATTTGATCACTATCCAAAGCCTTTAAATAATATAGGTATTTTTAGAAAGGAAAATTTAATTCTATCCTAGAAATATCCTCAAAGGTTTTTATCAAAATTACCAATTCTATTGAAAGTGGAAATATATTTAGGTGAATCTCAACTAGTAAGTACAAAAGAATCATAGGAAACTAGTTCAAATCTATAGATTAATTTAAAATATGTGTGAAAATCTCAAATCCATAGTCACACAAGTGAATTATTGTTGCAAACATTTTCTAGTTTTAAGGTACTCATCTAAAAAGCCTTAATCTTTTGATGCAAGGTTGAATTGAATAATAATAAGTCACAAAAAAATAACACAAATAAATAAAAGATCTAAATGTCCTACATGTGACAAACACAAAATAAATATAAAAACATGTATTTTCACACAAGTTTCATCCATTTACTTCTCCTTTCCATATTTTATATGGGGTTTTAAATATGGTGAGCAAGATTCCTCCAACATTTTTAGATAGACAAACTTCCATTATCATTGATACATATTATTTTACAAAGTGGGTTGAATTCATTCCCTGTAAGTCCACTCACTACCTTTGACATTTTGCTTTTACTTATGAAAATATCATTTCTACATTTCAATAGCCTTTATCTATTAATATAGATATAAATACACCATTTAAAATAGAGAATTGAAATTTTTTACACAAGTTTCAAATTCAACAATAATTCTCAACCCTATGTTTACCATAATGAAATGGTCAAGTATAAACTATTAATAAAGAACTTAAAATTATTTTAATTGAAACAAGGCATAAGCATGATAGCAATTGGCATGCACACTTTTTATGTATTTTGTAGTTTTATCACACTTTCATTCATACTCTTTATTGGGTATGTGTCTCCCTTATTTATCAATTCTATGGCCATGTCTCTTCAGCTTAGTTATTGGGTGTTTCCATTGTATGTTTTCACATTGTAAGTTATTGATGATACTATATATACAAAGAAAAATATTATAAGTGTTTGAGATATTTGATGCATTCCAAGTTCATGTATTAGACAATCTTCAAGCAAATCATAGTTAAAAAAATACATATAAATAAAGGTATAATTTCAAGGATTTCAAGATTAATTTAGTCCTTTAGGTTAACACTAAAAATCTAAATGTAAAGGAATACTTTTTTTTTGATAACCTAGGGTGTCCCCACGACCCGATCCCCACAACCCTCGATGGAGTAGTGGGCGAGCCAAGGGGAGACTAGTCCTTGGGATGCGATAGTCACCAAAGTAGCTTCTCACAATGATCGAGTGAGACTGAAGCTCCTCAAGTCCAACATCGGACCTCAAGGAGCAAACCCAAGACTCAAGCCAACTCTGGCCACCCATGCAAGCAAATGTAAAGAAGAAGATTTAAGGAGAATTTAAAGAAATTTATTGAGACTATTCATTGTTACTCCAAGTATGGAAAAAGAGCATTTGGTTTGATTGCTATCGATGGAAAACCTTTGAAAGATCTAGTTAATATTTACATTTGCATCATTATTATTATTGATAGTTCATCACTTCTAGGGTTCCACTTATAGTGAGAATTTTGTTCATATCCATTATCATTTTGTGATTTTCATAGATTTGTTACTACTTCTTATGCTTATATGGATTTTTGATTCTTTTGCAAGTACACATGATAATGAATTATTTTTCAATCATAATTTCATGGATCTCTTTCTATATGTTTCTTTCTCTGTGTTTCCCCATTGGTGGTGATATTGGAGCATTTCATCACCCTTTTTGTCTACACTTATAAGCCTCAAGCATGTTTAGACTCACATGATTTTATCTTATCATGATTACAAGGTGTTGTATAACCCACAAACTCTAAATTTGTTTGATCATCTAGAATCTAGTACACACCTAGGAACTTACATTAAAAATAATTATTGCAGATTATACTATCATAAGAGCATTGATATAATTATTTTAGGGTGTACTTCATGATTGCTTGTTGTCTTCCATCATTATTTCAAGTTGTTAAATCAACATTTAGGGGGGTTTGTTGAAAGGAGAATAATCATAGTCCTGAAAATTCCTTATAGGTGTTTATCAACATCAACAAATTTATTATTGTAGGTAGATATCCATGCAATCTTTGTTTGCAAGTGCAAAATAATTATAATTAATCAATTCAGATTTGTAGATCAAGTTCAAATCTATGTACTAAATTCAAATATATAATTATAAAATTGATTTTGTAGTTGTAAAAATAAAACAATTAATTTTCTCCAAATTTAAAACAACTATCTAACAAATCACAATATTATGATAAAACACAAATCAATTGACAAAGTTTTTATCTTAATGAAATTTAACATGAAAAAAAAAATTACATTATATTAAATTTATAAAAATATTTTAAAACAATTATATTCCAACTCTCTCCCAAGATTTTGATTTATTATATGGGCTTACTATTCATTTCCCTCACTACATGTATAAAGATTTGATTTATATATTTAAACATAGATGAACATGACCTCGAGCGAATCACCAAATGCATACAAAGAGAGAAAACATGAGAGTATCTTATATTCCTTTGTGTTGGTATCCAAACCTAATCAAGTTCAACTTCTATTTCCATTATAATCCAAAACATTTCTTTATTTTATTTCTAAGAGTGACACTTTGGCATATTAGATAGATTATGGGCCATATAAAATGGAATGATTATATTATATATCTACTTACGTAATTTTATGTTAAAATAAAATATAAGACATTTAAGTTTTTACTTATACCCAACAGAATAGAAGTGGCTCATTTAGCTTGCTTTAATTCATTTGCTTATCGTTCCTACATCTCTCCTCACTCTAAATTTTATATTGGAAGACATTTGTATGGTTAAATTGAAATCTGACAGCTTCAAAACAAAACAAAATATAACTACTATTATTGTGAAGGAACTGCTTTCATTAAAAATATATAATAAGTATAATATAAAATTATGTATTGAGATTTTAAATATTTATTATTAGTTATTGAAATGTGAGAAGTATAAATAGAAAATAAGTGTGGCTTGTTTTATAAATAATAAATATGTAAATATTAGTGCAGGTTTGAATTTGATGTATCTTAAAAATTGGAATAGGAAATTTAAAATTAGTGATTGCAATGAAATTTAGATATTATGTTGATTCCGAAGGGGACCTAATCTAAGGATCAAGGATGAGTTTACACCACATATTTATATTGTAACTATGAACTTGTGTTGTGTGAACCACAATATTTTGTTCTTCACTTTGCCCAATGTGTTTTGACTTCTTTTACCTTTTGATGTATGTAAACTAACAAGATTTACAAATACCTTTGTTGGGCTCCCTTGTATATCAAAGGAACACGTTATCCAAGGTCAATCTATAAATTGTGTATGATAAATGAAAACAATAATCTTAAATCACACAAATGATCCTTTGAATACTTGTGCATTAGATCCCTTTAGTGCACTAATTGAAGCTGCATTGTGATTATAGTTGAATGTCTAAAATGCATGCATTGAATGCCTTTAAATACAAAGATATAGCTATAGATCATCTAAAATTGTACTTAGTTGACCCTTGATGGAAAGCTTCAAATTTGAAGTGTTAATCTTGATATTAAGAATATGTTTGCAGATAATTGTAATTGTAACATGGATAAGAAGAATGTATAGGGTGTGAAAACATAGGTAAGATAAGAGGTAGGTGAATAACATTGTGTGAATTATAAGAATAGGGCAGAAGATAAATGCATAGGTGGATGTGATAAATTCTAGCATAAGGTGAATGCATAACTATCTATATGAATAATAACATGGTGAGGTTAAGTTTATAGGGATATTTTGTGTATGGATGGATAAAAGGCTTAGAGAATAAGTCTAAATAGTAGGAGTTTATGGTGAACTCCTCAACACTCTAGGATCACCTACAAGACAAAATAACTTCCACAAAAAGAAATGATGTAACTATCATGATATGATTATGGATACAAGATTGTCATATTAAATTGTTACAATGTGCATATGATGCCTTGCTTATATAGACAAGGTGTGATGATGTGTCATCATTAAAATGACTATGTCATAATTAAATGACATGAGCCAACATTAAATGACCTAAGACATAGGCATTAAATAAAAGTCAACTAGATAAGATATGATAAGATCTTATCTAGTGAAAACACATAAAAGTGGTATGGTGCTATCATACACGGCTTTTAGGACATAGAGCACATCCACTTCTCCAATTTCATTCAAGGATAACCCTTGAGATCTCAACAATGCAAAGGAGAAAGAGATCTTGCAAGAGGGCAGTCCTAAGGGATGAATGCAAACTAATAAGGGTTCACCACCAAGTAAGAACTTGGAAAGATTAATGAAATGCAAGATGCAACACTAAACCTAATTCAATGCAATGACCTACAAAATGACCTAGAAAAAGTGAATGAAACAACATAGAAAATTATAGAAAGGGATATGTGCACTGGAAATATGGAGATGATCGGAAGGAGCTCAAAATGCTGAAAAAATCTAACTTTTGACCTATTGGGACTCATTCACCAATTTGGGCTTAATTAGTCCCAAATCTAGATTTCTCGTGATAGGAGCAAGTTTCAGAAAAAAAGGGTATCCTGAATCTACAAAAATCTAGAAAAAAAACCTATAGTGGGACTCATTCGCCACTTCATGGCTTAATCACCTGCTTAATTTCACAAAATTCAAATTTTGAATATGTTCTTCTCAATCTGCTCAATCCGCTTCCAAGTTTCTAGATCTAAAATTCTAATTTTGGGGTCAGAAGGTGACCTTTTAGTGAATATTACAACCTTTCAAATGAGGAGACAATTCCAACAACTTTCTCCAACCTTGTAACCTAATCTTTAATGATCTTCAAGCCTTCAAACACCTAGATCTGCAATCACACAAAAGAGAGAGAGAGAGAGAGAGAGAGAAAGAAAAAGTGTTGATTGCTAGGGGATAGGGGTTTGCCTTGGTCAGACCCCTTGTAGGTAATTAAACCAAATGATGACACAAAAAAATCAAGACACAAAATATGAAACAAAGAACATGAATCATAGACAATAATACCTTGAATCATGCCTTGTAAATGATGTCTTCTAAATTTGCAACTCAACATAAAATGAACATGAAGGATGTACATCTTAATCTTGGCAATAGGAGTAGAACAGTGCTTGATCTTGGATCTTCAATGCTACATCACAACACTAGTTCAATAACATGCTTGATGCTTGATAAACTTTGACATGATGATGGATCTTAAATTGCTGCAACAATTGATGAAGAATTCTACTCTTGAATGCCTTAGAAATGATCTTGAATACTCTCTTGATGATCTTGTGAAGTCTTGGAATTCTTAGCTCTTGAGTGCTTGACTTGATATCATGGAGGCTTATGTGAAATAGTGATTTGAAAGCTCATTTATATAGGAAATCCAACTAATTTCCCATGTATTAGATCCCAAAGGCCAACAAACATAAAATTTGAACCTAAAACCCAATTTTTTTGCTAAAAACATTGAAAATAGGCCAAATGGGACTCATTCACCATCTATGGTGAATAGGTCCCACAGGGCCTATTTTGATTTCTAAAGTGTCAGGGAGTGTGTAAATTAAGCTTATTTGTTGATCTTGTCGGGTTTTTGATTAAAATACGCCTTGGGATGCACAATATTGGGTCTTAGGGGCATATTAATGATGATATTAAGGTCATAAATGCAAGAGGGCCCAAAATTCAATGCAAAAGTGTAAATAAATACCTTTTACATTATTAAATTAAGGAAAAATTGAGTCTATTTAGCTTAGAAGGGCCCTAAACCTGATGTGAATGTGTAGAACACATTACAACACTAGATTAGGTCCACTTAATTTACAAGCCTCCAAAATTTAATGTGAAGGTATCAATAAATACACTTTACAACATTAAATTAGGGAAAAGTTAAGTGTATTTAGCTTTAAAAGTGGCCCAAAACCTAATATGTATGTGTAAAACATATCACAACACTAGATTAAGGTGATATCAAGTCCATTTTATCATTAATAATTCCCAATTTATGCAAAATTATACCATTTCCAAGGAGGGGGGTCAATTTTCGTCATTACATATAGAAAACTAAGAATTCTAGAAAAAGCAACTAGGACTTAAGTGGAATTAACATGTAAATAGGACCTAGATAGGTAAAACACCTATTTGCACCAACAACCCCTTAAGTATAGCTTAGGAAGTACTTATGCAAATGACACAAAGATGGGTTCTGACTACAAGACCATGTTAGGTACCCATGTATAAATGTAAATGTAATCTCTTGCAAGCGTTGAAAAGGAAAAAACCCACTGGGACAAAAAATCCTCTCCAAAAGGGAGATGAAATAAAAAAAATGCTCTCCATAATAATTGAGAGGAAAAAACCCAATTCAAGGATAAGACCCCCCATTAGAGACACAAAGAATAAACCATTCAACCCCCCTCAATGAAATAACCTACTACAAAGAAACACTAGGAGCACACTGGTGGAGTAGCACTAGAATCCGTAATCAAGATAAGTAAGGAAAGGTAATTATGATGCTAGAAACCTTTGAATCTCTTTGGAGAAATCCTAAAATCATGATAAAGAAACAACAATCTCAATGCTAAGGAACATTAGAAAAATCTTGATATGGGGAAACTCTATTGAAATGAACAAGAAAACTAAGGGGGGATGAATCAACTGTAGCAAATTAAACCTTCAAAACCCTCAATAGTAAATATATCCACAAGCATTCATTAAACCCTTATTCTGTTAAATTGATTAAACATGAAATGCAGTTAACATAAACTGAAATAACAAAACCATACACATGAGAACACTAGATTTACATGGAAAACTCAATGAGGGAAAAACCACAGTGAGGATTAGCTCAAAATTTAAGTAATGGAAAAATTAGTACAAAGGGGCTCACTATTGGAATAGGACACACTATCCAAAATGCTCACTACTAGGGCTCACTGCAACATAAAGAATATAAGAAGATAGAAGAAGAATATTACACAAAGAAAACACTTCTCAATGCAACAAGGAGACCACCATAATTACTCACACACTTTCACACTCACATGAAAGATATCAGATGCCTTCAACTCACTGCCTTCAGGAACCCTAACATGAAGTTTGCATTGCTTTGCTCAATTTCACATCACACACATCACTTGTAAAAATCTCACATCTATATTGCTTCTTACTCTTTCACCCTCTCTTGCATCAACACCATACATATTTATATCAAGTTCTACCTCAAAAATTTCTCCAAATTCGACCACTAGCTGTTATACATTCAATTTGAAATAGGTCGGCACCTAAACATTCCCACGATGGATAGGAATGAAAGGAGACCTACATAAATCCTTAATTAGGACCAAAATAGATCCCAACACACTTCAACATGCTTCCACAAGCCTTGCATGTAGTGTTAAACACGAGGTCAACCAAAACCCATGCAAAACATCATAAACATTAAGTATACGCTTCCTTAAACTAAGCCGAAAGTTTTAGACAACATAATTCACTTGAACTCAATACAAAGTAATACATGAAGTACTTAAGATTTATCAAACACTTCACTCAAGCTTGCATCAACAAGTACTTCAAGAAAAGAATGGCGATTAGAAGCGAGAAAGGGTGCGTGCTTGGAAATTTAAATTCCTCTAGTGTTGCAAAGGGATATGGATCTGATTCAGATGATGAAGACAATGATTATCGTTTGTTGGTGGTCTAGTGGCAGTGGCTGGATGAGGTGGGTCCATGTTTTTGGTAGACCCATTATCCTGTGGAGGCGATTGCTGCTCTTGGTGTTCAGTCTATTGTTTGGCCTTTCGTCTTGGGGCCATGGATGCTTGTGGAATTTGGTTCTCAAGTGCCTTGCAGTGATGGCAGTGTGGGCGATTTGGTGTGTTGTTCATTGATGGAGGTATCATTCCTTTCTCCTCGTTGTTCTTGGCTTGGTGTGGACCTGTTGTATTTTCCTTTGCTAGTGTGCTTGGGGGTTGTCTTCACCCTACCTCTCATGTCCTCTGTTTGTTCAAAGATTGATCTTCTACCTTTGCAATTGTGGTCTCTTCATTGTCTAGGCTCAATTTATGCTATGGGATTCTTTCCTAAGATTGCTTGGGCTCTTCCTTTCTCCTCTGTTGGGTGGATGTGCTCCAAATTGGTGTTTTAATCACTCTTTCATGATCTCCTTGATGGGCACATTGGTAAAGTGGTGGTTTGTGGTTTTTTGGTGCTCTTCCCTTCTTTGTTGGAGATGGGGGTCTTGCTCTACTCTCTCCTATTAGTCTTTATCCCTTTGATGTTTATGCTCAACTGGTGGTTCTATGTGTCTATTGGTATCTCTGATGTATCCTCTTTCATTGTCAATTTGAGGAGAGTGGTTTCTTTTTGTAAGTTCCTTTGGTGGTTGTGGAGACCCTTCCTTTTTTTGATGTGGTAGGTTTTGTGCTTTAGTAAGGCTTCCTATTCAGTGGAAGTGGTTGTTAGTTTAGTGCTTGTGGTTGGATGGTGGAGGGGGCTCTACCCTGGTTTAGCAATGCTTGTATTTCTCTTTGATAATTTCTACTGTGGAGTGGCTTGGAGATGCCTTGTTCCCTTGTGGGATTAGTTTATTTTTTCCTGGAAGGGGTTTATCTTTTGTGGCTTGTAGTAGGTTTTCTAGTTTATGGGGTTTCCCCAGTTTTTTGGTTGCCCTAGTTGGTGGATGGTGTTTTTTCTGAAGAAGGAGATGCTGGATTTGCGGTGGTTTGGGTTGATTATGTTGTTGGTTGGGAGGTTTTTATGTTCCTTCCTATTGTTTCTATTTGTCTGGATGCCTTTTGAGGAGGTTTTTCCCTTTTCTACTAGAGTTCTTGCTTGCTACCATGTTCTACAAATATTGTATTCAATAGAGGTGAATATTGCTCCTACTAAGGTGGAGCCCTCTCCTACTGAGGTGGATCTGGAGGTTGTAGAAATGGTGGGAAGTGCATCTCTCCTTTGTTGGTTCCTATTGAGGTGGAGCATTCTTGCATTGGAGGGAGGTGTCTTCAGTAGTTTGTGTCCCCACTTCTTCCTCTTCTATGGAGGGGAGCCCTATCCTTCTAAGGTAGTTTTGGGGTTTGTGTCTAGTTGTATGGTGTAATTTGAAGAGCATTTCTCTCTAGCTATTTGTGATTCTTACCCCTCTTCTAATGGGAATATTTTAGGATTAGTTCTAACAAACTTGAATAGAAGGTCTACTGTAGTCAGGTTGTTGCAGGTGGTTTGTTGCCTAACTATTTCAGTTGGTCTTTAGAGCTCTTGGTCCTTATGTTTTGGTTTCTATTTTTTTGGCTCAAGGCCTTTGATATTTCTCTATCCTTGACTTAGGACTGCTATTTGTTCTAAGTGTTCTGATGCTCCTAGTTTTTTGGTGCCAGGAGTTGGTTTTTAGTTTGTGATGTTATTGTAGTGTTTCTACTATTTTCGCTTCTTTGGTTTGTTGGAAAAGTTTAAGACTTTGGTGTTTGGAAGTTTCCTTTTCTTAGCTCTGTACAAGGTTTTGGGCCATTTCAAAACCCTGCTTACCTTATAAAAAATAAATACTTCAACTCAGAACATCTGATAACCCTTAATTTCATATTGATAAATAAAACTCACACTGTGCTATACCAAATCAAGTAAAACCTTGAATATTAAAGATAAAAGCATTATAAGCAACTTTCCAAATCTGCACAACTTCAAACCAAATAGCGAATAAATTTGGAGCAAATACATTTCTCCCAGAACATAAAAAACATCACTAAACAACTAGTTCACAAAATGGTGAAAGTATCTCACACTTTACAATGATCAAAAAACCCAAATTCTAAATATAGCAACCTCCGTCAACCTTGAATAACCTATAAGATCCACATATACATAGTATCAACATAGAAGGAATGTGAAGCACAATACTAGAGAACACTATGAACATCTACACAACATAATTTAATTTTTTTATTAAATTTTCTCAAGAGCACTTGGAAACCAAGTACTAGAGAAATCATCTCAGCTCATTACTCCATTCCAACTCATCTTCAAATTTTGCAACAAAAGAATAGCTCTATGTACTCACAACACTCCCTCAAGGTCTCAACTACACATGCACAACCTATTTTCCTCTTTCCACAATTTTCTCAATATCCTCAATATCTTCATCCCATAGTTGACATCAATGACAACACCAATCAGTAGGCTTCCTATTGACATCAATGACAACACCTTCATACTTGCAACAATCTCCCTCTTTGTCATTGATGGCAACACAAGATGTGAAAAGCCACCAAAGAACACACAATAGCTCTAAACAATCTCGCTTTTTATATATTAGATAGCCTACACAACATTCCTAAAACCTCTCCCCTTATAGGAGTCTCTTTCTCTTTGACAACAAATTTCTCTCTTTCTCACATGATTCTCTCTCCTTGAGTAGATAAGTTCTTTTTTTCACATGATTCTCTCTCCCCCTTTGACATTAATGGAAAAGGATATTTTTTTTTGCATTTTTTTCCCTCTTTGACCTCGAACCAAAATTACTTGGTCTAAATATTCCCCCTTAGGAGTACACCCAACTAAATCAGCAACACAATGACAACACATGACACTACCTACTCCCCCTGAGAGGTAGCCACCAACATTAGTATAGAAAAGAGATAGATCCATAGATCCATTGGACTAATGCACTTCCATATGCATCTAGTTCAAGAAATCAGGGGAAATAACCCCCAACTTCTCCTGAAGATACTCAAAAGTATCCTTAGGAAGAGCCTTAGTAAATATATCAACAATCTAATCTTTAGTAGGAACATATTCAAGCTTCACTTCATTTTCCATAACCTTCTCTCTCAAAAATTGATGCCTAATAGATATATGCTTTGTCCTTGAATGCATCACTGGATTCTTTGAAATGTTTATTGTACTTGTATTATCACAAAAGGTAGGTATAGGTTCTTCATATACAATTCTAATATCCTTCAATGCTTGTTTCATCCATAATACCTGTGTATAGAATGATTTTGTTGCAATATACTCAACCTCTACAGTGGATAAAGAAACTGAATCCTGCTTCTTACTTGGTCATGACACCAATCTACATCCAAGAAAGAATGCACCACCACTTGTACTTTTCCTATCGTTAACACAACCAACCCAATCGGTATTTGTATAAGAATTTAATGTGAAATTAGTATCCTTAGGATACCACAAACCATAATTCGGTGTGCCTCTTAAATATTTGAATATTATTTTCATTTCCACAACATGTGTTTCTTTAGGATATTCTTGAAATCTAGCCACAAGAAAAAATACATGCATGATATCTGGTCTCTAGTAGTATTCAAATACAATAGTCCACCAATCATAGATCTATACTTGCTCTAATTAGCCTTAGGTGAATCATCATCTTTTCTCAATTTACAACCAGTCACCATAGGAGTACATACCAATTTGGAGTCATCCATTCCAAACTTCTTCAACATCTAGTCTTTGACATAGTTAGATAGTTAAATGAAAATTCCTTTATCAATTTGATTGATCTATAGCCCAAGAAAGAAATTCATCTCCCCAAACATTGACATTTAAAATTCCTTCTATATTTCTTCAGAAAATTTCTTACACACAACCTCATTTATGCCAAATATAATATCATCCACATATACAACTACTATCAAGATTTTGTCTTGCTCAATTTTAAAGTAAAGATTATTATCTATGGAGCCCTTACTGAATCTTTTCTATATCAAGTACCTACCCAATCTTGCATACCAAGCTCTGGGAGCTTGCTTCAAACCATATAGTTCCTTCTTCAACTTATATACCATATCTGGTTGATCTAACAACTGAAATTTTTTTTGTTGTTCCATTTAAACCTCTTCTTCAAATTATCCATTCAAAAAAGCAGACTTCGCATCCATCTAATAAACCTTAAAATCTTTATGTGTTGCAAATTCCAAGAACATTCTAAGAGCTTCCATTCTAGCTACAAGAGAAAAAGTTTCCTCAAAATATATACCTTCTACTTGTGAGTAACCCTTACACACAAGTCTTGCCTTGTTTCTTACTACTTCTCCATTCTCATTCAAATTGTTCCCGAATACCCATTTGGTTCCAATTATGTTTCTGTTTTCCATTCTAAGGAACAATTCCCAAGTTTTTTTTTCTCTATATGCATAAGTTCTTCCATTTCCTTTATCCAATGCTCATCCTTACATGCTTCACTCACTGATTTAGGTTCAAATTTAGAAATTAAACACAAATTTACCTCAACTTCAATAGCTTTGCTTCTTGTCAATACTCCTTTCCTTTTGCCTCCAATAATCTGATCTTTGCAATTATTCTTTTGTACATACTTAGGGGTTTTAGGGGTCTTCTCTAGAGATTCTTCCTCTTCATTCTACACTTCTTGTTCATTAGATATTTCTTTCACTTGTCTATAATCAAGTTCATTTGATGCACATCCATTTGCTGCAATAGAATTTTACAAGTTTTCATCAACTTTAACATTTGCACTTTCAATATCTTTCTCAAAATTTTGTTGTAACATCTGTAAGATTTGCTTCTAATAGAATATCCAAAGAAGATACCTTCATCAGACCTTGCATCAAACTTTATAAATTTTCTTCTTCTCTTTTGATGTAACATTTTCTTCTAAACACTCTAATATACTTCACAGTAGGAATCCTTCCATACCATAGCTCATAAGGAATCTTTGTGGTGTTAGCTTTAGCTTGAACTCTATTAAGTATGCAAATATTAGCATGAATAACTTCTCTCTAGTAGACTTCTAGTAGATTTTCCTCTTTCATCATAGTCCTTCCAACTTCTTGAATAGTTCTATTTTTCCTTTCAACAACTCCATTCTACTAAGGAGTTCTAGGGGGAGATAAATACCTCTTTATTCCATGAACTTCACAAAACATGTTAAACTCATTGGAGGTTAATTTACCATATTCGTTAGACCTCAAGCATTTTATTTTCAAATCCATTTCATTCTCAACCATAGCTTTAAATGCCTTGAATTTATTTAAAGCATCAAATTTCTCTCTAAGAAAAGTAACCCATGTCATTCTAGAGTAATCATCAATCAAAAGCATGAAGTAACCGTCACCTTGTAGAATTCTCTCCCTTGGAGGACCACAAAGATCTATATGCACTAATTCTAGTAGTCTGATAGAATATTGTTCCTTTCCTTTAAATCTACTCCCTGTTTGCTTTCCAAATTGACAACTCTCACAAACAACATTGACAGGTTTGGTGATTCTAGGTAAATCTCTCACAGCATGAACCAAACTAATTCTTGCCAAATTATCAAAATTCATGTGACATATCATTTAGTTCCATAACCAACTATCATTAATCTGTGACATAAAGCAATGACCATCAACACCCTTAACCTAATAGATGTTTCCATATGTTCTCTTACTAGCAACAATCACAGTTCCATATCCTTTCTGGATCTTGCATGCTTCATCCTTAAACACAATATTATACCCTTTGCTACACATTTTTCCAACACTCAAGAGATTGTGTCTTAAGCCCTTAACATAGTAAACATTGTTAGTATTATGCTTGCAATCAACACTAATTGAACCTATTCCACAAATCTTTGCTCTTGAATCATCTCCAAATTTAACTGATCCTCCATCATACTTTTCAAGTTTAACAAACTTACTTTTTTCTCTAGTCATATGATTAGAGGAGACACTATCAACAACCTAGTAATTCTTATGCTCTTTGACATGAAAAGTAGATACCAAAGTACCTTCAACCTTATCCTTCATCTCCAGAATACTTTCCTTCACACAATTTTCAGGGTTAGTAGAATGAAATTCTTCTTTTATAGCCAAAAATAGACATTCATTATGTAGACATGTAAAACTAACCTAACACCTATCACACACCCTAGACAAAATTTTCACATCATCAAACATCACTACATTTCACATCAATTACATCAAAAACCCTAATTTTCTGCTATTAATTGAATAATACAATAGTATTTAATTAATTCATTTTTCATCATTTTTGACGAATTAAATAAATTTCATTTATTTAATAAAGTCCTAAAACCCCAATTTCCTCTATTAATTGAATAATACGACATTATTTAATTAATTGACATTTTTTCATCATTTTGACCAATTAAATAAATTACATTTAATAAAGTCTTCATCTAACTTCAATTCATCCTAATTAGTTAAATAACACCAATTATTTAATTGCATCACTAAATCACTTTATTCCCCTAAGTTGATAAAATTATTAAATCATAATAATTTAATTAACTCACTTTCCCTCCAAAGTTGAATAATTTGAACAAACTATTCAAAAACATCATCAAAATCAAATGCAACTTTTTTTGCAAAAGTTCAAACTTGATTTGCACATTCAACTCCAAAAAGTATTAATTAATTAAATCAATTAATTGAACAAGGAATATCCTATGTGTTTGCAGAGTCAAATTCCATCGCACTAGATACAAAGCCATCCTGGTTATCAATACCCTGATTCATCGTGTCTATGTGTTATATCAAAAATAAGGAATGACGAAGAGTACCAATCCTAGAAATGAGAAAATCATCAATCTCATCACCATATCTAATAAAGTCTTGATGAATCATAGACTTGTTGGACTTCTAAATCAATCTCAAAATCAATGGTCAATCCATCCATATTATTCTTCTTATTCTTCTATCTTTACTAACATTTATATCCAAGTGTCAAATATGTGTGATATATCAAAATATACATGAGGCTATCCATGGACGATGACTATCTATACATCATCAAATTTGTCTACATCAGACATCTGAGCTTTCTAGTCCTCTTTGAGCTAAACCTATGTTCAATATTTGTCGAGAGATCAACCCAAAATTCAAAATTTTCGCTCGAGCTCTTGAGGAGCATGGTACTAGCTTAAATTCTTTCCATTGGGGCAATAGTGGGGCATAAAAAAAAATCAATAATTTTTAAATATTTGATTTGAGTAGCAAGATTAATCCAAAAAGCGTTAGTCTTTGAACCAATTCAACGAATACGTTGCTTCAAAGAGGGGAAAAATGTAGAAACTTAAAATTGTCCTAAATGGTATTATACACTTAATTTGGTCACTAACATTATTTCATCCTGAAATTCATTCTCTTTTCACCTATTTGATTAAATAAGCCTAGTTATTTGATTAATTGCCTCATTTTCACCTATTAATCTAATTAATCTAATTAGGTTAATTCCTACCCTCTCACACTAACATTTCATCTAGTTTAATTAAATAATGTAAATTATTTAATTTAAACCCCTTCCTTTATCTCCCCTCATTTAATTAAATGTTACTCACCCCTTTTTCATTAATTAAATAAATTATTTAATGGATATCCTATTATTCCTCATCTTGCACAATGAAAATTTAGTTTTAATTACTAAATTTCTAATTTCCTCACCCATCCACTTGCATAAGAATATTCCAAAGGAATATTCTCCTACTTTGCTCGAAATATGGAATATTCTTTCAAACAAACTTTGTAACAAACTTTCAAAGTTGTTACAAAGTGTGTTTTTTGAATCATTCTCATCCCTTGATCTTTCCTTGATCAATGTGATCTTTGATTCTCATCCATTGATGAGAATCCTTGATCCATGCCTCTCTCCTTCATTCATTATTGACCATTGATTGGTCAAATCGATCTGATCCCTTGATTCTTCATTTTCTCTCCTATAAATACTTCATCATTTGGAGAGAAATGGATCCATCTTTTGATAGGAAAATTATGCTGTTGAAATTCATACTCACTTGTATCCATATTGAGCACTTTTAGCATTTTAGTTTAATATTCATCCATATTTAGCTTAAACATCCATTAATGGCTTCCATTTTAGATTATCTTGCACCCATTTTTAGCATATTTTTTCATTCATGGCGTGTATCTTTGAACTTTGTCTCTATTTAGCATAGTTTGCATCCATATCCATCAAGCATTTTAACAATTAGCATTCATTTTCATCATGATTCAACTAGATTCTCTCATTGGTTTTGTCAGTTTTCTTCAATAAAATTAATTGAAACAAACTCATATTATCCAAGGGATTGGGAAAGGGTCACTATTCCACATCAATGTGACACCACTCCTCCAATGGGATAAGATTCAAGGTATTAGAATAGGGTATTGTTAAGCTTTCATGTTTATATCATGTTAGTTTAATGGTTATTTAGTTTCTTGTTAATTTTGAATATCACATTGGGATAATGGCTTAGTGGATTGAATATGCATCAAATTCATATGGATCTAGTGTATTTATCCTATACTATGACTATGGTCACACCATCAAACAAAGAAAATTCCCCATGAGGGTTGAATTCATACACATCACTCATGGAACACATGGCTCTACTAGCAAGACAGTTGTATTATGTTAGGTGGCCATGTTAAAATGTGTTCATGAATCACACAATAGAAAAGTCATCTATTTCTAGGTGAATCACAAACTGGGAGACATACGGGCTAGTGAAGTCTGATATTCACTAGGTGAGCCCCCAAGACAAGGTAAAATGAGACACACACTAGGTCTATAAGGTGTGCATGTAACATGGTGGAAAAGTGGAAAACACACACTAGGTCTACAAGGTGTGCCCACAACAACCATACCAAGAGTTATACTCCCCGATAACCTTGATAAGGTGCCACAAGATGCTATGTCAATGATACACTAAGTTCAACTCCCATGAACAAAGTGGAGAAAAAGTTCTAAGGTTTAACTTCATGAGAGATGAAATATGCCAAGGTTTAATGTCACGAGGGATGAATATGCCAAGGTTTAATGTCATGGGGGATGAATAAGGTTTAATGTCATGGGGGACAAACATAATAAGGTTTTAAAGCCTTAAGGGGTGTTGTAATAACATCACCATAAAAGGTAACAATCAAAGGGGATTTTCTTAATACAAGAAGGTCACACCTTAGGGAACATCACACATGATATCACCACCAAGAGAGGAATAGTCAAGGGATAGAAAATCACACCTGAGGACATACCAACCATAGTATAACCACCAAGAGGGGTGTCATATGCTAAGAAAGGTCATACTCTTATGGGACATCAAGTCCAATATCACCAAAAAGGAGACACATCATGTGGATTAAGAAGGTCACACTTCCTAGGAGATGTATGTGATCATCACTAAGAAGGGACCATTTCCTATACAAAAAATGAGCGGGGGACTATAGGCCCCCTTTAAAAGGCTATTGTACTTGATATACACTAACTTTTAAGGAGATACAAAGGGATCCCTTACTAGAAGGAATACTCCTAGGAGATTGATAACTATCCCCTTTCCCCCAAGGTTAGAGATAAAGGTGAGCCTATCATGGTGCTCCTTGCAAGGTAGAAGATGCATGCATAAGGCTAAGTTTATACCTTCATGAATGTTAGTGAATATGTTACGATATTAAAACTACCACATGGAAAGGAGCATAACAATGAATGCTAACCTATGACATGTTTGAATTTATCCCCATAGGGATTAAATTATTTCAATATATTCTTTAAAGCATGACATTCATTAGTAAGATGTCCAAGTGTTCTATGATATATGCAATAAGACATGTTTGTAATCTTTCCTTTCTTATCTTCTCATTCATGGATAGGTGGTAATGTGATAAGTCCTAGGTTGAGAAGTGTTTGTAAGGCCAATTTAGTCTTGGTTATAGTATGTAGAAAATGTAACTTCTTAAGTTTATAGGGTTTATTCTTCTTACATGGTTGACTGAATGTTTGATGTGAAGGTGGAGGATCTTGATAAACTAATCCATTAGTATCTCTTGATAGTGTTTTCTCCAAAAGGGAATGGACTTCATTCTCATTCTTAATGTCACATCCTTGCTTTATCAAGATCCTAAGGCCTTGTCCATAAGCTTGTTTCAAGTCAATGGGTGTATTTGTAACCTTATGCTCATATGATGAAGGTTTGGTTGACGCACTTTCCTTTTGATTGTTTTTGATAGGTGCTTCCATATGCATTGGTTGATGTATACTTTGTGACTTACTTTTAGGGTGAAAAAAAGTAAAAATTTCAAGTGGTGGTATGGTAGGATGTTGTTAGTATGGAGTAGTAGTGCATTGCATTGAAGGATAGAAGGCCACATTATTCTCAAGGTTATGTAAAGATCTTTGTATGAATTCATGCATACTTTATTCGTCTTGACCTATGAAATCAAGGATAGTTGTAATAGGAGAAGGTGTATCATGAATTATGTAATGCCCCATCTTAATAACCTAAGGAATGTTGCAATTGTGTATAAAAGTGTAATTTTATTATTTTTAAAGTAATAATATTATGTTAATTAGTTGCATACATTCGTTAAGTTACACGACATTACACTACTTTGAGTTTCCATAGATGACTTTAGTATTTCGCATTGCACATATTAATTAATAACATAAAGATAAACATTGCATTTCATTTGAAACTCCATTCAAGATAACATAAAGCACAATTACATTTCCTTACATAGCATTTGATAAAATATTACAATACTCATTCATCTGATGAGGTAGTTCAATAATAATTACAATTTCATTTTACAATATTCACCTCATAACATTTGAGGGATGTTTTCAAATACAAGAATTACAAATTACAATGAAGAAGTACACATAAATTTCCAAGTGCGAGCTCTCCATCCATGAAGCTCTCGATGCCATGTTCACAAACTGGGGACCCAATGGAGTAAGGCGCACGTTCCACCCAACCATGTGGTACCCATAGGTCCACCCCCCGTGCTAGGAGATAGTAATATGGTTACCTAGACATAATCTACTAACCCTAGACACTAGTACACACTAACTGATGGTTACATTGCTTCCAGATTTCAGAAAATTGAATGTACTATATACACAAGGTTAACTGTTACTTTAGGTGGAGTGTCATCACAACATTGCAAAGGTTACCCTGGTGTTTCTTCCTAGGTTCCAGCCCCCAACATGGGTTACCCTGGTAACCTCTTACGAAACCCGGCCCCATTGCAAATCATTGTGGAATCGAATGTCTTTTGATGAAACAAGACACCGATTTTCCATTCCAGGCCTTCTCATCTTATACTCAAGACTGAAGTAGCTCAAGAGTCATAAGCGAGGCATAATCATCTTGTTAAGAGTTTTAATCTAACTATTGTGTTCTTTAGTTATCACTGACTTATTAACCCTTTGTAAGTTACCCTGACACCACTTTGTGTGTCGGCCCATACAAAAAGCCACTCCCCTAAACATAACATGGATTTCTAAGTTTTCATGACTAGGGTTTACAAAGTGCACAAAGTACATCACATAATAACAAATGACCCACAATGGTCATTAAGACTTTTATCATAAACCAGGTAACAAAACACCATAATCTAACACATGCACAACCCAAGTCAACTCAAGAAATATAATTGAACAATAATACACCCTTTTTATACTATTCATTCTAGAAGACTTATTCAACTAAGACTTTCCCAATTTTCCCAAAAGAACACGACTAAAAGCAAATCAAGACAAGTATATGTCTATTGTTCGGATATACTAAATCCAATCATTGAAAAAAAAATTAACAAGTAATTATAATAACTTAAATACAATTCTTTTCACAACCAATTAAGAATATAACATGATTTAATTCTAATTTTAACTTTCACAATTTTACCAATCAATATCGATCAAGATTTCTATTTTAACCTTTCTATTAAATATCTAACTAATGTTGTTCCTAACATATATATTTGTACACAAAAACACTTCTTATTTCATACAAAATAAATGTAAATTTTCAAAATAAATTATTTAAATAACATATAAATAATATATATATATACATATACATATATACATATACATATATACATATATATATATATTATTATTATAAATCTGAAACCCTAATTCAAAATTATTTTCGAATTAAAAACTGTCAATTTTTTTTGTGGGTTTTAAATGAAACACAAATTTTCCAAAGTTTATATGGAATGTTGTTTACACATAGCCACGGTGGTTACCAGTCGGCAGCCTTCCCCATACAGGGAGGCGGCTATGTAGTAGCCGTCGCCCCATATGGGGGCGGCTGTGGGGGTAGCCCCGCGGCCCCCTCCATAAGACTGTGTTTTATACATTGACATTTAAATACAGTCAAAAATTCTACGAATTATCTATTTCGCATAAACGAAATTTAACACGAATTTCGTACGGCGATTTCACAATTAAATTTTCATATAAATAAACAAAGTGCCTTTCACTATTCAATTTATATATGTATATATGATGATATATATATGTATAGATATATGTATATGCATATATATTAATATATATATATATCTATACAAATCTACAGGGTTTCATACTGGGAAAATAAATAATTTCCACAAAGTTTCAGTGGGGAAATTGGGGAAATGATAAGTTTCTTCCGGGGTTTTCAAAAGAACATGCACAGTATTTCCAATTCAAAACCTAAATAATTCCCGGAGGATTCAATTTCCTTATTCAACGAATATTTCCCTTCAAAAAATTAAATACTATCTTAAGAGAATAAACTACAGAAGTTTTCTTCTTTTCTTATCAAAACTTCATAAGACAAATACAACAAATAATTTCTTTGCGAGAAACACAGAGATTTGAATTACTTTTAATATCTTTTCACATACTTTCCTTTCCAAAACAAACAAAATAAATTCACAAGAAGATTACCTGTTTTCCTGTGCTTTGAAAATTGACTGGTGAAGATCTTTGCCTGTAGCTTCCACAATTCTTTCCCGAGATACAAAGCCCAAACAACAACCAGAGATTTTCCACCAAATTGCAACAAAATACCAAAAAGCATATACAGAGAATTTTACAGAGCACCAAAATATTTTTCCGTGAAGAAAATTCAATAGCCTCTGTGATATTTCCAGATCCCAATTAACCTCCGTGAACAATTCTTCAACAATAATCCATAAATGCACTGGCACACATGTCGAGAAGTGCAAAATATCTTTTAACCACTTCTCGGCAATCTTGCCTTTTCAAAATTTTGCATGCATTTTAATTAATTAATTTAATTTATTTTAAAATTTACAATTTTCTAATGCAAAATTTATTTATTAATAAAAATTGCCATTTCCACAAATTCATTTTATTTCAAATAAAACTATTCACACACTTAAACAATTTAATTTAATTAACTAATTTATTTAATTAAATAATTTTAATCTTTTAAGATCAAACCATTTAACCAAACAAGCTAATTAATTAATTAAATAACAAACAACTAATTTCTTCAACATTTAAAAATTAATTTAAATAACAGTAAATAAAACATAATTAACTATTATTTAAATTGACATTTTCCTTTCAAGCAATTAAACCAAACAGAAAAATACAAAACAACCAAGACTCAAACTAAAACTGACAATGTACAGTGACCGGGTTAAAGACTAGACTAGGATGAACCTAACTACTACCTCCCAATCAACATTTCCGTTGAGTCTTGACACCTCAGACCTGAGTAACTAGGTGGAGTCGGTGTCATGTACCTGCAATCCTGCAACCAAGCAATAACATGCATATATATATATATAAACCATTGAACAGGCACACCATGCGGAGAAAATCACGGATATCACAGGGCACTCGCAAGCGAGTGATGCGATTCTATTCTCCACACCAATACACGCCACATCATTATTGATGAAATAAATAACTGTTAGCGATCATAAACATATACATAGCAATAATCAACGAAAGTAAACATCTACGCTATCTCAAAGCATATCTAAAAACAATAATCACCATACAATGTATCATCATGTCATAGAATAAATCCACTCGCCAAAACCAGATCAAAATATCCAAACAAAGTATCATAGTCCAACAAAGGTGAAAACATAACAAAGATAAAACATAAGTATAAATGGAGGGTACTACAAATTCCACTATCAAAATCATTATCAAAAGTAAACACACAACTTGAAACATCAACCAAAGATCTCAAAGATATCCAAATTTAGCAAAACACATCCATGATGAAAAATTATAATGAGATTCAAACTGTTAAATAGTAGATGAAGGAAAATCAGATAACAACCCTAGACAAAATTTCTTAAGAGTATTCTGTCATAGAAAACTAATTGATGCCCAAATAATAGGAAAGAGTTACCTAAGGGCATCTAGGTCCTAGTTAGGGGTTCTAAAAGTTCAAAATTTGATTGTAGACTACACTACTTAATGATTCTGATTCTATTTACAAACAACTGAAACAATAAATAATTTTCCAAAATTTGCTTAATATATTCCAATTTGATACAAAAATGCAAGTATGCAATGATGTGTAAGATTATTGAACAAATTTGAATGCAATTTTTAGATTTGAAATGTAATGATTGACTAATTGAAAGATGTAGAGATCTACAAATGATGATTTTGAATATAAACTTTGATCCTAAACTATGCACTTTCTTTTACCAAATGAACTAAAAACAATATTCTTTATAAAATATAGTTATGAATTCCAAATTTAGATCTGCAAGTACAGGTAAACTGAGCAGATAGAGACAGGAAAGTGTGAAAAAGAATATTGATGCACCTATACAAGGGTAGGGTCACCCAAGGGTGAATGGGTCCTTGTTCAAGGTTTTGAAAACTAAAAAACTGAATGTCTAAGTTGTTGTTTAAGGTTGTTGTTCCTTTTTGAAAATAGGTTTGCCAATGACTTCTTTTCCAAAAATATTCAATGTAATACAAATGCAAATGTATGACAATTTTGAAACAAAATGACAACTTTTTTTAATACAATTTTGAAATGAAAATATGATCTAAATGAATGAAACACACCCTAATGCAAGTTATGATGCAATATTTTTAGATTTTTATAACTTTTTTATGATGCAAATATGAAACCCTAAATGATAAATGCAAGACAAAATTATGCAAAGCCTAGATCTAGGGTTTGAAAGACTACCGAATCAAAAAGATGTGATGTTAAACATCAGGTTCACCAAAATGAAACATAGAAAAAGGGGGATGAACACCTTTTAATTTTTAGTGTTTAAACCTAGGGTTCCTTTTAGGATCCTTTTTCTATATTTTATTAGAAAGGTGGATCAACAAGGTGAATAGATTGACTATCAACCAAAGAGGTGAGCCAATTAGACCTGGATCCACTTTCTCAGAGTTTTGGAAATGGATTGGAAATGATTTGGAGTGATTTCCCTAATTAATCTATATGTCCTAATATGATAGATGCAATAAACTAGAAATACACAGGCTGAAACTATAAATTGCAGGTGGATCTAGGGAAGGAAGACTAATGTTACCTATCACCAAAAGTTGAATCTAGCATGTGAAGAGGGACACAACCACTTAGGGGCATATGGATCCCTGATAGGGGGTCTTGAAACTGATTCTATAATCCTTTGATGTTGGATCTAACTTTCTATTTCTTGGTTGCAATTTTTTTGGAATGTCATCAGTGAATTCTGTAATTGAGTTTTCATGGCTTGACAAGATATATATGACAACAAATGCAACAATGGAGAAATTTCTTCAAGATTCCTTCAATCCTCTTCAAACCTATAACTTGCACATTTACAAAGAGGAGAAATGTTGGGCCATTTTAGGAGCTTTCCTTAGTCAAACCTTGTGTTAGTGTTTCCACTTCCACAATACAAATGTCAATGACAAGAATTATAATTGAAAGTAAGGAATGATGAATGAACATAATGCTACAACTCACCACCCTTTAATGGCTTCCTTGAAGGATTGAAGTCATACACATCACCTCAAGGATCTTGGATCTTGGTGATATATTTTCTTGAATGCTTGAATGCTTAAATTCTTGGAGTCCAACAATGTTAGCCTTCACAATACACTAACATGAACACACATAATTTGACATGATGTTGAATCTTGAATTGCTGTAATAAAGCTCTAAAATGCTTCTCTTGAATTTCTCTTGACAATATTTTTTTCTCTTGAATGCTAGAGAGTGTGTGTTATTGTTAGATAGATCTCAAATGATAAAATAACTAGGTATTTATATGTAATTGTTCTAATTTCCCAAAAAACAAATTCCAAAAGCAGACAATTGAAATTTGAATTCTAAATGTTAAAATTCCACCAACAACATATTAAAATTTAGTCCCTGACAAGATAGGGGGACTCATATTCCCATGGGCATATGGCTCTTGTCCTTATTTGCTAGGAAATTAAATGTTAGGATCATAACATTAACTATTTGCATTCACTCAATGCTTGCAACATTATCGAAAAATGATAAAAATAGGCTTTGGAATGCATAATTTATGAAATTATGAACTTAATTAGGTCCAATAATTTAGGGGGGGAAAAAAATAGTGTGAAATTGTTTTTGATTAAGGAAAAAGCAGGTTTTGAAGGGACCCAAAACCCTTTACAAACAAATTTTGAATGGATCTGGAACCCTCAACCAGAAAGTTGTCCTAACATAAAGACCATGAAAGCACAAACAACCAAGGGTAAAAAAGGCATCCAAAGCCAAAGAACCACAACCAAAAACAAAGCTGGAAGAAAAATAGCCTATTGCCAGCCAAAAACTAGCCCCCAAACAAGAACCATCAAGATTTACATTTAGAGCTACTCTTGTGGGAGTAGAGAGTCATTCCAAAAGAAGGTTTAGATGAATTTGCTTTCTTTCCCTTTACAGAAATCCAGCTCTCTTCCACTTGCGTTGCCTTATCATGCCAAGCCAGTGCACCATTATCCTGAAAAAGAAAGCCTGCAACCACTGTCTCAGAGATTTCATCAGTATTCCTCCCTGCAAGCGTGGCCTTATTAGGAAAGCCACAGGAAATGATAGCCAGAGTGCTATCACCAGAAGTGGCAGCCATAGGCCCATTCTCTCTCTCTTTAGGGGTTTCAACATGGTAATATTGTACAACATCAACAACCCCACCTTTTGAGACATCTAGAGAGGATGCCCCTAGACCCTGTGATTCTAGAGAAACCACCTCAGAAAAAATCCTATGTTGCTTAGATTTCTTCTCAACCGTATAATACTGTTGAGAAGCACCTTTCCACCATGTAGCCGTCATTGCTTTTTTCTCAAATCCACATTGTGCAATAACATGACCTATTTTAAAACATCTTCTACATTGGAAGGGAATCCCTTCATAGTCCAAAGATTGGACCCGAGAACCCTTAGAATATTTAAGTAAAATCTCAACAGGTAGCCCTTTCGAAACATCCATTTCAACCAATATGCGAGCAAAGGTGGAGTGAAAAATATCAAAGGATTCATCATCCACCAACAAAAAATCTCCAAGAGCATCACCCACTTCCTCTAAAAGAGGATCAAACCATAAATGGAGGGGAAGATTAGGAAGTCGAACCCAAATTGGGATCTTATTGAAAGTTTCAGAAGAAGGGTTGAAATCAGCATGCCAAGGCTTAATCATCAACACAAATTTGTCCTCCTAGCTGAAAAAATGATCACATAAAATTTTGTTTCTATCCTGAGCATTGTCAAACTTAGCAACAAAAAAACCCTTATCCATGGGGAAAATATGAACTTTACCAGTAATTAAAGGCTCCCATTCTTTTGAGATCCAGGAGTGCAAAACATAGTGTGAAATTGTTAAGGGTAACAATTTTCTACAATACAATTATTTTAGAGTAAAATAATGAAGTTTGAAGTATAATATTGATTCATTAATATAGTTAGTAAACCTTGATGTGATTTAAATTTAGAAGGTTATAATTAAATATATTTAAATTTGTTTAAAAAAATCCCTATTTTTTGTTGGTATATTACAAATCCCTTCTCACTTCACCTATTCACTTAAGTGGACAAGGTTGTTCCAAACATGATAGCTTTTCTTTGAGGTGATCCTTTTAATTCTCACCCATTTCTTATACCTCACAAAAATACATGGTTCAATTTATCCCTCAAAGTGATGAACTCCAAAAGAATGCCTACAAAGAGGAATTAAAATCAAGTTCTTTTGATTCTTAATATTGTCTTGTGGTGCAAGGGAAGAGAATATCAATTGTCTCCATAAGATTAAAATAAAAATAACAAAAAAGTGTTTTTGATCTCCAAGGTCACATTTCAAAGTGAAGAGATATCACATGCCTAAAAGTTATAACAAATTATAGAAGATCTCATTAACCTTAACACATGCAAGTGTGCGACTAGATTAGTGATACAAAAGAACACCCTTGGATAAGAAAAGCTACACACAAACAAATTAATAGTTTCCCAAGGTGTCTTGAACTAGTAAAATGTTACAAAAATAAAGGGTTGGTACTAACAAGCTACAAACAATAGTTAGCTAAATGCATAAAACCCAATAAAATGAGGATTTTTTAAAGAAAATTCATACATTAATAGAGAAACATAAATACTAATGAAGTAATAAAAACAATAAAAGATACATAGAAATTATAAAGAATGAGTTTAATATTTACCATTCCTTTCTCTTTACTGCACTAATTGATAAAGTAGATTTTTTGATATGTGGGTGTAAATTTTTAAAGAAAATTTATACACTAAAATATAAAACATGTATGAAAAAATGATACAAGTTAGAAAAAATAATTTAAAAAAAGAAACATGAAAACAAAAGGCTAACAATGATGATAAAATATTAGGTTAGCAACCTTAGAGATTGAAAAAACTAGAAAATATAAAAAAAACCAAAAAATAATAAAAAAATGAAGGGTTCATGACTAGGTATAGAGGCCTAAGCCTATAAATAGATGTGCCACAAGTTTACGAGCATGCTGCAAGATGCACAAATATATCGATCCTTGATAGGGGCTAAAAGTATAAAGAAACTTACAAATACAAGGGTTAATTAACACACAAATAATTAGAAAAGCATAAAAAATAGATTATACACCTACAATCATGCACAAATAGATGAGAAAAAAACCATTTTTTTATAAAACGTGCAAGGAATCATGACAGGGTTGTTAGTTCAATGGGTGTCCAAAATATTAATAGATGTGTTGAAAGGAAAAGAAAAGCATTGAATCATGAATGAACAAGTTGAAGCCAAGGTCACACACTAAATCGTCAATCTATAATAAAAAATCTCAACAAAAGACAATAATTTTTTTTAATGGGGATGTAGATCCCACCGAGCATGCCAAAGTATATGTAAGTAAATATAAACACACAAATAAATGATTCAAACTATTAAATCTAAACCTTATTCTGTAGTTAAATGTAACCTCCATACTAAGTTAAAAACTTGCATAAAAAGATGAAAGAAAATAAGAAAACCTCACCCACAATTCCATTACACATCAATTGTGGTTTTGGTGAAAGTGGATTAATGTGTGAGAGATTGAATGTGGTTGCTCACTTGAACAACCTAACATCACATTCCATGAGACCCTCCTTCTAAAATGAGTTTATATGAAAGGATATTCTTAGATTTGGAGGATGGAGGATCAATAGATAATATTGTTTTAGAATATCCACGGTTAGGAATGATTGAGAGGATCAGATGCATGAGAAGCAGGTCCAAATGGAATTTCATGATAAATGCACTTGAAGAGGTCCATAATTCAAGGGACTTAAATGATGGAGATTTTTTAGATTGAATGGATGAACAAGATTTGAATAGAGGATTTTATGTAACCTTGTGCATCCTTGAATCCATTTACAAGGTTGACTTGGTTAATGATGCTTAGGATTGTACAAATGACTAATTAGATAACTAATTAATTTTTAACAAATTAGTGATTTGAAGAAAATTTTGAAAATTAAATAAATATTTTTTATTTATTTAATTTTAGAAAATTGAGATTTAAATGATGAATTTAATTAAATAGATAATACATTTATTTAACTAAGATTGAACTATAAATGAAAATATTGAAATAATTAATTAATTAAATGATTAAAATTTATTTAATTAATACTAAAAAGATTAGATCAATTACTTAAATAATTCATTTTATTTAATCAACTAATATATAATCAAATTTAATAATCTACAAACACAATCAAATCATTACACTTCATCTACAATCATAAATTATAATTTTTAACCTTATAAAAACATAACTAATTAATATATAACCTAAAGAGAATATAGCTTATTCTTCATGTCGTTTGCAGATCTAAAATTAAAAGTATTCAAGGAAAGCTTAAATGACCTTTTTCTCATTGAATTGAAAAAAATCCTCTCATGGGCACATTCAAAAAGAAAAAGAAAAGAAATATATTAAGCTTTTAGGACGATTTACAAACAAAGTGGAGTTGGCCTACTTAAGATTTCTATGGCTTATTTGAAATGGGTGTTGTTTCCCTCTCACTATCTTTAATATTATATAACAATTAGAGCATTTAAGCTCTTAAAGGTCTCTTTTATATATTAAAGTGGATGTTTGGAAGCGACAAAAGATACATTCACCCCACTTTTCTTTGATTATTCCCTTGTTTCTTATTGATTGTCATTCTTTTTTTCAGCTCACTAGTTTAATATGGGGTGCTCCTTCAAACCCCATTTTCATGGCCGGCAAGACAGCTATAAGGTTACATACCAATCTTTTTTAAAGCTTTTGTGAGATTATAATACATAATATTGTTGAACTTTCCACATACAATGGGATATTTGAGATTGGGTGATGCACTACTCTTACATTTGGACTAGTCCACCCACTCTTAAAATCCCTATTGTATGTGAAAAGTAGTGTAATATAATTTAATTTATTATATGATTTTTTTAAAAGGTAAAGGTAATGATTTTTTTAAAATTTACCATGTTTAATAGCTACACAATGACATGTATTTGAATGAGGTCAATTGGAAGAGTATTGATTAATCACAGAAGAAAAATAAAACTCATACAAGAAATCTATGGGTAAATAAAGAATGCTTGGGGTTCTCGTGAGGTAGCGAGAACATGATTATGTAAGCAACTATTGGAAAGTGTTTATCTTTAGGCTAAGGTAGAGGACCAAGCCTCAACATTAGTGATATGATAGGAGCTCTGCGATTATCTACAAGTTTATCAAACAATTCAAGAGGTATACTATCTAAATGGGTAGGGAGAATTCCTTTTATTAACAACTACTCAATGATTTTCAGCTAGATCACAAGGTGCATGGATGTGTATAGGTACAACGATAGAAATAGTTAATGCTTTGTTTTTCTAATTTTTTAATATTTTTTCATTTTATGATGTTTAAGATGTTTAATAGCTAATAATTGCATTAGAGAAAAAAAAATCCTAAATAAAATGTAAGTAATATATATCTAATTTCTTAATTCAATATTTATGTATTATATTTCCCTATATGTGCATTCATTAATGAAAGTAACTAAATTTAATGATTTCAAACAAAATAATAAAATAATTTATGCAAGAGAGGAAGTAGATGAAGTTATTATTATTATAATGATATGATAATGACATGATACAATCTTGGATGTAGGTGTATGGGTATAACATTTTAACACAAGAGAAGAAAATTAATATCAAACTATGATACTACTATCTAAATGATATATCATAGAAATTAGTGAGCAACACATTCTTTTTATGCCAAACAAATGATATATTGTTTTTTCTCTATGATTATCAATGCTTGAGAAATATTAACATAGAGATATCTTAAAGAATACAAAATATGTATTTTTTAAAATAAAATAGTGACAACAAAATTAAATTCCTTATAGAACTACTAAGATGATAGATATATCAATGTTTAATGTAACTAAGTTTCTACAATGTTTATCAATGATATCTAGGTGTTTCAAGCTACCACAAAAAAATGGATAGCATAAGAGGAGCTCTAGAAAGCTCCCATAAAGATTACAAAATGATTATGAAGCCTCAAAGGTTGTATTAAATACTAGATAGCCAAATATGCTTATTTGATAATAGAGGAGGATTGGAAGTAAAATTTCTAGTGATCAAGGTAGTATAGAGTCCCTAATTTGTAATTGTAGACCTCTAAAAATGGTTGAGATATAGGTGAAAATCTTGGAAGATACCCAAAACTAAATTCAAGCAAGACAAGTGCAATAAATTAATAAAGCATACACAAAAATACATTAAAATATGATAAACTAGATGATAAACTAATGATAATTAATTCTAAACAATATTAATGTTTCAAGATTTTTTCCCTTGATCTCCTTGTGTTGTGCAGTGCAACGCTTGGGTTCATGACATGGCTTAACCAGATCTTGTGGATCTTGGATCTTGTATAAATCTGGTGATTGTATCGGGCATTAATAGGTCCATCTTTTGGTGCAACGAAAAGCACCTATGCAACAATTGGTATCAGAGCTGAGGTCATAGGTTTGAACCCCTCACTTGCATTGGGGGGGTTTTTGCAAGAGTTTCGCCCTTGGTCTCCTTGTGCTATGCAACATGATGCTTGGGTTCATGACATGGCTTAACCACATCCTGTGGATCTTGGATCTTGTATAAATCTAGCAGTTGTATCAGGCATTAACAATTCGATCTTTTGGTGCAATGACAGTCGCTTGTGCAACAATTAACTAATCTAATTAAACAAAATGTACAATATATACTAGTCAATTAACTACAAAACACAATAAAAACAAAAATTTGATATATGCATTGCATGTACACAAATTCAAAGTAGAAATGATGATGACAATTCACATGGAGGAATGCTTATACCCATTGTATGAGCATAAAGGAAGCGCCATATTAGACTTTTGTTGAAGAAATCTATTGGGCCAAATAGAAGGGTAATTTTTGTTGTATTTTGCATCATCCTGAGGTCCAACAATAGCAGTAGGTGAATTATGGTGGACTCACACCAATAGTGTTAAAAAATTATTTGATGTTTGGACCAAGTTAATATATTGAATCCTCAGTTCTATTTATCACATTCCATGTAAAATATCTATAAAGCCCTTTTAGGCCTCAATATAAAATCCTTTGTTTATTGCTTGGTATTGAAATCTATTTCATCATTGACTTATTGCAGCCAACGATATATTAACTTAGAGCATTCATTCTTAAAATTTGTCTTTGTTGTATACTAGCTTGGCCTATGTCACTCATTAATCACCCATGTAATCACTACCATAAGATTTTTGTATTAAGGATACATGACACATTCTCATTGGTTGATGGGAAAATTGACCTCAATGACTATTCTCTTTTTGTGTGGATTGAGATCATCCACCATGTTTCTATCATTAGATCTTAGCTTTTATTTGCATCCTTTGTGGATTTTTTCATGTACTACACATGATTGACATTCAATATGTGTTATGTTAGGATTCTCTTATTGGTCCAATTAGTACTAGTAAAACACCCACAATATAAAGTCTATCATTATTGTTATGTAATAAGTAGTTTTTTCCTATTGTCCAATGGATAAGTTCAACTCAGTAGCTAATCTTTTTTTTTACTTAGTTTTAATCTTTCACCATGCACTTGGAATTAGACTTGATACCTTTCTCAACACTAGCCATCATTGTAATTTGAAAGTTACACTTTATGAATCATTACACCAACAAAAGCTCTAGTCAATGTGTGGATGACCACTTCTCATTGTTTGACTCACACATTGAGAAATTACACCTTGGCATTACCATTTGAAAGGCACAAAATGACATTGCCATAAGTTCAACTTGCAACATCAACAAGAGGATGAAATTGAAGGTGTGTAGCTTTGCAAATGGATACATGGCCATATGTCACTAGATGGTGGTTAAAGTGAGACCAATGAGAGAGAAACACTCAAGAATTTAGATTTGTCATTTTGTGCCCACTAGAGAATCTTGTAGCTTCTTTAATTGTCAACACAAACTATCAATCAAATGATCCAATTGAAAAAGGTATAATAATCAACATGGTTTCACACAAAGAATTTCAAGGCACCATAATGAGTACATATTTTTCCATGCCATAAACCTCCTCATTTGAGCACTTATAAAGTCACATATTATTTTCTATCTACATCTTTCTTCCTTAGCTTTCAACACAACATCCTATGTGAAGATCTCTAAAATCTTCTTGTGCAAATCAAGCATGCTTTCCTTTGAGTATGTGTTGATTATCTCCCATGTGTTTATTTATGTACCATTGAATCATCTTGTGTCATTGAAAGAATTATTCCAAGGTGAATCATTTTCATTGATTGCATATAAATTTGGAAGATTTAAGTTAGATTGTTGGGGTGGGGGTTCTAATTTAAATTTTATCTCTACATCATAGACATCAAATAAGCCTTTATATTATTGTTGTTGCATTACTATGAACCCTAACACATTATTGAGAATATTAGAATGACATCCAAGAGAGCTACTAGCAAAGATATGACAAAGATTCTCTCATGGGCATCAAAAAATCTTGAAAGAGCAACTAGGAAAGGGCATGCACTCACTAACCATTGTATTGATGATAACGATAGTATCAAGGATGCTATAACAACCATTTTTGGAAGGGATTTGTTTGGCAGTATGTTCTAGAAAAAAAGTCTCAAAAGATAATCAAGAATGCATCAGAGCTAGATTTTGCTAAGTTGGCATTGTTGAACTCTTTTTTGGATCTTGATATTGGAGATCATGATGTAAATTGTATGATGAGAGAGACATACATATCAAGGATAGTGAAAGAAGTTTTCTATTCAACCTAAACAAATAGTTCATCCCAAAAAAATCAAATTAAGATAGGATGTAATCACTATATTAAATATGCAAGTCTTGAAATTTTGATATAAGAAATTTTTTATTATATTTATAGGACAATTAAACTGCCACGTTATTAACAAGAGAAAAATATACTTATTTGATGTCAAACAAATATCAACTTCAAATAATTTTAACAAACACAATCACATCATTACACTCTATCATTATTGTAATTATACCTCTCAACACAACAAAAACACAACTAATTATAAAATACCAAACTAATACAAAATAAATAAATTATTCAAAAGAGTCATATTGTGTAACCTAAAGAGGACATAGCCTTTTCTTCATGTCGTTTGTAAAAAAAAGCTAAAAGTATTCATGGTCGATTTTGCTCATTGAATTAACAAATCCTCTCATGGGCACATTCAAAAAGAAAAAGAAAAGGAAAATAAATCTTAATGATCTTAGGATGATCTACAACTGAAGTGGAGTTGGCCTACGTAAGATTTCTCTTGCTTATAATAATCAGAACATTTAAGCTCTTTAAGGTCTCTTTGTATATATTAAAGTGGATGTTTGGAGGCGACAAAAGAGGCATCCACCTTACCTTTCTTTGATTATTCTCTTTGTTTTATTTGAGTTGCTCCTTCAAACCCCATTTTCATGGCCCGCGAGACTGCTATAAGGTTACATACCAGTCTTTTTTAAAGCTTATTCAACTTATAATACATAATATTGTTCAACTTTACACATACAATGGGATATTTGAGATTGGGTGATAAAAACAGTCCTACATTTGGTCTAATATATTATAGTCTAGTGTATAATTTTCCTAAAAGGTAAAGTTGATTGAATTAAAGGATATACAACTTTTAATTTTTAAGAAATAGATTAGAAATTAAAATGATTATATATATAAATCAATGATGAGATTTGTTTAGGGTAAAGATCCTTGCATAACAAGTTCTAAAATGTGCTCATCAACTTTGTAAGGATCAATTTTAGTCAAGAATCTTGATAACATCATCTACATAATTTTGAGACATGTATATATTTTTCTTTGATCAAATTATTCAATAGATGATTGATCCATGAAAGTAGGTTAAGTTAAAATCAAGTGATCAATTATACCTGACATTAGTTGAAGAGAAGTGTTCCAAGGCTCACCTTTACATGGAGAACAATTCTCATTGGTTTCATAGGTTAAGAAGCTTGTATACATATTACATATGGACCTAGGATGAACCAAAGCATCTTGCAAAAAATAAAGGCTGGGTTTGTAGATATCAAAACAAAGTGGTTTTCCAATTTTGATGTTTTTGTCACTTTCCACAAGTAGTGAAAGAATCATAAAACACTACAAAAGTATCACCATTTATGGTTAAAGTTTCATGACCATAGTGAACATAAAATGCCCCTTGGTGAAAGTGTGAATTCTCCTTGACAAAAGCAATAAAATCATCATAAGCTAGCTAGGGCATGTAATGTGAAGGGTATGGACAATTCATTTTACTTTTTGAGAATTGGGAAGCATGTCTAAGTGCCACTATAGTCATTGGAAGTGTATAATAAAAAAATGCACATGTAGAAAGTTTGTAACCTCTTGGGTTGGTGTCATAACTATACCCATTCATACTGTATCATACTGTATGTGTGCTCAAAATAGTGCATATCTATAATAAAGAGTGCATGGATTAGTAAGCATGCATGCACATAATTAGGGATAATCATGTATTTACTATATTTAGGAACATTATGTATTTTTCAAGTACATACAACTTGTAGTTCACTATGAGAAATTCCATGCTATAATTATAATTATGCATGATTTTATAGAAAGTTTAGGAAATTCTAGGGTACATGCTCTTATATATACCTCCTTATGTAATTATTCAAGATACAATGAGTGTCACAAAATATTAATAAAGAGGTATCCATGCTTGTGGATAGGTCTATGTAGAGGTAATAGTAGCTTATAGAGTGTGGTACATACATCACAACAAGGGATGAAAAACTCAACATGATTTGAGTGAGACATAGAGATATGTTAATATGCATAAGATTTTAAGTTCTTAGCCATCAACAATTGTAGGCATATAGAGAATTGTTGCCATTTTGGTTCTGTTACAATTTTATTTTATTGGAGTAGAGTGCAACTATACAAAGAGATATGTTGAAACATAATGCATCCAAATTAAGTGATGGTGATAGATTATATAGAAATAGAAATAACCATAAATAAAAGTATACATGATAAAAAAACTAGATTTATTACTTGAAAAAATATGATGCATCCTCTAACTCCAAGTACCAATGTATAGGAGAAGAACAAAGCAAAAATTATCACATGGTTTTGGAAAACCAAGTTAGAAAGGACTAGAGCGGTATGAAGGTCAAATGGTCAAGGCACAAATCCCAACACCCTCATCTTCTAGGCCATTTTAAGCATGTTATCATATGTCATAAACAATAATATTTTACCAACAAAACTTGGGCACCCCAATTTATCTTCATTCCCACTACATAAAGATGCTTCATGAAAAGTGCCCAAAATTTTCCTAATGTTGGTCAAGGTTCTAATGTAATTTCTCTCTTACATGCTCATGCTCTAACACATCATGAAAATATGTTATAAGTAATCTCATGAGGATGATTCAAAATGTTCATACATACATTTCAAGATGCCAACATATGGCCAAAACATGCCAACTCAATGTGGATACCTACTTCCTAATGTGAGGAAAACTCCAATAACTTGATGAAGTTAATGCCACCTCAAAATGTGATCCAATTTTTTTCAATTGAGGACAAACAACACTAAAAATAAAATAGTAAAATCCATTGAATATGAATGTTAGAAATGCAAGGTTGAGACACATTTTCCCAACATGTTAAACTAGAGGGGAATTGTATGGCTATGACTAACAGTGTGCTAGATCTATCCTTTCCACTATGATCATGTCACAACCCACCTCCTTGAGCTATGGTAAATAACTAAAAAATCATCTTTACATCTTTTTTTTTCTTTAAAAACTAAGCATGATATTACTAGGGCTTAAATTTTATATATAATATAATTTATATTTCTCTTATATAATATGATAATAATTGTATATGAAGAAGAATGAGATCAATCAAGCATAAAAACATTGAATTATGGTAAGGAAAACCCATCACATAACTCTATCTTACAATTTTTCATATAATTATAGAAGTAGTAATCAAAATATTTTTTCCTCTTACTACTTTTCAAAATACACTTTTAGTTTTCTCATACTAAAATATTTTTCAACCATTGCAATGCCCAAAAATTGACAACCCATTGTATGGTTTCCTAGGTTTATTTATTTCCTTTTGGTAAGAATTATACGTTATTGGTTGTCTATTAATTGATCACCCTTGCAACTATTAGGAAAATATGTCTCAACCTTGCAATTATATAAAGGTTATTGTTGATAGGATATATATATATATATCCTAGTTACACCGATAGGTGTAATATACAATGGCATCATGGGGGAGGAGTAGGACGCATGTAAAGAATTTTTTGTTAACTTTTTCAGGAAACTACTAAAATGGCCGATATACATTAGATAAATGATACATTGTAAATCTAGACCATTAATTATTAGGTTTTATATCTAATGGAAAATATTTTGTTGCCCTGTCTTACCCTATAATGTAACCCTATTTTATGAGGGTGTTGTATTATGACTACGGTAGAGACGGTGATATATTCTGAGAGTCTGATAACAATTTTGTTTTCTTTGGATCTCTAAGTGGTGATACTCTTGTGAGAAGCTTGCTCTACAAGTATATTGTAATCTTTGTGATTTACTAAATAATATATTGGGAAGCTTTTGGAATGTGGGTTTTTTCTCCCAAAAGGGTTTTCCCCACGTAAATCACTATGTTGTGGTATACATAATATTTGTATTTATTTATGTTTAAGTTTCTATAACTGTTAAAGATTTGTAAAAGGTTTGCATTTTTCTCCTCTCAAGATTAGTGGAGGAAGTTTTTCCACCACCTTAGCTTCCTTATAAGTGGTATCATAGCTTGATCACCTTTGGTTTCAGTTGTGGGTTGTTGGGTTTTTTTGAACTAATCCAGGTTTGAGTGGGAGCTTGTGTAGAAGAGATTTTGTAATCTTGTTGCACGAATTTTCAAATGGAAAGTTGATAAGGGAGAATAGAGGTGGGTAAGTTTTCTAGAAATAATTTTGAAATGTGGAAGCTAAATATGGAGGATTTGTTGATAGATCAAGATCTGTGGGATGTTGTTGATGAGAATGCTTCAAGGCATGTAGATCCTACTCAACTTGCTCAATATGATGTTATGGACCATAAAGCCAAGGGTCTAATCAGATTGTGTTTGGCAGACTCTATTTTAATTAATTTCCATGAGGAGACCTCTACATAGAAACTATGGAAGAAGCTTGGTAAGATGTATAAGGCCAAATCTTTAGTGAACAAGATTTTCTTAAGGAAGAAATTATATTCCTTGAGAATGGAAGAGGGTGGATGAATCACATACCACTTGGAAGCATTCAATATGATGGTGGCTCAATTGGCATTAGTTGGTGTCAAAATAGATGCGGAGGAGAAATGTCAGATCTTGCTTTGTTCTTTGCTTGATTCGTGGGATTCTCTTGCTATGGCTATTAGAAGTACTTCTAATATTTTTGAAGACTGAAGATGTGGTGGGTTTTTTATTTCTGAAGAGATGAGGAGGAAGGTATCCATCACTTCCAAGGAGGCCCTAAATGTTTGTGGAAGACCAAAGGAAAAAAGGTAAGTAAAATGAGAAGCATGACAAATCCAAGTCCAGGGGGAGATCTAAATCTCCTAGAAAGTACAAAGTTATTTTTTGGAACTACTTTAAGCCTAGACATGTTTGTAAGGAATGCAAAGAAGAAAAGAAGAAAAAGAAGAATTTTGATTTTGATTCTAAGTCTGAGAAGGAAGATGGAAAAAAATTCATCACAACTTTGGAAACTCATGCAGGTAATGATGCATGGTTAATTGACTCAGGTGCATCTTTCCATATGACCTTTAATAGAGATTAGTTTTCTCAATATGAAGAATTTGATACAAGTAATGTGTACTTGGGCGATGATTCTAATTTAGAAATTGTTGGTCATGGTAAAGTTAAAATCATATTTCCTAATGGTAGAATAAAAAGGATTAATGGTGTGTTACATACCCCTAGATTAGCACAAAATTTGTTATCTATGAGAAAACTAATAGATGCGGGTGTGTAGGTAGTATTTTATGATGTAGGATGCAAGATGGTTAAAGGTTCTATGGTGATTGCTAGAGGTGTCGGATATGGGACATTGTATAAGCTTGATGCATGCACTATTGAGTGCAATAGTACTTCTGTGAAAATAATGTGGAAGAAGTGAGGGTTTCAACTTCAATAGATGGTCATGGATTTTGGGTACACAAGGGTGCTATTTCTTCTGAAACAAAGTTACCTATAGAGAAAACTATGTTATGGCACCAGATACTTGGCCACATTAGAGAAAAGGGTCTAAGGACCTTGAAAAATAAAATCCTCATTGAAGGTTTTCTTGATTGTAATCTTGAATTCGATTTATGTGAGCATTGCATTAATGGAAAACAAAACTGTGTTTAGTTTTACTCGAGTTTTCATAAATCTTGTGGTGTATTGGATCTTATTTTTTCTTATGTGTTTGGTCTTGTAGATGTTCCTTCGACTGCTAAATCCACATATTATGTTTAATTTATTGATGATTATATTAGAAGGACATGGGTATATTTTCTAAAGATTAAATCTAAAGTTTTTAGTTGATTTAAATAATTTAAAGCAATGGTTGAGTTACAGACTAGAAAGGAAATACAATGTTTGAGGATTGATAATGGCAGTGAATTTTTCTCTAATGATTTTGATAGATTTTGTAAAGATTGTGGTATTCATAGACAAAAGACAACTATGTATTCTTCACAACATAACAAAGTGGCAAAAGAATGAACATGACACTGATGGAGAAGGCTAGGAGTATGTTGAATGGTGTTGGCCTAGAACAAAGGTTTTGGGATAAAGCTATTGCCACTGCCTGTTACTTAATTAACAGGTCTCCTACATTAGCTCTTTTTGATAAGACACCTATAGAGGCATGGTCAGATCACAAGCCTTCATTAAGACATCTTAGAGTTTTTGGTTGTGAGGCATATGCATATGTGCCAATGGAGAAGCAAACAAAGTTGGAGAACAAGGCTGTGAAATGTATCTTCATCGGATATAGTTATAGTGTAAAAGGATACAAGATTTGGGAACTTGTTGCACAAATGGTAATATATAGTAGAAGTGTTATTTTTAGAGAAACTAAGCCTTCTTTTGTTACATTGCAACCGAGAAAGTTGAATTGAGGCCCAAGGATAGACAAGAAGTTGAGGAGAGCTCATCTAGCTCTGGATCTTCAGAAGAGGAGGAAGAACCTCCAACTCAACTTATTCGTAGGTCTACAAGGAATAGAAAACCACCTGAAAGGTATACACCTGATATTGGAGATGCCTTTTTGCTTTGAATATTAACATGGATGAACCCAAATCTATAGAAGAGGCATTAGGTATGAATGATGTAGAATCATGGAAGATTTCTATGGATAAAGAAATGACATCTTTGAAAAAGAATGATACATGGGATCTTGTACCATTGTCTGAAGGACGAAAATCTATTGGTTGCAAATGGGTGTTCAAGAAAAAGATTGATTTATATGGAGGTATTGAGAAGTACAAAGAAAGGTTGGCTATAAAAGGTTACTCTCAAGTTGAGGGCGTTGATTATGGTGAGATATTCTCTCCTATTGCAAAAATGACATCCATTAGATTTTTTCTTTCTATTGTTGTTGCTTATGATTTAGAGGTTGAGAAAATGGATGTGAAAACTGCTTTCCTTCATGGTGACTTGGAGGAGGATGCTTATATGACACAACCAAAGCACTACATTGTGAAAGGTAAAAGTAAGTTGGTTTGCAAATTGAAGAAATCTTTGTATGGCTTAAAACATAGTCCTAGGATGTGGTACCATAAATTTGACACATATGTGTTGAGTTTGAGATTTGAGTGTTCTAAATTAGATCATTGTGTTTATTATAAAACTGATGGTGATCATTTTCTATTTATTGCCTTATATGTTGATGATATGTTATTTATTGGCAAAGGGAAAGGTATGATTTCAGAACTAAAATCTCAAATTGCTGCTAAATTTGAAATGAAAGATCTTGGTGTAGCTAGACAGATTCTTGGGATGGAAATTAGAAGAGATAGACTGAATAGAAAGCTATGGATTGACCAAAGTAAGTATGCCAATTCAATTTTACAGAGATTTAACATGCAGGATTGTAGAACATTGTGTGTTCCTATTTAGTTGGAACAAAGTTATCTATTTCAGATTGTCCAACATCTCCATCAGAGATGGAAGACATGAGAAGAGTGCCTTACTAGAGTGCAGTTGGAAGTTTGATGTGTGTTGTAGTGTCAAAAAATTTCATCTGTGACATTTTCACACTTGTTTGGGCCCTCCTCATTAAATTGACCTTAAAGTTGCCTTGATTTAGTGTTGTAATGTGCTCAACACATTCACACTAGGTCTTCGGACCTTATGAACTAAATGGACTTAACTTGTACCTTATTTATGGTGTTGTAAAGTGTTGTTCCATGGTTTCACACTTATCTAGGGTTTTCATTATTAATTGGGCTTCTTTATGTCTTATTTGGCCTTATTTTGCATCGACAAGCCTTATTTAATGTAGCTTTCTGAGGATAATCCTGACATAAACTAGTATCCTATCACGATTCATGTGTTTTTGGATTGTATCGCCTAGATTTAGTGATTTGGGACTCATACACCACCTTGGGAATATGAGTCCCACCTAAGTTTCAGGGCCCCGATCCTGATTTTGCATGAATCTAAGCATTTCTTGAAATATGTTTCCCATAGCTTGGTCTAATGGGACTAATAAGCCACTTCTGGCGTATGAGTCCCATGTGGCCCAAAATTAAATTAAATTCAAATTCTTGGCAGGATTTCATCCTCCTAGATTTGATGTCGGCTTGTAGTGTTGTAATTTTGGGAAATTTGGCATAAACAATTATAAAAACAAGGTTATTTCACTCATTTTCACCTAGCAAGTTCACAAGTCATCTAACACTTTTGGAGATCAATAATTTGAGAATTTTAGAAATTCAAGTGTTTACAAGAGCATTCAAGTGTATTCAAGAGTGTTTATCAAGTGTTTTGGAGCATTATTCAAGCATGAAACATCATGCCAAAGTCTTCATTCATCGTGTTTGTTTTTGAGCTAACAATTGTGATGTAGTGTTTCATAATTTAAGCAAGCTTTCAATTCAAGATCTATCACATTCAAGAAAGATTCAAGATCTACATCCATTGGAGCCACTTCATACATGTTTGCAACACTTTATTGCTAGGGTTTGGTGAGTTGCAACATTACATTTTGTTCATTCATCATTCCTCCTTTCCATTTGATTTCATTACAAGGTTTGATTACCAAAATGGGATTTGACCAAGGAAAACCCCTTTCCACTAAAAAAATAGCATTTTTCCCTCTCTTTAGTGTGTGATTTGTAGATTTAGGTTGAATACCTTATAAGGAGCAAGATTGGAAAGAAGTTGTTCAAGTTGCAAAGTCATTCAAGTTGTCACCTTATTCAAAAGATTATTGGAGAACACCTACAAAGCAGAATATTCACATTTAGATCTAGAAACTAGGTCAAGAAGGGAAAGTAGAGATTGAATAGCAGATTCAGATCCAAATTCTCCAAAAAAGACAAACTAGACTGATATGCCACTTTTGGTGTAGGATTCCCAGTACAGTCAAATTTGTAGTATTTAGGAGTTCTAGATTTTTCTTTGCCAAATTTTTGTTCCTACCCAGAAACCCTAATCTAGGACTAAATCATCCAGTTAGGTGTATGAGTCTTGGTCTACATTAATTTTAGTGTTTTTAGTATTTAAGAAACTCCCAAATGGGTTACCTTGGCGCCACTTTGTGCATCGACCCCCATTGAGAGCCACTCCCCCTACTAGCAACTACAAGACCCAATAAAATCAATAGGGTAAAGCCATGATGCACAAGAAATGAAAACCACAAAATACATATGCTAAGCAAAGCATGGACCATCTCGCTCTCAAACACAACTGTAACAAAAAAAAGAAGAGTGCATGGCTAAAGACCCACCACAACTCATAGCAAGTATAATATCAATCAACAAAAGGGTCCAACACAACAATTCAACCCAAAACATGTTTTCCCAAGCCTTTGGAAGACTTCCAATATCCACCCCACACAATGACTTAAACATTTGTAGACTAATCCCCAAACATCCCCAAATCAATAACCATTCACTTTACTTTATACAAACGACTCAAACCAATATTAGAATCAAGGGATGCATAATAAATTTACAATGTAACCAATTCAAGTTTCTAAATATTCATCTTAACAAAAGATAATCTTTATCCACATAAACTAATCATTCATTTATTTTAATTACAATACATCAATCCTTCTAAGCCTAATATTTTCCTTATTTTCATTTATTTTCCGACATGATCAATTAGTAGTAAAAGCAGTAATATTCTTTGCAAGAAAATACAATACACATACGTGTATACATACATACATACATATATATATATATTAAACAAAATGATACTACCAAGTAATAAATTAAAATACAGTAATGTGTTAATAACATTTATATATGTATATCTATCTATATTCACACACACACACACACACACACATATATCAATATACAAATATAGTTTTGAATGCCAATCATTAAATATGTTAAAGTGTAGTGAACATGAGTGAACTGTGGGGTTTTAACATGTAATTTACACATATATGGCACCATATACCATGATAATCTATATGTAGTGATTCATTTACAATCAATTAGAAATCCAAATCTCAAACTTATCACATGCAGGGAACAAATTACCAACAACTCAACTTCATTAGTTTAATGAAAGATAATTCCAATCATTACAATGAGATTCACATATATAAATTTCAATTTGCCACCACAAGCTAAGGGGCATCACTGCTATTCCAATGCATATTGTGCTTCATACGCATTGAAGGACTGAGAGACTTACAATATACAAGAATAAAATTTAATGAACCTTCTATCAATTATTATCAAACAAAGACGAGTGTAATACAAGGACATTAAGCAAGGAGGCAATCCATAAACTATAGTCTAATAAAATAAATCAAACATAAAAAATTGAAATGTAGAGGTGGGAGATTGTGCACTCAGCAATTAAGGAAACAATGATACTATATAAGGGACATCGTTCAAATGAAATTACAGTATTAATAAGGTGGAGACGTCATGAGCCATTTACAAGTAATGGCATACCAATACATTATATATATACATGCAGTGGTATCTTGGTCTAATAAAATACCCAAATTTTATACAATGTAAGGCCAAACCAAAATTTATATACAACAAACTTCAAGTATGAAGGATACTGAAGACATGGAAAGATATCAGGCGAACTTCCTAATACTTCCTCCAGGGACGCAACCAATGTGAAACAACACCAAATGGATTGATTAAAATAGCTTTCAAAATCTTCTAGCAAAAGGATTCAGTAGACACAATTTATACTCCAAAATAAATTTATTTAGAAAGTTTTAAAAACAAGAGTGAATCGCTGAAAAATAATAGCAAGGAGTATATTGCTTACTGGGTAAGCACCAAACTAGACCTACTGAGAAAGCAACAAAATATGCATAGGTCAATTCACAAATGAAGGCTTCAAAATCTCTCAAGTAAAAAATTCACTAAATTGCACATTCAAAAATTATCAAGTAAATATTTGCTTCAAGAACAAAATCATTTAAAATTCATTTTCTAAACAAAATTAGAATTGAGGAAATACAAAGGAAACTGAATTAAATTGAGTGGTTGAGTTGAAAGCTGATGCAGAGCTCTCTACCTCCAATTTGTAGTTTCAACACAATTCTAATCTCCTCAACCGCTGCATAACCACCAATTCCAAACACACCATCCCCCCCCTCCCCCACCCCCCCCCAAAAAAATAAAATAAAATAAAAAAAATACTAGAAAAAGAGCTCCAAGAATCAAGAAAACATTCACAGGTAGAAAACAAGATTAGTTTTTCTCTGATATTGTGTAAAAGCCCCTTTCTTTAAGCAATTTAACTAATTTATTTACTGCTCCATAATGTCCATTACTACATGCCCTCTCTTTATTTAATTATTTTAATTATTTTCTTTTCTTTTCTATCAACTGTTTGCCACCACTCCACTAAAAGTGTTTATTGATAAACATATCCTCCTTTATTTGCACACAATTAAATCAGCTCTTAAAATGTTTAATTTATTAATTATATCTTTTATTTTAATTTTGTTTGCACCATTATATTTATTTTAATATTTATTTATTAACTCATGCTTTTAATTTATTTAAACCAAATAAAGAAATTGATAATATTTTATTTAATCAATATCTCAATTACATTAAAGCATCTATTTTAATTATCAAAATGCCTTTTTAATATTAATAATCTTTTATTTTAATATAATAATCAATCAAAGCACCAATCAACCAAATTAATCGAATGACCAGAATACCAAGTAGTACCCAACCTCACAGGGACACGAAAGGAAAGACCACAACAATAGAGACAAACTAAATTGCAAATGAACAACACTACTAGGGTGACAATGGATACTCATCCTCGTCAAGGATGATGGTTCGACAAGGGACCTATTTCTATCTCCATCAACTATTTCAATTGGGCTTAAGGCACACTCAAACCTGACAACTTAGGTGGATTTGATGCCTGGTACTTGCAACCTATAACAAACCAACATAGTCAAACATGTACATAGTCATATAGTCAATCACACTGTGAAAGGAAAGCCACGACGTCACAGGTCACTCACAAGTGAGTGATCCAACACTATCCCCCCTCACCCTAATACATCAACACACACTAATCAAACACTAATCAACATGATATAAACAATCATCAGATAATCACATGATGCACATAACAAGATTAATCTGTATAATCCATTAAATCCATATACTAAGCATAATATGAGCATAAAACATCAGTGATAAAGTATCATCATAACTGTGAATCCAACACCAAGAAAAGTATCATAATGTCCAAATACAAAAAGGAATTGTCAGTAACAAAAAGTAAACTGAGGGGTACTACATCCTCCCCCCTAGAACCAGGCTTACTCTTGGAAGCCTGCAAACAAATAAGGGTATAACTATCGCATCCTAGCAAGGGACTAAGGACTCAATAATAGGATCCCATTGGGCCCACACCTACTCAACATCTCAACCCCTGAAGGTGAGTCTCCTATGCTATAGAATTCCCATGGGCTCTAGAGTTAGCTTCCCGTCCTCTACCAGTAGTCTCTCTAACTGTAACTTGATGTTTGGCCTAGCGGTTATCCATCGCTGCAAACACCCTATGGGACCTGCCTACATCACCTACTATCAGCTTTGAAGCCATTGGCCTCTGACTAAAACTAGTTGTGCCCTTTTGAGGACTCTGTCTAGCGATGTGACCCTACTAGCCACAAAAAAAACATGTACCTCTACCATATCCCCAACCACCTGAGGGTGCACTGGACTGTGGAAAACTACCTCCACTAACTGAAAACTATGAGCTTTGTGTTGGCTAATCAGAATGATCACATTGAGTTCACCGCCAACTCTAATCTTTCCTTTTCTAGAACCTACCACCATGTTGAGACTAAGAGTTCTTAGGTCTCAACTGGGAGTGTTGTTGTTGTTGCTCACCCTTAGCGGGTGTTTGATGCCCCTTAGAGGAACCTATTTCCTAAGTCTTTCCACCTTGAGAACTGAAACTGGATGGAGGTGCACTACCAATTTGTACACTTGTTTGACCACCTAGTGCCATGGCCAAATTCTCCTCTACTATCTGAGCCTTCTCTACAACCACCTCCACGGTTTTCAACTTAAAAAAACAAACACCCCCACTGATACAGGAATTCAAGCCCCTAATAAAATGTTGCACCAACATACCCTCATCATCACTTATGCCAGCATACTGCTTAAGCTCATAAAATCTCCGCTCATACTGCTCCACTGACATGGCCATCTGTCTCAGCTCATGGAACTTTTCCGTACATGCTACCTCCAATGATAGGACAAGAAACGAGCTCTGAATCTTTCAAGAAACATCTCCCATGAGACAAAACCTATATCCAAATGTAAATTATTTTCCTCCAAATGCCACCATGTGGAAGCAAAACCTATAATATGCATCATAGCGCACCTAGCCTTTGTGTTGCTACCATATGGATGCATGGAAAAACACCTGTTTAGATCAATTAACCATGTCTCTGCCTCCAAACCACTACTAGTCCCATCAAAAGTAGGAGGTCGTGCCCTCAAAAGATCCCTCATACAACTGGCTAAGACAACCTCCTGCTCCACTATAACCTCTCTCCTCCTATGAGACCTCTCTCTCTCCCTAACCACCAACTGATCACCCTCCTGTCTCGAACCTAGGTGGGAAAGAACCTCCTCATTTAAATGATGCAACTATGCACCCTCCAACATTGGCTGATCCAGATTCTGACCACTGCCTCCCTGATTATTCTAGGAACCCTATTGTTCCTCATGTTCAAACTCGTGGGAACTCTAAGGAGGGGTGTCCTGGCGATTAGCCCCATGGCCACCACCATGATCTCTACCATGTTCTTGACCACGACCATGATCTCCATGCATTTTACTACATAGAAACCACCAAGGATAAGTTTCAGGGTGTTAGGAAAGGACAACAAAGGGAAACATACTCTTCAAAGTCTATGCAACTAAGACAACATAATGGGATCTTATATATACCTAGAGTACCCAGTGTTAGAACTTGGGCTCTGATACCATGTGTAATGCCCCACCACAAAACCCTAGAGAACAACATGCTACAACACTTAAAAAAATGGAACAATTTTTTTTTTTGAAGTGCAACATACTAAAGGTTGCAGATGGTACAATAACTTGCTTTCTAACCTAAGTCCTCTAAGGTTCCATGACCATGCTACTAGAATCTCATTAACCAAACTAACAAGAATTACAATTCATCACATTTATCTAGTTTCATCTAACAATATAGAGTTCATTTAATCCATCATATTAAATGATAAACCAATGTGAATTAACCATAACATGTCATCAATAGACACCATTCAAAATCAATTTCATTAACTAAGATAACAAGGTACATCATTTACATTACTCATTACAAGAGAGAGTTCAACAATGAACTACAACATTACATCATTACATCAATTCTTCCTTGAGATCAATCAAGGAGATTATACATTAGAGTTACAATACATGATACAACTAATTTCAATTTAGTACAAGTACATGAAAATATTCCACTCTAACTGGAACAAGTGAAATTGTCCACAACAAACAACAAGGTGGCCACAATGGACATGCACCACAAATTGACATAACAAGGCCAAATAGAGGACAATTGACACTGCAACAACTTAACAACACATAAGACCACACATTGCTTCCAGAGGACATAACACACCAAGGGAAGAGAACAAACAAGGGAATACTAGTCTATAGAGGGAAGAGTGGCATCGCATGGTCCTAGCATGGGTTATCCTAATAGTCTCTCACTAGATGTTGGCCCTGATCTATAGTTATCCTTACAACCTCTCACCAATCGCCGGCCCCATAGGGTGACACATGTGGAACCAATCTTCTTTTCGTGAGGACAAGGAAGTTGGTCTTGCCAACCAAGCCTTCTCAACCCATCCTTAGCCTAAATGAGCACTATAGGCATGTGTGAGGCATCCAGTTATCTTGATTAATGTGTAGAGTACCCAACCCCCCAATTCATTTTAAGTTATCACTAAGTTAAGAAAATCCCACATGAGTTACCCTGGCACCACTTTGTGCATCAACCCCCATTGAGAGCCACTCCCCCTACTAGCAGCTAGGAGACCCAATAAAATCAATAGGGTAAAGCCATCATGTACAATAAATGAAAACCACAAAATACATATTTTGAGCAAGGCATGGACCATCTCGCTCTAAAACACAACTATAACACAAATAATGAGTGCATGGCTAAAGACCCACCACAACTCATAACAAGTATAATATCAATCAACACAAGGGTCCAACACAACAATTCAACACAAAACATGTTTTCCCAAGCCTCTGGAAGACTTCCAATATCCACCCCACACAATGACTTAAAAATTTGTACAATAATCCCCAAACATCCCCAAATCAATAACCATTCACTTTAATTTATACAAATGACTCAGACCAATATTAGAATCAAGGGATACATAATAAATTTACAATGTAACCAATTTAAGTTTCTAAATATTCATCTTAAAAAAAGATAATGTATATCCACATAAACTAATATTTCTTTTATTTTAATTACAATACATCAATCCCTCTAAGCCTAATATTTTACTTATTTTCATTAATTTTCGGACATGATCAATTAGTAGTAAAAGCAGTAATATTCTTTGCAAGAAAATACAATACACATACATGTATACATATATATATATATATATATATATTAAACAAAATGCTACTACCAAGTAATAAATTAAAATATAGTAATGTGTTAATAACATTTATATATGTATACCTATCTATATTCACACACATATATATACAAATATAGTTTCAAACACCGATAATTAAATATGTTAAAGTGTAGCGAACAAGAGCGAACTGCGGTCTTTTAACATGCAATTTACACATATATGACACCATATACCATGATAATCTATATGTAGTGATTTGGGTACAATCAATCAGAAATCCAAATCTCAAACTTATCACATGCAGGGAATGAATTACCAGCAACTCAACTTCATTAGTTTCATGAAAGATAATGTAAATCGTTACAATGAGATTCACATATAAATTTCAATTTTCCACCACAAGCTAAGGGGAATCATCACTATTCCAATGCATATTGTGCTTCATATGCATCGAAGGACCGAGAGACTTACAATATGCAGGAATAAAATTTAATGAACCTTCTATCAGTTATTATCGAACAAAAATGGGCGTAATACAAGAAGGACATTAAGCGAGGAGGATATCCATAAACTATAGTATAATAAAATAAATCAAACCTACATAATTGAAACATAGGGTAAGGACATTATGCACTCAAAAATTAAGGAAACAATGATACTATACAAGGGACACCGTTCAAATGAAATTATAGTATTAATAGTGTTGGGACGCCATGTGTCGTTTACAAGTAATGTTGTACCAATAAATTATATATATATATATACATGCAGTGGGCAACGGTCTCCTGGTCTAATAACATTGCCAAATTTTATACAATGTAAGGCCAAACCAAAATGTATATACAACGAACTTCAAGTATGAAGAAATGATGTCGAAGACAGGGAAAGATATCAGGTGAACTTCCTAATACTTGCTCTAGGGATGCAACAAATGTGTAATGACACCAAATGGATTGATGAAAATGGCTTTCAAAACCTTCTAGCAAAAGGATTCAACATACACAATTTATACTCTGAAATAAATTTATTTAGAAAGTTTTAAAAACAAGAGTGAATCATTGAAAAAAAATATCAAGGAGTATATTACTTACTAGGTAAGCACCAAACTGGACCTACTGAGAAAGAAACAAAATATGCACAAGTCAATTCACAAATGAAGGCTTCGAAATCTCTCAAGCAAAAACATTCACTAAATTGCACATTCAAAAATTATCAAGTAAATATTTACTTCAACAACACAATCATTTAAAATTCATTTTCTAAACAGAATTAGAATTGAGGAAATACAAAGGAACCTGAATTAAATTGAATGGTTGAGCTGAAAGCTGATGCAAAGCTCTCTACCTCCAATTTGTAGTTTCAATACACTTCTAATCTCCTCAACCACTGTAGAACCACCAATTCCAACCACCACCCCACCCCCCCCAAAAAAAAAAAAAACTAGAAAAATAGCTCCAACAATCAAGAAAACATTCACGAGTAGAAAACAAGATTAGTTTTTTCTCAAATATTGTGTAAAATCCCCTTTCTTTAAGCAATTTAACTAATTTATTTGCTGCTCCATAATGTCCATTACTGAATGCCCTCTCTTTATTTAATTATTTTATTTTATTTTCTATCAACTATTTACCACCATTCCACTAAAAGTGTTTATTGATAAACATATCTTCCTTTATTTGCACACAATTAAATCAACTCTTAAAATGTTTAATTTATTAATTATAATCTTTTATTTTAATTTTATTTGCACCATTATATTTATTTTAATATTTCTTTATTTACTCATGCTTTTAATTTATTTAAACCAAAAAAAAACATTAATAATTTTCTATTTAATCAATATCTCAATTACATTAAAGCATTTATTTTAATTATCAAAATGCATTTTTAACATTAATAATCTTTTATTTTAATATAGTAATCAATCAAAGCACCAATCAACCAAATTAATCAAATGAATAGAATACCAAGCAATACTTGACCTCACAGTGACGCAGAAGGCAAGACCACGACAACAAAGACAAACCAAATCACAAATGAACAACACTACCAAGGTGACAACAGATACTCATCCTCGTCAAGGATGGTGGTTCAACAAGGGACATATTGATATCTCCATCAACGATTTCCATTGGGATTTAGGCACACTCAAACCTATCAATTTAGGTGGATTCAATGCCTGGTACCTGCAACCTACAACAAACCAACATAGTCAAACATGTACTTAGTCATACAGTGAATCACACTGTGAAAGAAAAGTCGCAGCATCACAGGGCACTCGCAAGTGAGTGATGTGACACTGTTCCCCCTCACCCTAATGCATCAATGCACACTAATTAGCTGCTAATCAACATGATATGAACAATCATCAAATAATCACATGATGCACATAACAAGATTAACTTAGATAATCCATTAAATCCATATACTAAGCATAATATGAGCATAAAACATTAGTGATAAAGTATCATCATAACTGTGAATCCAACACCAAGCAAAGTATCATAATGTCCAAATACAAATAGGTAACTATCAATAATAGAAAGTAAATTGAGGGGCACTACAATTGCACACTCTTGAAAATGGTACAATTTCACACTTAATTTGGACCTATTTTAGCACTCTTGCATTAAATACCCTTTTAAATCATCATTAATAGACCCATAAGACCCTTTATTTCAGATCTTGAGGCTTATTTCAACCAAAATCCTGACAAAATCATCAAAAACATTAAAATTTCTAACAACCCATCGCAAAAAACTAGGGTGGGACTCATATGCCACCTTGGGCATATGAGTCCCATTTGGCCCCTTTCTCGGGTTTGAGCGGGAAACTCAAGTTTTTAATTCAATTTTTTAGTTGATGTCGGATTTTGAGATGTAAATAATTGTAAATTAAGCATAATGCCTATATAAACAAGCTTCTAAGTCATTATTTTCAATCTAGAAGAGCAATTTCAAGTCTTAAACACTCATAAGCATTCAAGTATTATTTCACAAGAGTATTCAAGTTATCAAGAGCAAGAAAAGTTGAAGTCTTGGAGCAACATTATTGTATTTTTGTAGGTCTTCAAGCTCACTTTCATTCAAGATCTAGCAAATGTCAAGGATTGATTATGGTTTCCTATGGTGAATCATGATGGATTCTAGGTTGGGGAGATGCAAGTAGCCAACAATACAAGCCTAATGACTTGTTTCCTAAAAGATTCCATCCTCCATTATCATTATACATTCAGCCTAAGGAAGGTACATGGATTATTAGGGCTTATTTGGGTGATTGGGGATCTCTCAAAGTGAGTCTTATTAGGGTTCATTCATGTATCTTTTTCTAGCATAATAGAATAGGGTTGCATTGCATTTTATATTTCCTAATCTTAAATACACTTAAGGTTATGGTTTATGTTCATATTTGCATTCAAGATCTATTGTTTCCATCAAGGTTTAACTACTAAACTAGGGGTTTGACCTAGGAAAACCCCCCATAAGAAAATCAACACTATATTCTGTTTGACAAGCCTTTTTACAGGTTCAGATCCAGAAACTAGATTGGGAAGGAAGAGTAGATATTAGAGAGTAGATTTGGACTTTGATTTTTCAAAAAAGAAAAATGAGACTGATATGCCAAAAGTGGCATATGAGTCCCACTATAGGAAAAATTCCAGATTTCTAAAGATTCTGAGTCTACCCTTCCAGATTCCTATTCCAGTCTAGAAACCCTAGACTGGGAATAATACACTAGAAGTGGTGTATGAGTCCTAGTGTGCCCTAAAGCCTTCTTTCTTGGCATCTCAAGTCCTATTTCATGCCTCTACAAATTTTCAGGTGCACACTTCTAGTTTTTTCAACTTTTTGTTTTGAGTTATAATCATTTCTAGGCCTTTCATTCAAGTTTTGCATATCATTTAGATTCATAATTAGGTCTTGCATATTATTTTTCTTTCAAATCCCTAGCTTGGTGGTGAACCCCTTCTTTAGTCTTTAATCAAATCCTAGGACATCCTATTGCAAGATCTCTTTCTCCTTTCCATCCTTGGATTGAGATCTCTAGGGTTTCCTTGAATGAGAGTGTGGAAGATTTTTGTTTTATGTCCTAAACCATAAACAATGACCATTTTCTTCTCTTCAACATCAAAGGCATAATGTTGTAGTCTCATTCATTTTATGGGTGCTGTTATGCATGCAATAAGTTTTGTCATAGGGTTTTTGATTCTAAATCTAAAATGAGGAGAAATGGTTTAGCCCCTTAAAATAATATTGTTTGTTATGAGTGCAACAAATTTGGGCATAAAGCAAGATTTTATAAAAGTGGTTTTGAGAAGCCATAGGCTCAACATAAGAAAATAGAGAAAAATAAAGAAGTTGCAAAGGTCTTGAGAAAGAAACAAGAGCAATATTTTGATTTGAGGAATGACACAACACTTGTGTATTGTGCACAAGAATTCATATTTTATTGAGATAGAACATTATCTCAAGGGATTTTTCTTCCAAAATGTCGCTTAGCCCCTTAAATAAAGTAAGATTTTGTTCATTATAGTGTGAAAGGTGATATGAAATAAGATGGTCTAAATAATTTGATTCATGAGCAAGATGGAGTTTTCAAAACACTTGTTCAAGGAAAAACCCTTTCTTGTGGAGGTCTATGAAATTATTGTGCATCATTGTGAAGATATATTCTTGTAGTTGCTTACCTAACAAGTAAAAGGACCATTAATTGGGGAAAGTTAAGGAAAATACAAACCATCTATACTTCAATTTGCACAATATTAGCTCATTCAAATCAAAATAATTTGTGTCTAGAGATGAGGAGAAGGAGAAGGCATCAAAATTATTTTGTGAATGAAAATTACGGTGAAACCCTAGCAACAATTCACAAAGGTATTTTACAAATTTCTCTTAAAACCCTCATTTCAAATTTTGAAAATAAATTGTAATGGTCACTCCAAAATTGGTAGATGTTTTTGAGAAACCTAGGCCCAACTATAAGAAATATCCTTTTAAGGCAATAGAGGTAGATAAAGACAATGCATTTTCAAAGGTATGCCTGATACAATGTATACTGAGGATGTAAGTATTTATATGCATTCCCTTGTGAATGAAATCAATAACAAAAAGTTTGAGGAATTGAGGCCCAACTTGTTGGATGATGATTATGTCAGGTATAAAATAGAGTATGCAAATGTGCCAGCTAAGGGATTGGATATATGGACGGATTTTCCTGATTTATATGATAATATTGAATAGGTGAGAATCATTTTGAGTAGAATTCATGATGAATTAATTTATTTAGACAAACCCTAGAAAATCACCAAAGAAGAAATTAAATTTTTAACAAGGTTATGTGCAACCAGGCCTGTTTCGATGATGAAGGTTGTGAAGAATGAGAGGGTTACTGAGTTTATTAGAGAGAAGTTTCAAAAAAAAAAAATTGAGCATAAGTGATACCATTGATTTAGGTGTCAAGTATGCATCCATGGGTATAGCCTATAAAGTATATTTCACTAACATAGAGGGATTCACAATTGGTACTACTATTCATGCCGCATACCAGATGGTGAAGGAAGGAAATGATTTTTATCTATATGAACTAATGAGAAATAAATTGTTTGATAATCTAAAGAGAACTAAGGAAACTAGATACAAATTCAAGTTTTGGCCTCTAATAATTTTTCTTGCTTTTTATTTTTTGAATGAATTTCCAAGTTTCAAGGTTAAGATATAGCAACAAAACTTTTTGGTTTCTGCACAAATTAGGAACGACATGAGAGGGTTCAATGACACTCAAGCTTGCACTACTATATATTGGGGTTTCTTCAAGAAATTGTAAGCAATAATGAAGAATAGGGAAATAATTCCCTTTGATATGGTGAGAAGATACAAGGATGAGATAACTTTTCTGGTTGATAAAGATTACTATTATATTGAAGCAGTGGAACCTAGGACATCTTGGATTTCTAAATTTCCTTATGAGGTTTCTCTTGATGAAGTTAAAGCATATGTTGAAAACCTTCTAAACAAACCCAAGGATCCTACAATAGAAATATTTGGTATCTATAGAGAGATCATGGATAAGATTATCTAGAAGAATATATATGAGAATCTAGTGAGAAGATGGTTTATAAGATGTTTGAGAAAATGGGTATTTTGTGGTACTCCAAGATAAAACCACAAATCTCTACCCAAGCTCCAAGGAACATTCCATCATATTATAAGGAAAATATTGCAAATGATGTTCCTATAAGATCAAGTAGATCAAACTATATTGCTACTATACCTCCAAAACACACCAAATCCACACAAGCTACTACTAATAAAAGAGTTGCATCTAAGACCAAAGTTGTTGAGAAGAAGAATCATAGGGTTAAGCAACAAGCCAAGTGAAAAAAGGTTGATATAGAAGAGATAAAGGAGGAAGAATAAAAGGGTGAGTAAGGTACTTCCAAGCCTAAAGAGAAAGGTAAGGAGAAGAAAAGAAAGAAAACTCCTTTGGCACCACCTCCACATGAGCCTCTCTAGTTAGATGCAATCCTTAATGGGATTATAAGTAATGGTTTGTTAGAAGAAACAACTACTTTACATCCAAATGTCCCTCCTAGGGACCAAAGGATAATTGAAAGGGAAATAATATGTACATGATGATGTATAATGTGGCTCTCAACAAAATACTTAAAATTGTTTCAGAGAGTCTGGCTCAAGCCTGGGGGAGAAAAGAGAGAAAGCAATTGAAATTGATGATGAGATGAAGAAGGAAGCAATTGACAAAACTGGATCTTCCATGTCCCAAGAATAAAAAGATAAGATACTTTAGAAAAAAGCTCAAGAATTGAGGTCAAAGTAGAGATTAGATATTCCCATGAGTATGGAGAAAGAGGATAGAGACAAAATTTAGAAGGATACTGAAGAAGTGACCAATAAAATATGTGGAACAATCACATATGTATCTTCAACATGATACTATTCTATAGGAAAAAAAGGAGAGAGAAGAGTACGAAACACCTAATGAAGAGCATGCTTCTCTTGATAATGTTGTGCATGATAGCCCTCCTCTAGAGAGAACAGGTGAGAAGGAACGACAAATGAAGGAAAGCACATCTACTTCTAGAGCACATGCACAAGAGACTCCAAAGGTATCTATTTATCTATTTTTCCATCCCCCATTGAGTCAATTAAAGAGTTTCTTGCACAAAAAAAGTAGATTCAGCCAGCAATTGCTACAATTGCCTATGTTTGATGGGAAAGTCAATATGTCAAACAACTCATCATTGTAAATTTTTTAACTTGGTGATATCTTTCACTCCTCTGTAAGGGAAGAAATCTCACAACAAGTTGACAATTTAAAAACTTTATAGGAGGTTGTAAATATCCTAGAAGATGAAATGCCCAATGCAAAAAGGGACTCATCTTTTCCACTTACTCAACATATTAAACAATTGATGTATTCCTATAAGGAACATCTACTTATTTGGAGAAGAAAGTTGGGGTGAAGATTCAAAAAATCAAATTGTCTAAGACCTTCGAAAAATGTGCAAAGGCACATGAGAAGCTAAAAATTTTCATAGAAAAAATCAAAAATGTATGGAGGAGGCTAAGGCATTATACCTTTTCTATCTACAATGGCCTACTACGAAAAAATATCGTAAGGATCAAATCAATTCTATGGAAGTACAGATCACAAATGTGGCTGCAACTTATGATCCAATACAGGACATTGATGGCGCCATTAGGGCACAAGTTGAAAATATAAAACTATAGAAAGTACAAGATCAAAGGGAGTAGATAAAAATCCAAGTGAAATAGTTCTTGGAGGTTGTGAACATAAAGTTGGAATCTTTAGCAAGTCTCTTGGCAAGAGCTAAAGCACTGGAGCAAAATAATCATATTCCATCCTCCTTGGAAGAAGCATAATACATGCATGCCCATTTGGTGAGTCAAATATAGATAACCAGTTCTAGTAAAAAGCAATGGGATAGCTCCTTAACTTGGCTAATGTTAACGTACAAGAATATTCTTTCTTTTGATCAGAATTTAATTTGTATTGTTGAATTTTGGCGGTATTTTTGATATGTAATATATGAAGTAGATAAGTGTTCAACATTTTGTGTATATAGAAGAAATTTTTGGAGTAAGGGGGAGTGAAGTGTAAAAGTGTGTATAGATAGGGGTAGTTCATATGGTTTTTTGAAGACCACCTATCCTTTTCCCTTTATGTCAAAAAGGGAGATATAATTGAAGATATAGTAAGTGTTGCCATCAATGAAAATGGGGAGATTGTTGGAAAATTTGTGGATAGTGTGTTTTCATTAATGTCAACCTTTGTTGGTGTTGTCATTGATGTCAACCTTTGTAGATATCATATATTGTTCATGGTTGGATGTCAAAGAGATGTAAGATTTTCTTATCTATTGATATTCATGATTGAATGCTATCACTAGTACACCATTGTACACCATCAATCAAAGTCCATGGTTGGATGTCAAAAGCCTTGGTTGAAAAATTTCAAATCTATCTAAGGAAAAATATTAGATCCATAGGAGCTCTATCAAATGCTCTTCATTCCTTAATAAATGATTTTTTTTCTTGAGGTTTGAAGGGTAGCTCTACACAAGTGAAAGGTATGCATACTCCATGTATCCTTGCATATGTTCCACCACAAAGTGTTCTAGAGTTGTTAGAGTATGAATTTGTTAAGTCCCAATGAATGTATGATAAAGAGAATTGTATGTATCCACACTTCATTTCATCACATTGTTTTACCTTAAAATTTTGAGGTTATGTTTATAAAGGTGATATGTCTACTCAGTGTAAGTCTCAAATGGTTTGGTTCACCACTAGTGGTTCTATAGATGATAGTGTGTTATCTATCTTCTGGAAACCTAATAGGTTGGTTTGTTTGTGTCTAATTGATTAGTTTCAACATGTTTTAGATAAAGAGTGTATACAAAGGATTTTTAATGCATGATGGAATATCTTTGGGCTCTTTGGTAACTTCACAAGTTGATATCTACTTCTCTCTAGTTTTGTAGTCTATTTGTTGTGGATATCTTGATCTCCATGTGTTTTTTTCAACATGAATTGATTTGGAATGATAAAGGGAATGCACAAAAATGTTGTTACATTCTATAATAGTTTGTTGAATGGGTCCCTAAAGTGTTTCTTTGTCTCTCTGTTATTTCCTTGGAGTGGAGTTGATGTTTTGATATTTTTCTTTATTTTCAAGCCAACTTTTCATGACGAGTTGATTGTGCCAAGTGTTTATATGTGTATTCCAATATTTAAGATAAGTTTCATGAAGGATAGGTCATGTATATCTCTCAGCATGAACCACATAAGTTTTCTTTCTATTGCAAGTGTGTTTTAAACCAACTTCATTGTAAATATTGTATATCTTATATTTCATGTTTGTATCCAACTTGGAGAATCCTTTTGAAGAATGTGGATGGTATAAATAGAAGAGGAAAGTTTCTAAGAATGCAAGTGAGTGTGGTGAATGTTTTGAGAAAACAATGTGTGAATAGAGTTCAACAAAATATCTTTTGATCACGAAATGTGTCAAAGATAAATTTTGATACATCTATAATGAATGTGAAGAATGTAAAGAAGATTGTGAGCCTATAAATGATAAAGTTTTCTGAAGGAAATAAATTGTAGGAAACATAGCTTATTAATGTGGTTGTATGTACCAAAGGTAGTGAGCTAGAGGTAACTGATGTATTGAAATAATCCAATTGTATATTGAGGTAGTGAACCTAGATGTTGTGAAAGTTGTATTGAGCAGGGACTAGTGCACTTCCTTTGGTTAAAGCACTTGTAGAATTTGGAAAATAAATGACTACGTGACTAACAATTTTAGTCACAACAACTAAAAATGACTAAATTCTACTAATTTTTTGCAACTTAGCTGTAAATGAGTAAATAAATGACTAATTTGGTCATTGAATAAAAATTATTTAGTTACACAAATAAAAATGACTAAATAGTTAAGTCATTTATTTAGTCACAATCCATTTGAATAAATCATTTAAGGAATCAAGAATCAATTGTTAGTGTAATTAATTAATTATTACACTAGCATAAGTTAACTTAGGTCTTGCATTTAATTAATTAAGTCCTAGGTTGTATTATTAGATAAATAATAAATAATGGGGTAATTCCCCCTTCCATGTTTGTAGGGATACAATTCCTTCTAGAAGATGAGTTTTCCTTCTAGAACTTATCTCAACATTTAATATTTTTGTAGATAGGGTTCACATGTTGTCACATGTTGTTAGATCATGACACATGGCAACATCTCTTGCATCTTAGGTTTTCCTTCTTGCCTATGTAATCAGGCATTTTGTTCATTTGTAACATATCAATCAACCATATCAATATAGAATCTCCATTGTGCATGCCTAGTTGCAACATTTTCTGTGTGGTTGATAATCTTTCTTGGCAAAGGTCCTCCATTGAAGACTGCAGCTTCAAGGACCTTGTGCATCCATAATATCAACATCAATAGCTCACCAAAATACTCTAAAAATTTAATAAGCATACTCTAAAACTTCCGTCGAAATCTTATTTTCAGGGATAGCTTGCTAAAATGGATTTTTCATTTTAATAAACATACTCTAAAACCTTCATCAAAAGCTTATTTTCAGGCGTAGCCCACCAAAATGGAGAAGTGTTTTAGTAAAGAATGATAGAGAATGGTAAGGAGATGTGTGTGATAGGAGGCATAGGATTCATTGTTGCTTATCTCATTCCTACTTTGCTCAACAAAGGTTACATTGTTCACGCTATTTTTTGTAATCTAGGTATTTAATTGACATATATTTGCATAATCTCAAATTCCTTTAGATTCTTTTGAAGTATCAATGTATCCTATACAGGGTTTAGAATGATTTATTTTAATTTTAAAAAATAAATAAATGATGTATTTTCCTGTTATTAGATAATGTGGAGATCTCCTAAATCTGCCCCAACTGTATTCATTACTCCAGTTGCTAGGGTTTTGCATGTGACATCTTTAATATCTTCATAATAGTGGCTTTTAAATAGATCTTAGTCTTTGATTTAATATTTATCATGGTAACCCTTGAGTTCCATAATCCTCCTTCAATCTCTTCTAAGAATGTTGTCTTAAGCTAGACTGCATAGTATGCATATAAAGCAAGTCCTTCATACCTATCATTGTTCCAAACCACCACTCACTTCCTTGCTTAAAATGTTGCCTCCATAAGCACAATATCATGTTTTTAAATCATAGTTTCCAGTGATTGAACATTAAGGTCACTACTTTCATCAAGATACAATGAGAATTTTGTCTTCAAACTCAAGGAATTATTCAAGATAACATTGTGAATTGTTTTTTGTATACAATTTGATTTTATTGCACATTTACTGCTTTGCTAACTGCCTTTAAGACTAGATATTGCACCCTCAACTGCAATCTCAAACAACTCACTCACTATCACTTGAAGATTCATTTCATGCACATCCTTCTATAAAATCAAACTAATGCCCTATAGACTCTACTAACTTACTACGGGGGACTCATTGTTTCATGGTATTGTGGGTCTTAAGATCCTTCAACCTTATTGTCACTACTTCACAGTCCACAAGGTATTATTCACTATTCTCCCATCTTTGATGAGTCTCAAAACACTGCTCAAACATGCAATCCACTACCTCCATTATACAATGGCTAAGAAAAACATTGAACCTATGATTACCATTGTTACTTCATTTGGACAGTCATTCCCTGATTGAATTTTACTTGTCTAACACTGTCAATAGCATTTGAAAAACCCTTAAGGTCAGCAAGGGGGTAATAAAACTCACTATTAAAATATCCACTTTGCTATGCAAGGTTTGAGCTTTATTATATTGTCATTGCTCACCCTCTTTTTAACTGTCACACTTCAAGTGATTGTTATTCTTCTTACCATAGATTGTATTTACAAATGTCCCTAAGCTACATAGTGTTCTTGTTATTGGATACAATATTTAGATTGCAAGATTTTGTTATTGGCTACAAGTCTCAATCTTTCTGGTATTGCAACCTCACTAATCTGCCAGAGTTATGGTTTGTGTTTCTACGGAGGCCTAGGGTTTGTACCCTAGTCATGCTCTTACCAATGCTTCTATTGGTATTAAAAAAAACAACCTTAAATCTTGGGTCAGAAAATTAGCTGCCTTGAAAGGGTTGTGGTATGATATTGGATTGTATCCTAGAGTGTGTGGGAAGCTTGTGTTTGATCATTAAGGTATGTAAATCTGATAAAGGAAATGTATCCTATATAACATGGTGTTGCAAGTATGAGCAAGTTTGGTGGTGTTGTCATTAATGTTGTCATTGAGGTCAACACAATTCAGTATGTTGCAAATTGTACATGTATAGTTGAGATGATTCTGAGATGTTGTGAGTACATGGAGCTATCTTTATGATGTTGTAGATGTGATGGTTTGATGAGTTTCCAAGTACTTTTGAGAAAATCAATAAAGAAGAGAAGTCAGAGTGATGAATGTGTTTGGATTGTGCTTTGCATTTCTCCTGTGTTGATCCTATGCTTGTACGGATCTGAAAGTTTGCTAATGGTGATCTTATGGTGATATATCCTAATTTCTAGCTTCTGGTGTGATGGTATGTGAAAGTTACATTCACCAGTATGTGAATTGTTTTGGCAGAGTTGGTCTTTTGTGGACTGGGATAAATGTTTCTACTTTGCAATCCTCTACTATTTTGTTTTAGATCTTGTGGATCTGGGATATGTCTTGTGAAGGTTTTCTCTAGTTTATGGCAAATAATTTTGAGGTTTGGTGGCCCAGAAGTCATGTTTCAATATTGCTATGTGTGTTTGCATAGTCCAGATGAACTAGTGGAGGGTGTTCAGTGTTCGAAGATTGTTTCACTTGTTGCAGAAGTATCTAAAGTAATATGAGATGTGTTCTTATGCATAATGAAGCATGTTGTGGTGTCTACATGCCATCTTCTTGTTGGGAAGCATGCACATCAATGTTCATTTGTGTTTTCATTAGGTTTGGCTGACCTGGTGTCTACACTTCATTCGAAGAATAGAATTTAATTAAGGAAGCATGTGGTTGATCCAAGACATTTTATTTTTGGTCTTGGTTAAGTATTTTTTGGTCCACTCTCATTCCTTTCCACCACGTGAATGTTGATTTTCTAACCTAATTTGAATTTATGAAATAAATTTTGTGGCCAACCTTGGAGAAAGGTTTTAAAGTTGAAGATGGTATAAATGCAAGTTGAATTGTGAAGAGTTGTATGAAAATGTGATGCAAAGTGATGAAGTGAGCCACAAATCATAAGAGAAAAAGTGTGTGAAAGTGTGTTGAGGCAGCAATTCTTCATTGTGTTGGATTCCTAAAGGCAGTGAGTTGAAGGTTTCTGCAATCTTCTGATTAAGGCTGCAAATGTCTATTAATTGTTGTGGTGGATCTTTTGTTCTCTTTGTATCTATAGACAATGATCCTCCCTATTGGACAATGATTCCTTTCTGTAGGAAGTGAGCCTTTGTACTTGGATAGTGAGTCCTCTTCTAGGCAGTGAGCCTTTGTATTCAATTTTATAATCTCTTTATATTGTGAGTTAACCCTCACCATGGTTTTTCCATCATTGGGTTTTCCATGTAAAAATATGGTGTTAATTTTGTTGATTTAATTTCTGTTATTTTTGTTTCATGCTCTTACTTAATAACAAAATAGTGTGATTGTGGAATTGATAAGTGTTGAAGTTTTTAAGTTTGAATTTTGTGATAACTGATTCACCCCCTCTCTCAATTGTCCTACACCTGCTTAACACATGGGTCTTGCTTTAATACTTTCCATAATAGTTATTAGAAGATCACATTATTATAGTTTGTGGTAACCCAAGATTGCATTCAAGTATGCAACAAACTTGGTTTGTAGTTTAAGTTGTACACTTTTAAGTAACATTCATAAGGTTTAGAAAATCTTGATCACTCTCTAGAATAGCCCATTAAAAATGGGTTGTGCTTGACTGCACTACATAATTGATATAACACAACCACTTTGCATATCAACCAAACTTATAAGCTCTTTATTGCAGAAAAAGGTAATCGCTCTTGGATCATGCTATCATTACATTGTAACCTATTAAACTTGAGTCAACCTAAATGCACCTAATGATGATTGACGCCTAATTGTGATGACAATGATTTGTACATGAATTGTGCTCATATGAGTTCCTCCATTTGTATCACAACATAGCCACATTAAACTTGGGTCACACACGAATGCATCTTGTATTTGTTATAGCACAACTATGCCACATGACCAATAGAGTTATGGATCAAATAATTATAGTCACAATAATTTGTTCCTCAGTTGTCCTCTTATGGTGATTCCATTACCATTATAGCATAACCCTTTGGACTTATATTGCTCAAATCCTTACATTGCTTATTTCCTTTTTGGATGGATAGCTTCATGGATTTTTTGTGATTTATATATATATATTTTTATACTAAATGACATCAGATTCTTTCTAAAACTGAAATGATTTATTAATTATGGTTTTATGATGATTTTTAGTTTTATTTAAAAGGGGTTAATATGTGGCATTTTTATGTGTAGGAAGAATAGATTGTGATGCAATGTTCAGGTATGGATAGTTCAGGAAAAAATGAATTGCTATCAGTGACATAACCAATTTGGAGAGTACCTTGAGTCAATCTGAAACACTTTTGGGTGTTTTCGCTCAGAAGAAGAACTTAAGTATAGGAATTTATGAATATCCGACAAAGGAAGTTCCTACATTCTAAAGGTAAAATCATAAATATTTTGGTCCAATTTGACATCCAACCTAACATCTTTAATATCTGATAGAGAAATTTGGTACATTCTAAAGATAAAATCGGAAATTTGCTGGTCCAATTTGAGATCCAATTTGAGGTTGTGAAGCTCTAACAGAGAAAGTTCCTACATTCTAAAGATGAAATCATAAATCTGCTTGGTCCAATTTGAGGTCTAATTGTAAGGATTTGTCTTTTTAATTATACTTTTTGACATTTGGCTTGATACAAATTGTTACTTTAGAATTATGGTATTTCTTTTCTTCTAATGTTTTCAACCCTCATTTTAGGGAAGAGCTTCGAAGATGGCTCCCTCAAATGGAGACTACACTTTTTCACTAAAGGTTCCGTCTAGAAACACTAGAAGCTCAGGTACTGTCATACTCAAGTACAACCGAGTTTAAGGTGAATTGCACTTAGTATTTTATGCTGATATGGATATGTTCTAACTTGTACTTAATTGTTGTAGCATAGAAGATAATAAATTTAAATTGCTATGTTTAGCCCCAGGAGAACACACCAGGAGTCTATACATAAGACACCGATATTTCAAATTAACCAGCTGGCTCTTTCATTGCTCAGCCTTCTTCATTTTATTTGATCTAAGACACAACCTACTATAGAATATTCTTCGAAAATCACAAGAAAACTTTATTCTGGGATGACTATTCAAAATCTTTCCCATGATAAAAATGAACAAAATAATTATTCATTAACCTGAACTTTTCAAGTGTTTCATCAAATTCTACTTTTCCACTCTCTTATCCATTCTGAATTTTATTCCCAATTTCATCCATGAAGAACTTCCTTAGCCTGTAGATCCTATTTTTATCCATAACTTTATTAGTTGTCGAGGATAGCTTCAAGTTTTTACCCAAGCAACAACTAAAAAAATTTGGCCTTACCAGATCAAAATTTTGGTAAGGCCGAATTTTTTCAATTGCTGCTTGGATAAAAACTCAAAGCTATCCTCAACACCTAGTAAATTTATGGCTAACAATAGGATCTACAGGCTAAAGAAGTTCTTCATGGATGAAATTGGGAATAAAATTCAGAATGGAAAAGAGAGTGGAAAAGTAGAATTTGATGAAACTCTTGCAAAGTTCAGGTTAATGACTAATGCTTTTATTCATTGTTATGATGGGAAGATTTTGAACAGTAATCCTAAAATAAATGATTTTACTGTGATTTTTAGAGCATCTTCTATACAACAGGCTATCTTAGATCAAATAAATGAAGCAAACAATTGTGAAAGATCCAACAATTTTGAATTTGAAACAATGGCGGTGTCTATAAATGGTGTCTTATGTATAGACTCCCCTTGTGATTTTCTCCTAGAATTCAAGGTATAGTAATTTTGAATTTAAAACAATGGTATATGAAAAACTCTTTATCCTATATGTTATGCTACAACAATTAACTATAGGTTAGAACATATCCATATCAACATAAAATAGCAGGTGCAATTCACCTCAAACTCTTCTGTGGTAATTGCTTTGTAAGGAAGTTTTCACTCCATGAACATTCTCTGTACACATCAGTATGTTGGTTATTATCTTGATCTCCTTTTTTATCAAAAGAACAGTGAAGTTCATTGCATAACTCATGACCATTTTTCAGTGCTATGATCCAGTGCTCTTTTACTTCTTATTGACTGTTCTCTCAATCACCATGTGAAAATGACTTAGAGGATAGATCTTTGTCACCATTTGATAGTAACTTTCATTATTTTTGGACTGTTTGTTATGATTCAATCACTGTTTGACAATGTTCTTCCTTTCTCAATCCTATAGGATAGAGGAAAATTCATAGTTTGCAACTCTTTAACAATGATCACCAAGTGGTTTTTTATTAAATATTGTAGTTGCAAGTTCCACTTTGGATCACCAAAGCCTTCACAAAAACTTTTTCATAGCCATAGTAACACTGCACGGTTGTTGATGGGATTTCATGGTGATGCAAGTGGCTCGTTAAGACCTCCATGCTACCCTATACCACTTAGATTCTCTCTTCCCTATTCCATCTTTGTCTGGATTTCCCAGATCATTATACAAATCGTAATCATACACTTTGTCTCACTCTTCTCTCTTCCCTGTTTCATCACCTATCAGGCTTTTCAACTCCTCATTCCTCCACTTTAACAGAGTTGGAGAAGTCTCACAAGGGAGATAACTTTGCAAAAAAAAAAAAAAATCTTATGGATCCTGTAATCTATGAAAAATAAGCTTTATGGTCAAAAAAATCTATCATAATGATCTATGTGTTTACCTTGTTGGAGAAAATATTTGGTCTAAAGTTTTTATAGTGAGATGTAGGATACTCCCAAGAATAGATCTAAAAATATCTGATTTTTAAACCTTAAGATCTTTGAGATCATTGTAGATTTTATTTTATTTTTGTATAGTTGGACGGATCTAAAAAATTGTTGCTTGAAAATGATGTAAATGAAAATGTTATTTGTTTAGAATAATCTAAGGGTGTTATTTTTCACTTACACAAAAAAAATTCTACCTCAAGATAACTATTAAAATTATCATTTTGTTAATCATAATATTTCATTGTATATTTGTATTTTATTACATTGTATTGGATAGTTAATGGTTAAGTTTTAAAAAAATAAAAATCAACATAATATACTTTCCATTTACTTCTTTTCATCACTTGTAAATCTAAATTTTGGTTACTTTTTGTGATCATCAAAAATAGAGATGATTTTCATCTCATGCCCTCCTGTGAAATATTTGCAGGCATGTTTGAGATCTCTACAAGGTGATGAAAAAGGCCCTAGGATTTGGTAGGGTTTTGAGTATCCTTATTGTTTTGATGGTAATGTTGTCACTAAGTTCTCTCCTTGCCCAAATATAGTCACCTGAGAAACTGCCATGATGCTCTTGACTATAAATTACTTTGTTCTCCCTACCTTCTTACTACAAGTATGATTCTTCAACTCTACCAACTTCCCTTCCATCTCAGTGCCTTTTCATGCTCTTGCATCTATTCTCTTATGAATTTATTCTTATGACTCTGAAAGCTATCACTAGGTCTATTATGACTATTAGGTCTTTGAAGGTATATGATTTTCTACTATGAACTCTTAAACTGTCATAATTTTGATGACAATTCTCCAAGGATGTTTTCCCACTGACTTAACTCTCTATATATTCTCCATTATGCATTGAAAATTCATGGAACTTCTAGTTAACTATTTATTGGTATAACCATTTCCATGTTTCTTGGGACTATCATCCCTATAGGATAGTTTCCCTATAGATCTGAATGTAATTTAAAAGGTGCCCATAAATATCGACAAGTTTCATAAGATTGTTGTGTTAAGGTAGTAGATGGTTGTGATAAGTTTCATAAGACTGTTGTGACAAGTTTCATAATACTGCCATACCACAATAGCCAATAAGACACATTGCGGTGTAGCAGTAACATCCTGCATTACCATGAAGGTCGAGCAATAAATTTGTGGTATGGCAGTAAATCAAATACTTATCTTGCATCCCCACAAGAGCCAAGAAGCAATTGTGTGGTAGAGTGGTAACATCTTGCATTACCACAAAGGTCGAGCAATAATGGTGCAGTGTAGAGGTAGCATCCCAAATTACCGCAAAGGCCAAGCAATAACAACGTGGTGTAGCAGTAACATCCCACATCACCACAAGGATCAATTCAAAATGGTGAGGTATCACGATTAAACTATAAAATGAAATATCACATTTCTTTGAGGAATTTTTTTGAAATAGTTTGCTTGCCTTGTGTATGTTTCTTCCACATTTTTATGTATGTCTAGCAAGGAACTTGTAACTACAACACATGACAAAAAAATCCTTGTTGTTATGCTTTGATGGATGTCCCTTCGTTGTTACTCGATATTTGATGTAGTGCACATTATTATAGTGTAATCCTATATTTTTCAGATTATTTCATTTAGCATCACCAATATTCTCCACAAGAACATTGTCCCTATTTAAAATGATGGAAATGGTTCACATCTCTTAGAATAATTTCTCTTGCAACGGTCTTGGAGATGAATTTAGATGCAGTGTGAAAATCAGAACATACTCAAAGGTTATTAACAACTCTAATAGTTGTACTAGTGGCAATGTTTAACAAACCAAATGCAATTACTAACTTTTCACTATGGTGGCAGATAAATGATTCTTTTTTCTTCTATTCCACAACATTAAGTAAAAGTCTTGAATCTGGAAATACCCTATTGCCTTCATTTGCCAAGCCAATTTCTCCAATTTTGCATAGATCTCCCATGTTTGTGGATGTGATTTGTCTCCTATAAAAAAAATCATGTACCTTTTTATGCCCTTCAATCCAACTACATACAGGTATCTTTTTAATTCCTCTATATTTCATCAATCTCCTTACTATTTGAACCTCACCACACCTACTTGCTTCATTAATTCAAATATTTTGAGATCTTCCTTGCAAAATCCATTTTGTGCACATTTTGCAATCATATCATTTCATTCCATGAGATGACATCTCTTTAAGGCATTTTTTCAAACAATTCATTTTGTACTATATTTTGGTTATGGTTAGTTTCATTACATTCAAATTATAAATTCTGGGAAATTATATACAATAAATAGATTGATGGTTGTTTGGATAGTGAAATTAGCTCTCTTAGAAATTAACTAAAATATCTAGAAGGATTATTTTAATTAAAGAGGATTTTTTGGTTATTTTTGTAACAATGATTTTATAGTGCAGCTAGCTTGCTATTTTCATTCAAGATACAAATCATCAAATTCAAACACATACCAAGAAGATGGTACTCTACTTCAAACCCTCAACCTCACTTAGTTTAGTCTGCTTACATGGGGATATTAAGGAAGTTGCTAAAACATTAATATATATCATTTTTTGTTTGTGAAGGAGAATCCTGTGAGATTCAATATGGTAGTGGATCAATATCTGATTTCTTAAGTAAAGATGATGTTACAGTTGCGAAACTTGTTGAGAAACATTATGTTAGTATTTTTTGGATGTTAAGGCTTCCCCGTTAGATATCAAAGATCTTTTCTCATCAAATTAATTTGGAATTTATGTATAAATGGATTCTTCCATGGTGTAGGTCTTTACTTAGAAAACACATGAACCAGGGTTGACATTTTTGTTTCTAATTAAGTCTGATGGCATTCTTGGGCTTGGTTTCCAAAAAAAATTTGTTGATAATGTTGTTCTAGTCTGGTTAGTGTTGATAGCCTTCATTCTATAATTTGAAAGTATCACCTTTCTTAAACTTTGAACAAGGTTATGAAATCAAGGGTTCAATATGCATATTTTAGGACTATTTTGAACACTCTATTTGAGGCATTTGTTGACAAGGCTATATTTTTTTAATTGATTTATCATTTTGCTATGTTTGGACTTTTGTAAACTTGAAATATATAATGCACTTTTATTCTTTCTGAATTGAGACTAATAGTAATTTTGTTGGTTACATATTGAGGCACAACTTCATTCATGGTGGAAAAGGCAACACCTTGTTGCTCATATCAAATAGCATGTTGCATATAAAGGAGGAAAGATTCTAGCTAGGTTATTGTTGACTACATTGAAGGGGAGAGCTTCATATATGGGACACAATCAACACTCTTCTTCTTGGATTCTACATGTTATAGCTTGCTCCAAGAATATTGCCCATGTTGTAGAAGTTTGAAGAGATGAAAGGGGTATGTGCTTGCATTGAAGGGCTCCAAGCATGTGTTTCCATCATTGCAGAAGTTTTTTGGAGAAGTTTCTTTGTTGTAGTCATTTTTTTGCAATATTGTAACTCAAAGTTTTAGTCTTGTGACTAAAAATAAAAATTGTAATACTCCATTTCTTAGTTGTAACTAGAACACCTTTCTTTTATTAATAAAGCTCACCAATTTTTCCTTCTCAATGGCTATCTTATTGTGTGTAATTGATGATTGATGTGTATTTCTATGTTTTACGTTTAAATCCTCAAATATCAGTCAATTAAAATGACTAAATATACTACTAGTTGACATCAATTAATAATTAAATTGATTAAATATACTACCAATTGACAAAAATCAATGAACAGTGAATAAATATGACTAGATATATGACCAGTTAAATCAGTGAATAAAAATGACTAAATATGCTACCAAATTGATTAAAATTAATGACTAAATACACCACCAATGCACAAAAATCAGTGAATAAAAATGACTAAATAAGTGACTAGTTAACAACAATCAATGACTAAATAAATGACCAGATTACAACAATCAATGACTAAATCAACAACTAAATAAGTGACCAGTTAAATATATGAGCGAATAAAAATGACTAAATAAGTGACCAGATTACATCAATCAATGACTAAATATATCAGTGAAAAAAAATGACTAAATAAGTGACCATATTACAACAATCGATGACTAAATATACTACCAAATCGATCAATCAAAACAACTAATAAATGACTAAAATGGTTTAGTCATCAATTTGGTTGCATTATAAATGATTGGAAATAAACTACTAATGGTCATGTGACTAAGTTTAGTCATTTATAACCAGTTTTTAGTAGATTTTTTAGTCATATATTGCTATTTATGTACTAGTGAATACCATATATACCTATTGTAAAAGTTGTTATATTTATGAGGTTGGATTTGGATAGTAGATCCAAGAAGCTTTCTCATCGTGGTTTTTCTTTGTAGGATTTTCCATGTAAATATGGTGTTATGATGGTCTGCTTTTGTTTTTGTCTACTTATCTTGGTTTAATTGGTTAAATGATGATGAAAGAAATAATTTTATTAAGTACTAATTCACCCCCTCTCTTAGTATTGTTGTGTGTTCAATGCAAACAATAAAACAAGCTATTTCCTATTAAAAACTCAATGCAAATCTTGTATCTTGATTTTTCCAACCTCCTTTACAATTGATATACATCCTTTATATAAAATAAATATTCAAGAAATCTCATGGATGTGTGACACATGTAACTTTAAATCAACTTGATGAACTCTTATGCATATGAAGGGGTACAAAAAATTATGAATTATTTGAAATTGGTTCACAAAAATCTACAACTAGGGTGATGAATAACTTAGAGTTGAATCATTCTTGATGGACCCAAATTGAAGAGTTTCCTACTACATATAGTTTTGGTGGTTGGAAATAAATTTTTAGAAGGCTCCGTCTTGATTTCTTCGACCCTCAAAATGAATGTTGGATATTGGGATTCATCAAGTGCATCCAACCTAGACATCCTAAATATGGAGGTGGGCATACATGAAACAACTATTTGAAGCCTAAAATTGCTAAAAATAAAAGTTTAGTTCTTACATTTCCAATATGGGAGGATCATCTTTTGGAGGCCATAAATTTATACTAGAAATAGAAAATATGAAGGTGACTACACTTAGTAGGGCCTAAATCTATATGAAAATAATTAGGTTCTTTCTTTTTTAGTTATAAGCTGTAATTTATGGATAATATTATATGTATAAGATTAGATGTTATTAGTACGAACAATATCAACATTAGTGCAAAATTGTGATATCTTGTAGATCAATTTAACAATAATATATAATATATAATATTATTTTCAAAACAAGTCAAGTCATGAAAATCTAAAAATATCCAGAAAACATGAAATTATGGGAAAGTAAATATTCACTTTCTTCATCTTCCATACCAATCATATCAATATTCTTCCCAAAAGGATCAAACTTCTAAGGTTCAAATGTATGCATGAGAAACCAACCTGTACTAGAATGGATGAATAGTTTTATTTTAATTATGAAGGTGCATATATGAGTTTGTGCAGGATTATGAGGGGCCAAACAGTGGCGATGCAAAAAAAAAAAGCGACGTGAGGAAGTGAAAAGTGCAGAAATCGTGTCTAACTTTTTGGTTGGGTTGGTAAAAAGTACATTTTTCTATGGTAAAACTGAAGAAAAATGGATATTCGTTACTGGTTATATTTTAAATAATATAATATCGCTAATATAATATCAATTTGTCATATTAATATTAATATACAAATATATATAATAAATGTAATATAATATATATATAGTATATATAGTATATATATATATATTCTGCTTGTGAATTACAAACTCCGAATATTAGATTTGAGATTCATATTTGCGAATGCAAAATTATTAATATCAACCAAGAAAATAAAGGAATATTCATAGATCGACAACATCACAAAAGCATAAAACTACTACAATAATAGGAAGATTTAGAATAACTCTATTATGCGAATTTTGAAAAGACAATTCAAAGAGAAACACATCTACCAAATTTTAGGAAAGTGGGAACACAAAAAGCAAGCATAATAATTAGTGTATGATCATAATAAATCTAGAAATAGGGGTGAATCTTTGTATGTTTCATTAAATTTTATGACTAACAAATTTTGTTGTGTAGGAAAAGGTAAGTATCCAGAATTTAAACACTAACATTTGTAGGTGCGCCAAAAATAAATTGAATATAGGAAATATAAAGCAATGGATAATTTGGAACCTGAAAATACCTAGGAATAATAAGATATAGCATGAACCTCAGACTGGTATTTATCCAAGGAACACATGAAACATCAAACAATTGATCTTTCTGAAGAAATAGAGGAAGACTTAGGAATCTTAGAAGACCTAGCGGTAATATGTCATTTATTGGGCCAAGATTTGAAAGAAAATAGATAAGAGAATGGATTGAGAAGAACTAAAGGAAAAGGATTTATAAAGTTCTTACCAAAAGGATTTTTTAGTGTATTGTTTATTTCAGAAGAAGTGAGAGAAAATGTGCTACAGGGTGTATTATGGGAAATGGAAGGCTCTCCATTATATCTACAAAAATGGATCCCAAACTTTAACACTCTAGAAACAAAACCATATGAATGACCAATATGGATTAGGCTATATAACCTACCATTGGAATACTGGTTAGAGGAATGTATGGAGAAAATAGGCCGCTCTCTGGGAACTTTGATGGACATTAATGAATACTTTTTTAATGGAGATTCATGCCTCTATGCCAAAATACAAATAGCAACAATAAAAAAAGTTCCAAAGGAAATACTCTTATGTGCTAAGGGAGAGCACTAAAAACAAGTAGTGGAGGTGGAGGAAATAAAATAAAAATTCCTCAAATGCAGCAATCAGAAACATAGTGAAAAGGACTACAAAAAAAAACATGGAAAATAAAACCCTCAATAAGGGCAAGGAGCTCCCAAAGAAGAAGTAGTTGTAGAAGTGGGTATGGAAAAAGAAGGACAAAAATCCTCAAGGAAAAAATACCAGATTGCAAGACAAAGCAATAGAGTCACCTAATAAAATAACAACTAGAGAAGGTGGAATAGAGGAAGGTAAATTTTTAGGTACTCATGGAGTTTTAACGAAGGAAGAAGTTAGCCCCCAGATCAAAAAAGTAGCAGAAGATAAGAAAGCAGATGTCTTCATCGGTAATATGGAATTTCCCTTTAAATCTAGAATTTGTGGAATCAAAGTTTGAGGATCTAATGGACCTTGACGAGTTGGATATAATTGATCCAAGAAACATCATCTAATCCACTACAAAGATTATGGGTAAAAGAAAAAGAGGCAGAGGAAGAAAAAAAAAACAAAAGCGCAAGGAGGAAGCAACAAAAAAAGGATTAAAAAACATGTCTAGTTTTTTTATTACCAAGGGAGGAAACACCTCCCTTGGGGGGAAATGAAGATCATCACATGGAATGTCAAGGGCCTGAATGCCTCTGACAAAAGATGCTTGATCAAGCATCATTTGGATAAAATATCAATAGACATTGTAATACTATAGGAAACCAAACTAAATAAATATGAAGATGAGAAATTTATAAGATATTGTAGACCATGGGTGGGCATATTCCAGGAAGTAGCAAGAATAGCTAGTGGTTTGTCTATACTATGAAAAAATAATAGACTCATAGTAATCCTCACACAAGCACAAAATAATTGGATGGAATGCAGGGTATTTGATGGCGAACTAGAATACAATCTTTTTAATGTTTATGGACCATTCAAAACAAAGGATAAAAAACAAGTCTGGAATTAAATCAACTATAGAATAATACAAAAAATTAATCAACCTTACATCATTGGTGGGGATTTCAATGCTATAATTGACATGATAGAAAAGAGTAGTGACATGATGAAAGTCAACGAGAATATGTTGGATCTTAGAGAGTTTGTGGAGGAAATTAAAGGGGTAGATCGTCAGACGACTAATGGGATATTTACCTAGACCAATCACAAAATGGGCTTTACCAATATTGCATAAAGGCTAGACAGATTCTTGATTTCTTCTAACTAGTTAGAGGGAGCAGCCACAATAGATGCATAAATTCTTCCAATATCGGTCTCAGACCATTATCCTGTCATGCTGAGAATTCACACATGACAAAATGAGTCAAAAATCCATTTAAAGTTTGAAAGCATGTGGTGGAGAGAGGAAATTTTGTTACCCTCCATACAAGCATGGTGGAATGAATGTGAAATCAAAGGCCCACACCTAGTTATACCTTCAAGAAAAAGTTGCAAGAACTAAAAATGAAATTAAGGGTATGGAACAACAAAGTTTTTAAAACATATTTCAAGAAAAAGAAAAGGTAGAGAAGGACTTGGAAGAATTAAATGCCAAGTTAATAAAGTTTGGCATGTTTCAATATGACTATTTTCCAGAACAGAAGTTGAAAGCCTACCACAAGGAGCTATAGGAGAGACAAAAGCAGAGAGAATGGTTAAAAAAAGGAGATAAGAACAAAAAATATTTCCATACCACATCAAAATCCCAAAGATCATACTTAGAATTAATGAAATAAAGACTAAAAAACGAGGACACAATCAAAGATAGGAAGGATATAGAAGTTGAAGTTGTTGATTTTTTCCAAAAAACTCTAGGTGTTGAAGTAGTAGCAGAACCAAGAAATAATAATACAGTATTAGAATGTATTCCAAAACGTGTACAAACATAGACAACAAAATGATACTTGAACCAATAACAATAGAGGAGGTCAAAAAGGTTGCATTCCAATTGTATCCAGACAAAGCCCCTAGACCAGAAAGCTTCCCAACTATCTTTAACTAGAAACTTTGGCATATAATCGGTAAGGAGGTCTAGGAGGTAGTAGAATAATTTCTAAAAAAGAAGAAATTTGTTAGAGATATCAATAATACAGTAATTTCCATGATACCCAAAAAATAGGTGTGTGAATCCTTTAACGATTATAGGCCAATATCCTTGTACAATAGAATCTACAAGATTATCACAAAGGTATTGGAAAATAGATTAAAAAGTATCTTGAGCTCAATTATATCAGAAGAACAAAGTGTTTTTTTCCTAGGCAAAGAAATCATAGATACTATAATTGTAGCAAATGAGGCAGTCCACACAATGACCATAGAGAAAAAGTAGGGAATGATGATTAAACTTGAAATCAATAAGGCATATGACAAAGTGAAGTGGGGATTCTTAATGAAAGTCTTACAAAAGTTTGGCTTTGACAATAACTAGATAACCCTGATCCAACATTATGTAACAATTTTAAGGTATTCACTATGTGTCAATGGATCTATATGTGGTTTCTTCCCTACCACAAATAGCTTGAGGAAGGGTGATCTCATTTCTCCTTTCCTCTTCATTATAATGGCAGAAGCCATTAGAAGATATTTTAAAAAGAAAAGAGAAGAAAGCAGTTGGAAGGGCATCAAAATTACACAAGGAATCAATCTGATAACTCATACTCATTCTGCTGATGATACAATATTATTTGGAGAAGCCAACATGAGGGAGGAAAAAGTAATCAAAGAGGCTATAGAAGACTATTCCAAATGTTCATGATAAATAAAGATAAATCATCCATCATATTCTTTAACTCAAACAAAGAAGATCATAATAGAATTGCAAAATCTCGGATTCTCAATCGCCAACACTCCTGCAAAAATCTTGGGGCCCCTTTAATAGCAGGAAAATGCCAAACCCAACATTGGATGGAGACAATGGAAAAATATAGAAATAAAACTACTGCATGGAAAAAAATATGGATAAAACTCACAGGAAGATTATTGATTATCAATGTTGTTCTTTCAGAAGTACCCACTTATGTTATGTCTTGTTTTCAGCTAACCTAGAAAGCAAAGGCATACATGGAGAGCTTTCTTTAAAAGTTCCTATGGGTAGGTGCTAAAGAAGAGAAAAAAAATACCCTTGGTTCAATGGGATAAAGCATGCTTACCTAAAGAAGAAGGTGGAGAAAGTTTAAGGAAGATGAAAGTGCAAAATTTGGCCCTAGGAGCTAAACTTGCATGGAAGATGTACAGAGCACCAAATCGTTTATGGTGCAAGATATTCTAATAAAACTATCTAGACAACCACAATCCTAAGAGAATTTTAATTATCGACAACACTAAAAAGGGATCAACTGTATGGAAGTTCCTATGGAACAATAGGAAAATAATCATAGAGCATCTTACTTGGAAATTTAACAATAGAAATCAAGCCAACTTCTGGTTAGACTCATGGAATGGACATAAGCCATTGGAAGAATTAGAAGTTATTAAGGAACACATAGAGAAAATCACAAGCCAATTAGGAAGCAATGTCAGAGATTATATAAAAATGAACAATGCAAAGGATGACATTCAAAATGAATGGATTGACACCAGGCTTCTACCAATTCTAGAAGAAATGCAAGAGAGGATAAGACAAGAATTGCAAAATAGAAAAATCTTAGTAATAGAGGAAGATGATGAAATAATTTGGTGTGGTTCCTATTCAAGGGAATGGACAATCAGATTTATCTATCAATTTTAGAGTGCCATAAGGGACAAACCCAAGTGGCCATCAAAACTATGCTAGCACACAAAAAATTTACCAAAGGAAGGTGCATTTCTCTGGACAAAGCTACATAAAGGAATACTAACTATAGATAGGCCAGAGAGAATGGGAATACAAGGTCCTAATAGATGCATTATGTGCTACAAAAACAATGAAACAACCAACCACTTGTTGTTGAACTATAAATATGCATCCAAATGTTGGGACTAGATTCAAGGTATTCTTGGGTGGAGTGGAGCAAGACCAAACAATCTCAAATATTGGATGAATAGTTGTCCAAAGGGAAAGAAAAATACGTTATGATAAAAAAAATGGTAGTAGCACTGTCCATGGTGGTATGGCACATATGGAAAGAAAGAAATCGAAGGATATTTCAAGAAAAAACCATGGAAGAGATCAGAGTGGTCTTAAAAATAGAAGAAAGTATAAGTCAACTATTAAATGAAAGAAGCTTGATAAAAATGGCACCAAGTACATGAAATGGGATGAGGAGCTACAAAAAATTTGGGTCAAATTGAGAAGGCCCAAGGGTCAATTAATAGATAAAGCTAAAATTAGAGAAGAAGCCAAATGATTTGGTCCACAACAGGGAAGGTTTAAGATCAATTTCGATGGTGCAGCCAAAGGGAACCCTGGGAAAGCTGGTGTAGGATGCATTATAAGAGATTATCAAGGGTGGTGTGTCTAGGAACTCTCTAAAAATATTGGAACTACTACGAATAATGAGGTAGAGATGGGAGCTTTGGCTATGAGACTTTGGTTATGTATTAAAAAGGAATCAAACAAGTAGACATAGAAGGATATTCCCTATTATGTGTACAAGCGGTAACTAAAAAAGAGGCCCAATTAGAAACTAAAGAGCTGGATAAAGAAAATTTGGGGACTATTAGAGAAATTGGAAGATCTTAGAATTATGTACACATATAGAGAAGCAAATGGCACAAAAAATATACTAGCCAACATAGGGGTCAAACAGAATGAGGAGTTAATAATGGACAAAAGCACCAAGAAATGGGAAGGACTAGAGGAGCTACTAAAAAAGATCAACACAAATAAACAAGTGGACTATAGCTGCTAAAGGGGTCAAGATTTCTATTACAAGGCATAATAGAAGGGTTGGATGACATAGAGAGGTATGCCACTAGTCAAAAAGAAATAATCTGAAAACTAGATAAAAAATAAACATAGGACACATGGGCCCAATTGTAGACCTAGACTTAGCCTAAACCACTATTAGCCTGGCATATTGGCCAAAAAACAGTCCAAATCTAGTGTTGTTAACATCTACCTTAGACAACGGCTTAAGGTCACCCTAATATAAACCAATTTTTTTTTAAGAGTAAAACACAAAGCAAAGAGATACTATATTAACAACACATTAGACAATACTCCGAATAAGCCATATTTTCCAACAACTTCAAAAATATGGGTTAATCCTTAGGACATCTGGAATCCTAGATAACCTCTTTAGGTGTCTATTGGCAACTAGGTCTTTTATTCTCCTTTGATCTCTTGGGATAATTAGAAAAGGGTGGAAAAGAGAAGATTAACATGATTCTACCTAACATACAAGACTTAAGAGTACCAAAAGAAATAAAACACTGTACATGGTAGATCTACTCATAGTGATTTGAAAGATGGAATTAAAGCATTAACTACAGCTATGATGGCACAAATGCATTCACCATCTATGCTAAAAATTGACCAAAATATGCTCATGGGGTGTGTGGAAAAGTAATTAGCCACTGATTTAACATCTTATCTAATAACACTCCTATTGTGCAGTTTTTGCACACACGCCCCGCTGAAAGCAGGGACCCTCTTTTGCTTCCGCTCTTGTTGTTTTGACCCTTTAATTTTGGGAATTTAGCTTGCCTTGGTATGAGCTTAAGTGTTTATCCTTCTTTTTTTGGTGATCCCTTTATGGTATTCATTGAAAATCTTAAGTTCTGAGCGAAATTCAGGTTTTTACTCCATTTCAGGATTTTTCGCCCCATCCGGATTTTCCCAAATTTCATTCAAAGTCCGGCTCAGTCTACTTTACGCCATGGTTCAGGAATTTTAAGTCTTTGTGGAATTTTGCCTGGACCAATTTTTTTTGAAATTTCATCTTGCTGTCGAGTTTCTAAATTTAATTGATCTTTGGGGATTCTTATGCCATTATGCTTTATAATATGTGTTCAATTGAGTTGAGGAGTTTATTCTTTGAATGTTGGACTTGATTTGGAGTGCTGGGTTTGCAAATTGTTAGATTTGGTGGTGATTTTCTGGGCATTATCGTTGTTGTTCTTTGCTGAGCACCAATAAACTGACTTTTGTTATTTCTCAGATCAATTTCCACTTCATCAAATGGTATGTACGAGTTGCCTTGCTTTTGATTGATGAATGTAAGTAGTGCTTTGGTGTTATAGATTTTCTTGGAGTTTGAATTCCTGTATGTTTGGGAATTTCGTGGCTTGGGTTGCGTGAAATTGTCTGATTTATGGTTTCCCAAGTAAGTTTCAAGTTCATTCTTTTATTCGCATCTAGAGATAGCTTGCTTGTGGGCCATAAATAACCTTTGTGAGAACCCAGTAGTCGAGTTATCTGAGTCCAAGCTTGCTCTGTGCATTAATGATCATAATTTAGGGTTTCATGCCTAGGGGATTGCCATTTCATCTTGATTTGCTTTCGAGTGAGACTAGAATTCAAGGAAGATCTATAGGAGGTTCAAGTTAAATTGGTTCCATACCCAGGGTCCTCAAATTTGTGACCGTTCGATCAATTTGAGTGAATGAGGTCATGAGAAAACGATGGTATTTGGCATTTCAAGATCTTCACAGAATTCCTCTTCGGCCAGAATTCCCCGACTTTCCGTTTTCTTCTTATTTCCCTAAAATTCATAGTTTTTTGGAGTTTCATCTTCCCCACAGATTTCCGTTTCATCCGGATTTTCCCAAAAGTCCTTCATTCCTTTTTTTTTTCGAAATCTATAGACTATCGCTTCGTTCGGGAAAATCCGTCTCATGCGGATTTCCCCAGAACTTGGTGGGCAACGAAGGATTATGAGATGGCATGACTTGTTAACGAATGACTATGCATTTTATGATTAATTTGAGCTATTTTGGGATGTCTCATGCTATTTCTTGGTTGATAATGATCTGATTAAGTTACTAATAGGTGTTTTCATGTTTATTCCACTGGAATCCGTCTGGCTAGGAATTTTTTGAAATTCCTCCCTAGCTTGGATTCCACAGGTGGACCTGAAACTCAAATTCTGATATGATCATTTTATATGAGACTTAATGACACCTTGCTTATCTTGGGATTCATTTTAAGGATGAATATGTTGTTTATGACTAATTTACTTGGGTTTGTGTGATCTTTACTCTGGTTTCCTTTGTTGAGTACATGTTGAATCTAGCATGGCAGTAGCTAGAAGGGAAAAAGGTTCTGAGAAAGATATATAAGTAGAGTCAGGGAAGTTGAAGAAATGGTGGCAAGATGTGTACTTTCTAGTTGATGAAGATCTAGTTGTTGAACACCAGTTTGATGATGCGGCTACTTACATTGCAGTTATGGATAAATATCAGGCCCTTAGGATTGATTGAGAAAAGGTCGTTGAGCATTTAGGAGATGAAATTAAATCTATGAAACAAAATTCATAGTATTAGTTACTCCACCATTGGCCAACTTGGAGAGGGCATTCTTGATAGTACAGTATAAGGAGGGAAGCAGTTAATACAAGGCTACATCAGAATTTGTGCTTCCTTATTATTTTGCATGCATTGGTCTGAATTACATTGGAGATCCCAGACCGACCTGGATGGAGTTCATGCATTTAATGCAATTTTATCTCATTTTGAATTCTCCTTGGGCTGACTTGTTTGTGGCTATTTTATTATTGTAAACCCTAGCTAGGCTGTCATATCTTGGGGGTTTTCTATAAATTTGGCATTTTGCCTCATTTGTAAGGGTCAGTCAGATAAAAGAAAATAGATAGTTTTTGATACAAGAGCGAATTAGGCAGTAGAGAAAAGTTAGAAGTTATTTCATTTTGAGAAAGTGTTGTAACACAAAACATTGTAATTGTTGCTATCATTCAGTGATTCAATACAATTGAAGACATTGTGATTTTCTGGTGATCTCTTTTGTGTTGACTTATCTTGCATGGTTCTTGTGATTCTATCTTTTGAAATTTCTCAAGGTTATTATATGTATGTTAGATTTAAATTTAGATCTGATTCAATGGTGTTTATGATTTGATGCTTGAAGTGTTTGCAACAATCCCTAGTCCATACTTTTTGTAGCTGGCTGATTGTTGGTTGCTTTGCAAAGTTAGCCTGGACCTTTATTTATTGTGCTTAGTTCAATTGTGGAGGTTTATTCATTTCAATTGCAATTGGGTTGTCTTGGATGAATGTTCATGATCTGAAAATCTTTAATACCTTAGAAGATTGCACTGTTTCTATGAGATTGTAGGTTCATCTGGGTTAAGCAGGAATTAGTTTATGAGGGATTGGTCCATTTCAAGTATTTCATCATTTGCATTGTTAATCTTAGAAGTAGTGTTAAATTTAGGAATCTCTCTGAAACCCTAACCTTTTGTTATTTATTTATCATTTGGGTTAGATTTAGGATTGAAGTATCATTATATTGTTAAATTTGATAAGTTAAAGATTCAGTATTTGCTTGTAGTAGAGTCCCTTTTTGATTACCAAAATTTTCACATTTATCACTAAGTTGTTTATGCATTTTCAAGACCTGACATTAGAGACCTTGGGGTTATCTCTTGAGGCTTGCTGATAAAGATTTACCTTTCAAGAGAGATAGGATTTCATATTCTATTTGAGTTGTTGCTATGCAGAAAACATCATCAACAGATAGGCACTAGAAGGAGGGCCTGAATAAGCAAGCTGGATCAATTTCTATCTGCCACCTCTCCTGAAAGATTTAGAAAAAGAACCAGATGTACTCCAGGAGAGGAGGAATTTCAAGAATTACCAGCCCCTACTAGGTCAAGAAGGACCAGCAGAAGGGGAGAATCATCATCCACCCAACCACCTCCATCATCTCCATCATTCTCATCAAGTTCATCTGAGTCTGAGTCTGAGGACATTCCCATTCAACAACCTCAGCCAGCTATAAATCAGCCATTACCACCCCAACCTGCACCAATGGCTTTCCTAGCTAATAACCCATCTCCATTGACTTTCGCTAATTACAATGTCATTCCCAAGAACCCTGAACACTTTTTTTCAAAGTTCCATGTTAATGATCCAAATAGAATTGTTGAGGAACACATCAGGATCTTTCAGACTAGCCTTAAGGATAGAGGAATCAATCATGAGGATGTAGCATGTAGGCTTTTTCCTTATTCCCTAGAAGAAGATGCATTCTATTGGTACTAGCATTTTCCTGCTGGGTCCATCCAAAATTGGAATGAACTGGAGACTACATTCTTGTAGAAGTTTAGGATTCTCGTTAGTCCCAAGGAGCTCTATCATTAGTTCACTAATGTTAAGAGAGAAGTCCATGAGCCTATAGGGTCCTTTAACAACCCGTTTCATCGTGCCTATACCTGACTACAAACCCCTTATGTTGTTGATGAGCCCACTGCTTTAGAAGTCTATTATGAGGGACTTGACAGTCTAACAACCACCTTCATGAAGTGGAGAAACAACCTTCCTAATACCCTACTTGATGCATATGGAGAAGCTGTGAAGGTTAGCACTACTTTAAGGCAACACTTATCTGGCCCTTTACCATCATTAGGACCCGCTTCTCACCTTGGACAAGTCCCAACTCTCAACTAGGCCCTCGCTAATCACACTCCTATCATGAATCCAACACCTCAGTTGCCTCTGGTCCCTCACCCAAGACCTCCTATGAGTCAAGCTCCACCCACAATTAGCTACCATCATCAAAATTTAAATCAACCCCTTCATCCACAACCTTAGGCTGGTTTTCCCACGTATCTACAAAATTCTGAAGTATTAAGCCAATCACTGAATGCCAATAATCCAATAGGATATCCCCAAAATAATGCAAACCAGCCTCCATACGGAAATACTGACAAGGAGAGACTGGATGAATTGAATGAACAAGTGAAGAAGCTAAATATGGAGGTGACTTACTTGAGGAAGTAGAATAGTCAGTTGCAAGCTGCTCAGAGAAGTATGCAGTCCAATCATAGCAAAGAAAGTCGATAAAATCAACAAGGACAACATTTTGATAGGGGGCAACATCCTGAAAGAGGATATAACAATGAAAGGGGATATAGTAATGGCAGAGGATATAGTAATGACAGGATATAGTAATGACAGAGGGTATAATAGTGATAGAGGATAGAATTATGATAAAGGACAATCCTCATACCAAAACTTTGATAGAGGGCAGATCGATGGACAAGGGTTCGACAGGAGACAACCACCTAAATAGAACATGACTTGGAATACGAGGCCTAACAATGGATGAGTCCCTACCCCATTGGATCAACTAGCCAATCAACCAGTTAATCAAGAGAAACCTCCTAGTGGTGTATATTTAGCTAAGGTTGCTTTATCAGGATGGTGTAGGCTCCATAAAATGAGTCAACATTCTGAGTTAGATTGTCAAGAGTTCTAGACAACAGCTTCAATTTTTCAGTATGAAGTGGAGAAAAATTTGAGTGGTCAGGAGTTGGTGCCATCTACTTCCTATGATTCATCAATGTTAGTGTTGAACCATGCTCCTTTTCCACAGAGCAAAGAAAATTTTCCTGAAGAAGAATCAAACCAGCTCAAGGAAGAGGCAGACCAAGTGTGCAATGGAGATGAGATTACACAGTTGTTTTATGAAAATACAGTGAATGACAATGGCCCCATGGATGAAGAAGAAGCTTATGTTGAAGAGGTGCAAACCTTCCAAAGGCCTGTCAAGAAGTACGATTTGAGG
>VDFB02270651.1:71772615-71811691 GCA_007258455.2 Sequoia sempervirens
CAATTGGTCAAGGACATTGTATCCATTAGGAAAAAACCTTGGATTGGAGGTGGATGCTTTGTTTGGCTGAGATGATTCTGCGATGGTGACTTTTTCGCCTCTTGTGGCGACTCCACAATCAGCTTGGGATCCTTTGATGGTGATAGTAGTACAATACTCATCTAGGGATGTAACGACATGGTCGTATACATGATTTACACTTTTGAATGCACCTTTTCCCTTATCATTGTTATTGTTCCCTTTTTTGTTATGATTGGGCATCAGATTTATATAGATCTTGAGATTTTGATTTCCTACCTGTTGTTCCACATTTATGATTTTGTCATCAATGGGGTCTTGGATCAAGTTTGTCAACCTCATGCAACTGGAAATTGCATGTCCCTTGATTTTGTGGAAATCACAAAGGTGATTTTTATTGTACCATAGCAGTTTCACCAAGGGCTCTTGATAGTTTTCATATGTGGGGATTGTGATGAGTTTTTCCTCCACCAGTCTCTTCATGATGGATTCAACTGATTCCCCAAGGATTGTGTACTTCCCACTTGGGGGAATTTTTGTTTCACTGGGGTGGTCCCCTTTGATCATTCACATTGTTGACTGTCTGATTATTTGGTTGTTGAACCACCATGTTATCTTGTCAATTGTTCTAATTATTGTTTTGGGGTTGTTTTTGGGGTGTTGGTGTGTTTTGTTGAGGAGCACTAATGACAACTTTGGCGTCAACAACACCATCATTGGTAATGTTTATGTTTTTCACCCAAGTGTGAAGTTTTTCATTATAACTGGTGGATGAGCGATTATTTTGTTATTCGGGATAGGCAGGTGTCCCTCCTTGTGCAATAATGGTTTGTTCAATGTTAAGCACCTTGGAGATCAATTGGTTGTATGTGGTGATTCCTTACACCTTGAAATGAAATGCCAAGGTTCCCTTCAGATTAGAGATGATAGTGCAAACTTGTTCTTTAGGCATGGCCCATTTTCTCCTATTGGCCTTGGATCACCATCATTGTAGGAAAGAAGCAAATGATTCTCCCTTAGCTTGTTTAAGAGCGAATAGTTTCTCTAGAATGACATCCATACCAATATTGAAGGCATATTTTTTTATGAATGCATCTACTATTTCTTGGAACTTCTTGATGTCTAGAGGGAGATAAGAGAACCACTCCATGGCTTGGCTAGCCAAACTTCTAGGAAATAGCCGCATCAGATATGTATCATCATATGTGACTTCCATGCAATGCACTTGGAATTCCCTTATGTGATTTTCAAGGTTTCTCGTCCCATGGTATTTATCAAATTTGGGGATTTCAAATCCCTTTGGAAACAATTTCATTGCAAGATTCATGTCAACGGATAAGGACACAAGTTGCTGGGTGTTTTTGTGGTTTTCCCTGACTGAAGATCAAGCACTTGTTGCAAGAGCAACTTGATTTGTGTCGTCACATCGTTTTGCGGATCAGGAGGTGGAGTGAAGGTGTTTTGTGGTGGTTCAATTGTTGGAGGCATGGGTGGATTGGTTGGTGTGTTGGATGGTGCTTGCACATTTTTTTGTGCCAAGTATGTTTGTAATTGTTGTTGTACCAACAATGTTTGTTGTTGGTCTTGTTGTTGCGCTAATACTACCTATTGTTGAGCTTGTTGTTGTTGTTCCAACAATGCTTGTTGTTGGGCCACTAGTCGAACTGCTTCTTCCTGCTCTTGGTATTGTTTCAATACTTGCCGATATGCTTGTTGTTGGACTGCTTGTTGCACGAGGTATTGTGCTTGTGTTTGCACTTGCGCTTGCGCTTGTGCTTGTGTTGCTTGTTGGGTTGCTTGTGCGGCTTGTGCAACCTATGTGGCTTTTGTGGCTTGAGCTACTTGAGCTGCTTGGGTAGCTTCTTGTTGTTGTAATAAAGTCTAGGCTTGAGTAGCCTGTTGTGCTTGTTGTGCAACTAGTTGTACTTGTGCTTGTTGAGCAGCTAGTTGTACAGCTTATCGATTTTGGATTTGTTGAAGTGTCTTTTGGTAGGCAGCTTGTTGAGTAGCTTGTAACACAATTTTGTACTAGTTTGATGTGTTTAAGTTGGGTGGTGGAGGTGGTGGCATATTTTGGATGATGTTTGTTGTTGTGATGAGAGGAAACGTTGTACTGATAATGGGGATTTGGGTGGTGGATGGTGCGATCGATATGCTTGCTCCTTGAGAGACCATGTTTTGAGATATTTGGGGGATAGTTGATGTTGTGATGGTGGCTTGCATTACTATGATGGTTGTCATCTATTGTTGTGATAACAATGGCAAGATGGGAGGATTCAGTATGATGCTTTGATTAATGATCGGGGGGTTGTTTTGGTTTTGTTGATTGATGTTCGGTAAAGGGGGAAGCCCTAAACCAAGAGGTGGTGTGGATATTGATGGCAAGGGTGGAAGTGGTGGAAAAGTGAGTGGCAAGATACCCCTTGGTCCAAATAGATCACCTTCTCCCTACGAGGTCATAGGGAGAGAAGTTTGAGGTGTTGCGTGAAATGATGATGATGATGGGTCATTAGGATCGTGAAAGGTGAGGGGACCATATAGGTGTAATGGATTTTGGGGGACGGATGGACCCAATATGGTATTTGCATCCAAACCTTAATTGTTCACAAGGGGATGTGTTTGTATCGCATTGAGAAATGTGCTCCCTTTGTGGACGATCAGTGGAGTTGGAGCAATAGATGATATGATTTGGGGGATGGATTGAGTGATGTTTTGAAATGGAGGTGTAGATGAGATTGGCGATGTGATTTCGAAAGGCTTCTCCACAAGTGTGTTCAAATCATAATCAGAAGGGAATTTAGCCCCTTCTTTTTCTAATTCAACCATGTATTGGGAGGGATTGAGCCTCATCATGATATTGACAATTCAATGAGTCTTAGGATTTTGAATCATTTCGATGACCTCATCTTGTGACATCCCAAAGCGATTATTGGTAATTCCCTCCACTTGACCTTCCTCTTGTAGATTTTGTGATGGTAGAGGAAGATTAGTTAGAGGATTGATTTGGGGAGTAGTTTGGCTCAAATTTTTTGAAGTTGATGTTTCTTTGGTAGCTTCCATGTTTGACTTGTGTTGTGATCTAGTTTGCACCATAAAATAGGGATCAATTTTCAAGAATGTGGGAGATGAATCTCTAATTCTCTGGATTGATCTAATCTTAGGTACAAAAGAGAAAATTTAGGATGATTAAGGATCAAATTGATGGGATGGTTAAATGTGTGAAAGATGGATGATATGGATGATTGAAATTTTAGGTCTTGAGAAGCTGTTATACTTTTGGGACTTTTTTGGATTTGTTTTGGATTCTTGGATTTTGATTTGACCTTGATTTGATTTTGGATTGTTTTTATTTTGGATAATGAACAAATGGATCCCAAGATGTTGGATGCTATCTATGGGATAGACTTTCTCACAAGATGATAATTTGACTAAGTGTAGGAAGAGCGATGCATATACCCACACCTAACCAAACAAGATGACTATTCAACTAAGCATATGGAGAAGGATGCATCTACATATACCTAGCTAAACAAGATGATTTGATGATAATTCAACTAAGCATATGAAGAAGGATACATCTACATATACCTAGCTAAACAAGATGATTTGATTGTTTGTTTGAAAGATTTTGATTCAAGGATTTTGAATTTTTTTTTTTATTCATGGATTTTCAAAAAAGTCTAGCATGAAGGACGATTCCAATATTTTCAAGAGTTGTTGGTGAGAAGATTTTGATTTTGATGTTTTAAATATGGATGAAGGTTTTTATTTGATCCTATGTGTACCTAAAAAGACTCTTGTTTTACAAGACCTCAGTTTTGAAAAGCATGCCTTACTTCTCATACAAGATGCTCAAATTCCCAAAAAAGATTTGGATTTTGACAATAATAAAATGAATACATATTGGGATTGTTTCTTGAAGCTCTTCTATAAAATTTGAAAAGAAATATTTGTCTAAATTCATAAAGCGTTGAGACGCTTTTGATGATCTTTTGGACTAAGAGCTTTTGACTTGGGTTTCTAGATTTTGATCTTTTTTTAAATCATTGGATGAAACACATGTGTGGGGTTCAATTGTTCTTAGCTTTGCTTAGTGACTTCTTTTTACCACAAACAATTCTTGATTTAAATTTACAAACTAAATGTCTAATGTCCTAACTTCTTATCATCCCACAAAATGCTTTATGTGGAAATCAAGGAAATTAAGGAAAAAAGTTTCCTATTGTTGACTTTAGTAGGAAAATTGAGATATAAATCCAAATGTTTAGAAACCTCTAAGGATAAAATCCTTAAGGTAAGCAATAACACTTGAATTTTGTCAATGATATTTGCTTCCTACAGGGTTTTAAATTTTATGATCATGTTGAATGTTTGTTTCCCAATGTTTTTGAATGAGCAATGTGTTTTGATTCCAAGAACATGTACAACCCTATGGATATGAAAGACTGTATTTGTTGAATCCTCACTTGGACAAGTCTAGCTATGCTTACTTTTAGTGAATGGTTAGATGCTTAAACTCACGAGCTCCTCTCCACAACACTCACTTATACGATTCAGCTAAGCATCGGTACCCATGAAACTCCCATGGCATACTTTCAATTTCTACTAAAATTCGTAAAAGTGTAGGGCGGCTTCAGAACGACCATTCTTGCACCAACAAATAAATCAAGGATTTTTGCCTTTTTCTAAACAAGGGTTTTAATGTGGGCATTCCATTCATGGAGGATCATCCATTCGGCGAGAGACCATTGTTCCCCTTCTCATCAGAATGACCATCGTGATATTGGCCTTTGTTCCAATATCCACACTTATATCCTGGTTGGAAGTCGCTTGGCTTTAGCATATTCCCGGTTGAATCGTTCCCTTGGGTGATTATTTTTTCTCACAAGGTAGGCCCTCTAAGATAAACAATAGCAAGAAAACATATCCGTAGTTCGATCGATCTTTGTTGGAAAACAAAGAGAGAACCCACACAATATGTTCCAACCACACTCGCAAGATTGTTGTTCAATTTTTAATCCCAAAATGAAATGTGTAGGAAATCACTTTACCCAACTTAAGATCACCAAAAATCCTTTTGATTCTCAAGATCGTAGTGAGGCGCGAGAGAAGCGCATACATCTTTTTGATGGTGTTATTTTGGGTAAATGATTAGAAAACAAACAAGCACTTGTTCATTTTATCCTTTCAAAACAAAAGTGACTTCTCTTTAAGCACCAAAGGAAAAGTGAGATTTTGATTGTTCAATTGTCAACCTTAAACAAAATCTAATAGATTTTCCTAAAGTTCTTTTTAACCCTTTGTAGAAAAAATTGAAAGCTTTTGTAGTGTTCTTTTTAGAGTCCAAAAGAAATTTAGTGCATCCTAAGAGCATAAAAAGGTAACAAATCCTTAAAAGAGATTATGAATTATCAAAAAGTGTTAAACAAACGCAAAAGTGTTCAAAAGCACTTGATGTAATGAGAGAATGATGCCATAATGCAACCTTCAACTTTGTTTTCCTCCTTCACCTTTATTAAGCCAATCTGCAAAACAACCAGTTAGAACTGCAAAACAAAGGTCATAAAACCAGTTAGTAGCCCAAAGTATCCAAAATAGGAAAAACACATGTCAAAATTAATTGATTTTAAATTTTTTACCCTACTCCAGCGGTGCAACCTGCATAGGCAGCACTTTTTGAAGAACTCGATGGCATATATTTCCGCTAAATCTACATGCGACGTTTTGCAGCAAAACAGAAAGCATGATAGCGGCATAGTTTTGCTCAGCGGTTCAGTTTGGAGTTTGAAAATCCAGTGCCAGAAAATTAGACTAGTGTCGTAGTTTAAAGCATCGCTATATGGCACCATTGAACTGGTAGCAGTGTTGTATGGCACCGTTGGACTGATAACGTCGCAGTTCCCTATTAACACCAAAAAATAGAAAAAAACACAAAATTTTGTTAGAAAATGTGATTAAAATTTGAGATTGGCCCTCCTTCTAGCGCCAAATATAGAACCCCAATCCTAGATCTACACAAACACAAGAAATAAACACAATATTAGATCAAATGCAAGTTAGTATCAAGATTCCCTATGAAATTCATTTAAATTGCAAAGAATAAGAAATGAGATGAAGAACATAACCAAACATAAACAAAAACTATCAAATCCTATTCAATGTTAAGCAAACTCTTGATCCCATGGAGGAATTGGTGCCAATTTGATGTGAAAATTGGCCCTTTCCCAACTCCTATGATGCAATGTTGATGAGTGATCCATTTTGTTGAAGATTCAATTGAGCTCCATGATGGAAAACCTGCATAACCTAGCTAAGACTTTGATAAAATTGATGAAAATGGTGATGCTTGAGGATGAAATTGAGTATAGTAAACTTGCTCAAATTATGGATGATCAAAATGAGGAGAGAAGCCTCTTATTTATAGAAAGACAAGATGGAGGAATAATCAAAATGAAGCAATGTGGGATCATTCAACTTCTAATGAGGAAGTGTCACTTGTCAAGATGTGAATGGGAAAAGGATGTGCACATTTTGATGAATGTGCCCATAAAAGCAATTAGGTGGAATTTGAAAATAGTGAAATGACAAAGTGGGGGAGAGTCAAATTGAGTTATGGCCACTTTGCTCAAGGCAAAGGACTTGCATGGTGAAATAAATGCCTTGTTGGAAGGACAAATCCACTTGGAGGGATTTTCAAATTTGGAGGAATATTCCCCTAAAAATGCCAAGTTGAGAGAAAATAGGGATTTAATAAATTAATTAAACATATTTTCATGTGCAAGTGGCAAAAGCTAGAGGATGGGACATGGATTAAAATTAGATTTAATCAAGATTTGATTAAATAAGAGGTTAGGTGATTTGACAATTTTGACTTAGATTTTAGGATTTAAATAAATCAAACTTGAGAGGAAAATGATTTAGACTTAGTTAAATAAATATTTTGATTTATTAAACTAAAGGGGATGATTGTTAGATTAAATTAGATAAAGGTTAAATTTATTTAATTTAATAAGATGAACTTAGAGATTTAATCAAATAAAATGAATTATTTAATTAAATAAAGACCTAGGGCTAATTAAATTAGATTGATTAATTTAATTAACAAAAGAGAGTGACTTAATCAGATAAATAATAATTTATATAATTAAGGGATGAAGAGTGATGATAAGCTTGAGGAGGTGATTTAGGTTGGAAAGATGTTAGTTAAATCAGGATCAGGTGTGTAATGTCAATCAATACATTTTACGTGTCTACACAATATTAAATCATGGTCATTTCAAGGATCTAGTTTATATATGCAACATTGGACTCCAAATTTTAAATCTGAGGATTTTGTTGCTCATTTTATTCATTTTTGGTTCCAAATGCATGCATTACCATTGGAATATAAGGAGTTGAATTTGCTAGAAATCATGGCTAACTAGATAGGAATCTTTTTTAAGCATGATTTTATTTTCTTCAATAACCCATCAAAGCCAGTCAGGTTGTGTGTATTGCTTGACACAACAAAGAAACTTCCAATGCATATAGAGATAACATCCAAATTTGGAAAATGGTTGCAAGAGTTAATCATTGAAACCCCTTAGAATGCATGTGTTAAATGTCATATGTTAGGGAATTCTATTTTTGAATGGACAAAAATGGATAATACACAAAATCAAGCTTGTATCTAGAAAAATAGGGGGCAGGTTATAGACTTGAGTCAGCAGGTTTCAACAACTACATGTCATTCAGAGGTGGTGCTTGAGAGTAGGAGAAAAAAATATATTCCAAAATCTAAACAACAAGGATTCAAGGAGCCTACAATGGGAGGATGAATAAATAAAACTAGTTTATCACAAATCATGTGTGCAAAGCAATTTTCAGTGTCTATAGATTTTGCTAAAATTCTAGATATACTGGGAAAGTTGAACATGAGCTACATTCTGAATTTATATTCCCCATCTCTGCAGATTTATGAACATCAATTGGTTGTTGTAGTCAGGAAATTGATGTTTCAAGACTCAATGTCACTTATACTAGCTGGTAAAATGGAAAAACAAGAAGTAATTCCGACCCAAGCAAAGGATCTTTCTCTTGGATCAGAACATATACAATTGTATGACTTCTTAAAGAACAATGAGAAGGTTAGTGATGCAGAGTTGGAAGTTTTAGCAAAGAAGATCTTTATGTCAGTTGGTTCATAAATAGTTGATGAAATAGCATATGTAATTGCAGAAGAAGGGGACTTTTGGGATTGCAACATTGCAAAAGACAAGGTTGTAATCAATAGCAATATATCAGAGGCATCAATTCAAAATGTTTAGACAAATAATCTGTCATTGACTAAAACAGATTAATTGTTGAGTTAGGATGATGCAGAGTTTGATTATTCACAATCCTTATCTATATCTCAGACCCCATGCCAATCAATGACAAAAAAATCTCTGGGAAAGAGAGGTCGCAAATCAAAACTTACAAAGCTATAGGAGGAAATAGATGCAGAAGTCCAAAAGACATTACATGATTCAATTACAAACTCAACAAATAAGCACTCGAGGAGAGCTTATTGCTCTCCTCGCGCACAATGAAAATAATATCATAGAATGTCAGGGGTATTAATGCCCCTGACAAATGCACTCGCATCAAACGTCAAGTGGACGGGTGTGAAGCTGATATTGTGATTCTTCACGAAACAAAAACTTCAGTAGACACATAAGAAGCTACAATACAAAATGGCGGTTGTGGAAATAAGTGCACTCGCCTGCTCAAGGTACATCAGGGGGGCTAGTGGCTTTATGGAATCCAAAGTCAGTAAGTGTGATGTCAAGCAAAAATGAGAAAAATTGGCAATTGTTGGAAATAACAAAATTTGACTTAAAATTTTGGTTGCTTAACATTTATGGGCCATCCTCCACTTCTGATAAGAAAAACTTGTGCGATCAAATCACACAAGTATTAATTGATTTAGGGGATGAAAAATTTATACTGGCAGGAGACTTTAATGCTATTACAAGTTCACTACAAGAAAAGAAAGGGGGCATTAGTCCACCTAAAGTAATGGCAAATTTTAGCACATTCATCAACACTAATGCTTTGAGGGATATTATTCCAGCTAAGGGAAATTTTACATGGAAAAATAGAAGGAAAAGATTTCTTCAGATAGCAGTAAAGCTGGATAGATACCTTGTCTCACCTATCTAGTTCAACTCACAACATAATTTAGTATCAGAGATATTTCCTTTTCTAGATTCCAATCATTATTAAATCTCTCTCAGCATCTCAAATGTCTCTTGTTCAAGAATCAAATCTTCTTTAAAGTTTGAGAGTATGTGGTTTAGGCATCCCCAGTTCATGGATTTGATTCATCATTGGTGGACTACAACACCATATGAACAAGGCACAATAATGTTTCAACTATGTAAAAAGTTAATGCACATTAAGAAACAACTCATAAAATGGAATAAAGAGGTTTTCAAGAACATTTTTCACCAAATAGAGTTCATTTGTAAATAACTAGAAGATGTGCATGAACAAATTACTCAACATGGTTTGGATGATTTCTCATATGATAAACAAAAAAAATTGCAAGAGTGGGAAGAAATATGTGCAAGAGAAGAGATATACTGGAGCCAAAAGTCAAGGGAGTTGTGGCTAAGGGAGGGTGATCGTAATACCAAGTATTTCCATGCTTCTACTCAAATTAAAAGGGTTGCCAAAGTCATTCAGTGTGTCCAGGAGATTCCAACTAGAAATTGACTTACTAAGAAAGAAGATATAAGTAGAGAGTGTGTTAGATTTTATTCAGAACTCTTATCTGCACCACAGGACAGAGGAGAACAAAATGATAAATGAAGCAAAACTTTTGAAAGCAATTCCGCAAATTGTTACTGAAAGGGATAATGAATCTTTGATGAGACCATTCTTGTTAGAGGAGGTTAAAAAAGTTGTTTTCTCTTTGGCTCCAGATAAAGCTCCTGGCCTAGATAGTTTTACTGCCCTCTTTTTCCAAAAATGCTGGAACATTTTGTGCTTTGATTTGTTGTGGGAATTTGAAGAATCAAGAAGAATGGGTACATTGCTAAAACAATTCAATGTAACAAATTATATAGCAAATTTTCCAAAAGTTAAGGATCCTAAAACATTTGCAGAATACAAACCGATATCTTTATGTAATACAATTTATAAGATATTTGCTAAGGCAATCTATTTGAGGTTGTAGCCCATTATACCAAAGATCATTTCTCAAGAGCAAGGTGGGTTTGTTCCAGGAAGAGAAACTTTTGAAGGGGCTATTGTAGCCCATGAAGCTTTGCACTCGATTTCTACTACTAATGCTCCTTCCATCATGGTCAAGTTGGACATGATGAAGGCTTATGACAAAGCTAATTGGAAGTTCTTGAAAAAAGTGCTTGCAAAGTTTGGATTTAGTGCAAGATGGTGCAAATGGATACTATCATATCTTTTAGGGGAAAAGTTTTGAAATCATACTCAATGGATCTCCCACTAGTTTCTTTAGTGCATCACAAGGTGTTTGGCAAGGGGACCCTCTTTCACCTTTCCTATTTATAATCATGGCCGCGAGGAGTTGAGTAGGTTTATTATTAGCAAATATTCTCAAGGGCTTTGGAGGTGGATTCAAATTGAAAAATTGGGCTTAGTAGTCACACATTCTCTTTTTGTAGAGAACACCAATTTTTTTGGGAAAGCCACCATTGCATAAACAAAATAGATTAAGGAAGTCCTATATAAATATTCTTCAGCACCAGGTCAAAAGATAAATGACTCAAAGTCAAAATTTTATATTCTTAACACACAGGAGGAGATAGGAAAAAAGATAGTCAAAATTCTTGGATTTCAACAAGCTGTCTTACCATGTAATTATTTACGGATTCATTTTTCAAGGGTCCAAACAAGGAAGCATAGTGGGTGAAAGTAATAGAATATTAAAGTCAAGGATCTTATTATGGAAGGCCAGATGGCTATCTTTGTCAACGAAAATTCTTTTGGTAAAAGTGTTGATGTTTATGGTAGCGTTAGTCGTATTCTTCCAGCTGTCTCCTTTACTTTATTTGGTAAAATCTAAAATTGCTATGACAAGCTGGGCTGACCTATACAAAATTTCTTATTTATAGCAGTCTGACATGCAGAGGTAACTGACATGCATTTATCTAACATGCAAAGGAATCTTCATACTGACATGCATGAGAATCTCTAATTTAAGCAAATGTAACGCCCCTCCTAGTGTGTCTTCTTATGCATGTAATGAGTCCTTGTTTATATATAGCTGGAGATAGATTTTGTATTATTTGGTGTCAGGTTGTCCTATAAGAAGAGTTTGTATATACTAGTTATACAAAAGCAGACACTTACAATAGATTATAATTCTGTAGCAGTAGATCGACTTCAAGGGAAAATATATTATTCTGTATTTTGCATCTAAGAGAGGTGTTGTCATTCATTGTTTAAGATAGCTCAATATTCTTGATGTGAATTCTGTAGAAGGCTGAGTCTTATCATCAACAAATTACATCATTATATTACTGTGCTTGCATCAGTTTGTGGTGCCTCTTATTGGCCTTCATATTGGCCTTTGTAAAGGAGACATTTGTGTTGACATTTCAATATATAAGAGATATATTTGAGGTTGGGTTTTTCTCCCTCGAGAAGGAGGGTTTTCCCAGGATATATATTGTGTTATATTGTTCATGTCTTCATGTGTTTGTGTTGCACTTTCTGCTTTCTGTTAAATCTGATCCTAACATTAACATGGTATCAGAGCATGTCCAAGAAAAGATCCGATCAGATTCAAGCAATCTAAGTGAAATGTGAGGTCTGGAAAAAGCTACATGGGACGTTACTATTCATGAAAGTCTTCACTTGGTCATTCAAAGCTGACATAAAGGAAACCATACCTGTTGAGAGCAACAAACAATAAGTATTTTGGGCCTTTGGAAATTGATCATGATGAACAAATTAAGGGATGCCATTACCAGGTTGGTTGAGTACTCATACCAGCTGAATCTACCTGTAGAAGGCATGAAGAGCTCATACCTTGTTGCTTCTAGACCACACAAGAATGTTGAAACTGCTCTTCTCGAATCAAAATATTATTAAATCTTCCTTCAGGGGTTCAAAGACAATATAATGAAAGTGTGACATTCGAGAAAGAGGGACATTTCACCTTGCAGTCTCTAATCACTGTTTCAGACTCAATTCCTTCATTTTTAAGAGGCGTTGGAAGTCCATAAACCTGGTCGTTGTGTCCATATTATCCTGCATGCTTCCAGAGGTGGTCTTTCCTATGTCTGCATGGGAATTTAAGGTGGAAATCTGATGGAATCTGGACGCCTCGAACCTCAGATTAAGTTGTTTTTTATAGCAGCATGGCTGGAGTCTATTGGACATCAACAACCCTTCACATTCCTAGGCGAATCCATACCCAGAATTGTTTCGAAAGGAATTGTTGTTTCTGTAGACTGCACTAAGCTGAGTCAGAATTAATACAACACTTAAGGAAATTCTGAGATAAGTATTTTTTTATTGTTTGTGCTCTTGCAATTTCCTTTCTTCTGGGTTGAATTTTTAGTCTGTTGAGTTGTGCAGATCTGATGTCATTTATTTATTGTGTGTGTAGTAAAGATCATTATTCATGCTAGTTGTGAAGATTTCTGAGTGTGACTCAGAAATGAAAGGAGATCTAAAATTTCAATTGTGATTGGTTGTTCACATCGATATCATTCTCTTATGCATGGTCTGTGATAGAGCCTTGACTCTTGGAGAGGGTTGGTTCTACATGCTAACTGCATAATGCATGCAAGAAATCTGTAGTTGTGCAGATTGTCTTTTGTTGTGCTAAGTTTAGCACTCTCGAGAGGAGTAAAAGGTGGAAGAAAGAGTTATATCAGAATTCAATGAAGATAAGTTTTGTATCCCTTCATTCTGATCTTTTGATATTTGCTACATATTTTCACTTATAGGTTGATTTCTTTATTCATGTTTTTAATATTGTTTATAAATTCTTATGTATTTGTGCTATAACTTGAGATAGTAAACCTTGTATGATTCTAGCCTTGATATTTCTTTGGATAGTTATAAACTGTTAGTAATCTCTCTCTAAAATGCTTCCAGGATGAATCTAGGAGCAAAAAGGTTATGAGAGATTGCTTAGTGATGAAAAGAAGTCATGCCAACCAAAGAAATGATCAAGCATGAAGTCACATCTTGCAGCCATGGGACTGAGTTGGTGGCTAGAGGGAGTTCACTTCCAGAAGTCTTCTTTGCAATCTCTAAAGCAGGGGTCAAGAGGGAGTTTTGTAACTCACTGAGAAGAAGTGAAGATTGTTGTGTTGCAAGGATAGGTGCTAAACCCTTAGAGGATCCCTTCAGCTGCTGAGATCAGAATTTCCCAAGACTGTCTTCTGGATTTGTCATTGGTAGCCTCGCAAACCTATTCAAAATATTGTGATCTGGGATGAGGTCGAGGAGGACTATCTTGAACTCTCTACAGTACCTGAGGTGCACGCTGGAAAACATTTATCTAAGTCAAGTGTTGCAGGAAATCTTGGATGAAGAGGTCAGAAGGTTGATGCAAGTACTTGAAGATTCAGAGGGAGCTTACTAAACCTGAAGAAGATGGTAATTTAGTTGCAACAAAACACATCCTGAGATACTTGCGTGGCACAGTTGGATATGGGTTGAGATATTCTTCAAATGTGGATTTGAAGTTGCATGGATATATTGATTTTGATTGGGTAGGGTGTGTTCCTGATCGGAAGAGTACATTTGTGTGTTGCTTTAGTTTGGGATCTGCTATGATATCCTGGTGAAGCAGGAAGCAGTCATCTATAGCATTGAGTACAGCAGAGGCAGAGTATATTGCAACTTGTATGGCAGCTCGGGAAGCAGTGTGGCTTGCAAGATTGTTTGGACAATCAATGGAGCCTACTATCATTCATTGTGATAACCAGAGCTATGTGAAGCTTTCTGTCAATCATGTGTTTCATGACAGAACTAAGCATGTTGAGATCAAATATTATATCAGAGATATGGTATTGAGGAAAGCTATACAGTTGAGGTATATCAACATTGATGAGCAGACGGCAGACATTCTCACCAAGCCTCTCTCCAGGATAAAGTTTGAGTACTTTCAAGATAAGCTTGGTATGGTGGAGAATACAACCCTAACTGAGAAGGAGTCTCAATATCAGCGATTCTTGATTAATGAGTTCTTCTCTGTGAGAGAAGTTCGAGGTGAAATCCCTTGTTAATGCATTTCTCTTTGAGAGAGATTTGAGGTGCAAGCCCTTGTTAATGCATTTCTCTTTGAGAGATATTTGAGGTGCAAGCCCTTGTTAATGCATTTCTCTTTGAGATTTGAGGTGAAAGCCCTTGTTTCCACCCTCTGAGAGAGTCATGGTGGATGTCATGTGTGTGACTCCATGACAACATCTTGTACTTTTGTTTCACCCTCTGGGAGAGCCATGGTGAAAGTCATGTTGAGGTGACAACATCACGCAAGTGATGAACACTTGTACATACCATAGTATGGTTGTAGCCATTATGGTTGATATCATGTTGAGGTGATATCCGATATCACGATGAGGTGATATTCTTCTTGTCCACTCATGGTTGTAGCCATAGTAGTAGACATCACGATGAGGTGATTTGTCTTGTGCAGCTGGAAGCATCCTCCCTAGTTGAGAGGGAGTGTTGATTTTTATGGCAGCGTCAGTCGTATTCTTCCAGCTGTCTCCTTTACTTTATTTGGTAAAATCTAAAATTGCTATGACAGGCTGGGCCGACCTATACAAAATGTCTTATTTACAACAGTCTAACATGCAGAGGTAACTAACATGCATTTATCTAACATGCAAAGGAATCTTTGTACTGACATGCATGAGAATCTCTAATTTAAGCAAATGTAACGCCCCTCCTAGTGCGTCTTCTTATGCATGTAATGAGTCCTTGTTTATATATAACTGGAGACAGATTTTGTATTATTTGGTGTGAGGTTGTCCTATAAGAGGAGTTTGTATATACTAGTTATACAATAGCAGACACTTACAACAGATTATAATTTTGTAGCAACAGATCGACTTCAAGGGAAAATAAAGTATTCTGTATTTTGCATCTAAGAGAGGTGTTGTCATTCATTGTTCAAGATAGCTCAATATTCTTGATGTGAATTCTATAAAAGAGCAGTTAGAGATTCTGTAGAAGGATGAGTCTATCATCAGCAAATTACATCATTGTATTACTGTGCTTGCATCAGTTTGTGGTGCCTCTTATTGGCCTTCATATTGGCCTTTATAAAGGAGACATTTGTGTTGACATTTCAATATATAAGAGATATATTTGAGGCTGGGTTTTTCTCCCTCGAGGAGGGTTTTCCCAGGATATATACTATGTTATATTATTCATGTCTTCATGTGTTTGTGTTGCATTTTCTACTTTTTGTTAAATCTAACCCTAACATTAACAAAAAGCAATCTTGTCCTCAATTCCTAATTATTTTCTAGTAGTTCTCAAAGCTCCACAATCAATGATATCAAAAATTGAGAAAGTTATTAGATGCTTCACCTGGAAAGGAAATATTGATGAACAAAAGAAGGTGCCACTAATCTCATTAGAGGGCATGGCACAAGACAAATGTCAAGGTGAGGTTGAAATCCACAACATAGCAAATATGAATAAAGCATTTGGTGCAAAACTTGTTTGGAAAATGTATGTGAATCCAAAGGCTAAATGGTGCAAAATTATGCAAGCGAAATATTTGGATAACTTGAATCCCCCGAGAATTTTCACCATCTCTAATCCCCCAAAAGGATCGGCTATGTGGAATTTTTTGATTTCCTGTAAGAAACTAATTACTACATAAATTTCATGGTAGGTAAATAACGGTAAGAGTGTCAAATTTTGGAGTGATTCTTGGAATGGGAATCCTCCTTTGCAAAATAACCCTAAAATAATTCATGCAATGGTAACTTTAAAGGAGGCATGGGGGGAAATTTTTCTGGATTATGTGCAATCAGTTGAAGCTACAACAGGAAAAGTGGTTTGGAAGAGCATCTCAGATCCTTCTCTTTCTATGCAGCAGTGTAATGGGATTCAAAAAATATTAAATGAACGTGTGGTTTTTCTTTCTTCAAAGCCTGACAGACTTATTTGGGCAGCATCAAAAGATGGTAATTACATAATTAAGCAAGGTTACAAGGTTCTAAGTCAGAAAACAGGTCAACTAGCTCCTCAAAAGGCCTATTCATTTTGTTGGAACAACAAAATTCTACCTAAGGCTGAGAGTTTTACATGGTTGGCATTAAGGAAGAGAATTCTAACTAGTGACCGAATAACAAAGCTAAAAATAGCAGACCCTTTTAACTGCCCATTATGTGATGAGGAGCTAGATGTAGATAATTTGTTTATTAAATGCAGTTTTGCGCAACAGTGTTGGGCCTTTGTTATGATCAAGCTTAACTTGAATACTCCTTTTCCAAATTCTTTGTGGGATATGTTTCAAAGCTACCAGGTTTTATTTAAATCTTCTTTTTTTGTGTGTATTTGGAAAGGGGTACCAGCTTTAGTCATAGGGAATTTATAGTGGGAGCGTAACTTGCACATTTTTCAGGAAAGTGGCTTCTTCAAATGATTTAGTAAATGTAACTGAGAAGGAAATTTATGAGACTGTAAATTCAAGTGTTCAAAAGCATAAGGGTATTAGTTCAGTTTTTACAAATTGGGATGACCTGATTCTACACAACTGGAAGAGTTTAAAGCTACCATTTCTAGGTAGTCTTCTAAATTCTCACTTTGTGAAGACTGATAGGAAGTATGTTAAATGGAAGGCACCCCAGGACGGTTTCATAAAGTTGAATTTTGATGGGGCCTCAAAAGGAAATCCAGGGGAGTCAGGGGTAGGTATTTGTTTAAGAGATTCAAGGTGAAAGGTAATAGCAGTTTGTTATAATCACCTCCCAAAGGTTCCAACAATCTTACAAAACCAAAAGCACTTTTTATAGGATTGGAGATTGCATTTAAGCTTGGCATTACAAAGTTGCATATTGAAGGTGATTCTTTGCTGATTGTTAATGCTTGCAAAGTAAAAAACATTCAAAATTGGGGTTCAGGTTACATTCTTCAAAGAGTTTGGTCTTTGTTAGAAAATTTTCAGAATTACCAAATCACTCACACATATCGTGAAGGTAACAAATTAGAAGATTACTTAGCAAATATGGGATGTAATAATCAGGAAATTTTTCTAGCCCAAGACATTAGTCGAATCAGAGAACACCCTCACTTGGAGGAAATTGCACACCGAGATGCTTTAAATCTGGAATAGTCTAAAGGCACAAAAGGTGCATTTTGTTAAATATATACATATATATGTTATGTCATCAAAAAGGGAAGCATGGTATAGACCAAGCAATCTTAATACACGTGGTAGGCGGATAATCAACTTACTGTTTCAACATTCTAAAGTTTATCATAAAAGTCTGCTATGGCGGATGGTCATCTTACAATTCAACACTCTAAATTTCAACACAAAATATGTCATGGTTATTTATCATATTCCCATCTGGTTCATGTGTCAAGATGCACATTATCCAGATTGAAAATGTGTCTCAACTTATTGGTTTGATATTGGCAGCATTGTGTTCTTTTCTTCCTTTGATCGGTGAGACCTTGTTCACTGCCCCCTCGATGGTCTGATATCACCCTTTGTTGTCATGTGTTTCATTGGTAGGACATAATCTTGTTGGCGAGACCTTGTCTATAATCCCATCGATGGTCCAATGGTCTTTATCGATTCACTGTCATGTTCTATTGGCGTAAGTTTTCTCTATCGGCGAGACTGCATGCTTTGTCTCACCAATAGAACGATATCACTATCTTGTCAATGGGACACTATACTATCAGTGGGACTCCCCACTGTGTCTTGGCGATGGTCCGATGACTATGGTGGGACCCAAGCTGATAGGTGGAGAGAGGTAATTGATGTTGACTTGGCAGTGGGGACCACATCGACCGGTGTGAACTTCATCGGTATGAAGTCCTCATATCAATGGGAGTCAATTAGTTGTCTCGCCGATATTCGGATACATGGTGAACCTTTTGAGCGGTAAAGTGGACATCGGCAGGACTTGTTTGTATCGATGGAAGTGACATGGTGTCTCCCCAATGTGGCGATGGACTTGGTCGACAATATACTTTAAGGAGCCTATCTCGGTGGGGCGATGAATGTTTGGTGAGACACAGTCTCTTGTCTCACCAATACTCTGATACATGGTGGGACCCGAGCTGACAGGTGGGGAGCGGTAGTTGGTTCTAATTTGGCAGTGGGGACCACATCGACCAGTGTGAACTTAATCGGTATGACATCCTCATATCGATGGGAATCATTTTGGTGTCTCACCGATTTTCCAATACATGGTGAACCTTTTGAGTGGTAAAGTAGACATCGACAGGACTTGTTTGTATCGGTGGGAAGTGACATGGTGTCTCCCTGATGTGGCGATGGACTTGGTCGACGATATACTTTAAGGAGCTTGTTTTGATGGGATGACGAGTGTTCAGTGAGACACGGTCTCTTGTTTCGTCGATACTCTGATGACTATTTGGTTTGGCGGGTATTGCACTCGTCAGAGTGACTCAAACAAATCGGCGAGAGGGAAATTCCATTAGCAAGAGACATCTCAGATTCCCCAAATGGTGTAGAATTGGGTGAAGGAGAAGGAGGCAATGGGTTTGATTTGAACATCAGCAAGGTGGACACTTTAGCTAACACTAGACCTATGGAGAAATGATAAAAAAGCTCACAAGTACTTCCATAATATGCAAAAATCAATGTATTAACTTGGTTTTTTGGTTTATATGCCTCTGTATTGAGCCCAATTATTTACCTAGAAATGTAATATTTGCATATTTGGGCTCATCTGAATGTCACTTTCTATTACTGGCAATTTTTCTTTTGTTATAACAGCACTATCAATGCTAATACTATAATTTTGGCCTCTATGTAATCCTCAATATTACAATATTAATATATAATTATAGGCTCTAGCCTTTTATCCAAAAAAATTTTTTATCAAAAATGAATGTGACAGAAGTTTATTTTCAGTTGAATGCATTTTACCCAAATTCTATGAAATCCCTTTTTTATTCTACAATAGTAGACTTGAAGCTTGCAGTAGATCTACAACGATTTAATCTTTTTTCAATTAGTATCAAAGCACTGGGTTACAGATGTCTTGAAATGGCTCAGTTGTTGAAAGCTTTTTTTTTTTAACTTCTTAAGGAACAAAGAAAAAAATGGCATCGACAAATTCTCTTCCGCAGGTTCCTCCATTCAATGGTGATCTCTATGACTACTGGGCAATAAAAATGCAAAAATTAATGGTGTTTAAAGAGACATGGGAAACTGTTAAGTTGGATACGTAGATCCTCAAGGCTGGAATGTATTAACAACACAAAAGAAGAATGAAAGATATGCATGTAAACTGTTTGGAAAAATGCCTCCAGTTGCTCTCCAAACCCAAAGAGATTTTTAAAATGGCATTAAGAAACTTCTTCACAATTTGTACAAGCTCATAGAATTTTGTCTGAAGTTGTTGAAATCTTTAAAGGATTTATGTCTATAAACAAACATGAGCCACACAAAAGGCATGTGAAAGGTGAACCTGGTTGAAAGTGAATGCAATGAATAGCAAGTACAAAAACAGGATGAGACCAATGTTAAATCGAGGCCGAACACTTTGGAAGCAACTTCTTGTCTATGTCCATGACCTGATTGTCAATCAACACAAATCAATTTATTTATGTCATCCATAGCTTTTAGTTAATAACAGTATAAGAAATTGAGAAAATGAAAAACAACCACTATTTTGTACACTTTGATTTTAACGTTTATTTTTGTGATTTCCCAAACTCTTCCTTCTTCATAATCCGGTATCCACACTGGCATCTCTTGGCTCTTTATACTGTTCCATATCTGCAATCTGATTTTCTTTTTGATGAATTGATCGTAGAACTAGAACGTGATATTAAATGTTGATGTAAACAAATTGTAAACAATTTTTCCAAAAGCCTTCACTGCACATTTAGGGAATATCAATTAGGATGACTAAACTGGGCAAACAATAAATATATTCAAAATACAACATTGACAGTAGTAAACACCTATTTACTTGGAATAGCATACATCTAGATCTACAGTTCTTGAAAGAACAAAAAAGAAAGCTTTGGCTCATTTGTGAAATTGATAAACCATTGGACACAATTTGGATGATTGAATCAGGTTGTGTAAATTAGATAACCTGAATAATGCACCAACAATCATTGGCACTGCACTAACTTGGAAGGCATGATAACGACCTAGCCCATCTGCAATCCAACCACTTATGGCACACCCAAAAAATGCTCCCACAAGACACATACTCACAAGGAGACCTATATCACACATGAAAATACAACAAGGTTACACATAGAGTGCATAAACAGACTGTATCAAACTCATCCACCATGCCCCCTTTGTTGAACACATAAATCATGTCCTTACCTTCTGCCAAAGGATTCTCCGAGAAACCAAGATCAAAGGCAATGTATTCAAGAGGTGCATTTACCACCCTGCACATTATCACCATCACTTTTGAGATTTAACCAAAATAACACCAAACAAACATAAATTTAAAATTATTCCATCAAATGGTATGAAATATTCAACAGAAGGAGCACCCAAATAAGTTTCTCAAAGGTCCACTATAACTCTGCAGATCGTCACCATCAGAATCTCACATGAATGACAACTAACCAGCTGAAAACTACTTACATCCATTGACATGAAAAAACAATGATAAAATATATCTTGTTTAGTTCTATAACTCAACTAAAAAAATCTACTACAAGAGTCACGTTTCTCCAAAGATAGTGACAGAAAAAGATCCATAGATTGTTTCTACTTACGCAAGATGGTATCCAAACATAAAAGAAGCCATGATGGGCACGCATACATGTGGCAGGGACAATTTCCATGAAGGTTTGAAATTGGTAGGCTCCTGATCCATCTCCATCTGCATTTGTGAATATGCTATACCAAACCAATACACCCACATAAATAATCTAACACCCCAAATTCATCCATATAACAACCATTACCTTAGTGAATATCCAGTCCACCCACATTTATGAACAAACATATATGAAATGAGAAGAGATGACATTTAAAATCCTTTAGACCAGGATGGTATGTACTACTACTACTACTATAAAAGTCAATACATATGTTTAGATGACTGTTCTTATGGATGTTCAGTATTAAAATATATTCTCCAAATTTAACTCGATTGTCCAAATTTATATTATGCTATGCTAAGTTGTGACTGTAAACATGCATTAGAAATGAGATATGATAACATTTAACCCCCTTGAGGCTAAATTGACTTGTATGTCCTGTCAAGTGTATTTATTAATTTTGATGATGATTGCTTCAGCAGATGTCAAGTTTTAAAATAAGTTATATGAGCTCTATTTGAGTGTCCTGATTAAGATCTCAACTGTAACACTATATGCAATCAGCTTAGGCCAAATTCATCTATAGCTTCTATCAAAATGTATCTAATCATTAAAACGAATTTTCCTCGGGATGTCCATCCTCTAATTGTAAAAAAAAAAACTATTTTAAAAGTAGAAAAAAATCAATTAAACCTAAGATGTAGAAAAAATAGCTATTCAAATAAAACCACCACCCCTCCAAATCTCAACTGTCCCAAACGAACCCACATTCTGACCTATCAGAACCACTCACTAGCTAAAACTACAATTTCATAACATATTCTTTATTCAACTGTTTTTCACATGGTTTCCAATCAGTTCCATAAAAATCATCCCTAGTCCTTGAATTGAAGAATCCCATAAAATGTGAAATTATATAGCAACTATGTAGATATGATCCAAAGCAAACTAAGCTGACCAATAAATAACCATGACACACTACCAATGGGCTAGAGTGTGATAGAGGTGGATAAAAAGTTCAGATTGATATTTGATGCTTGCATAGCCATCTTATCTTGATCGCACTCTTAGATCTCCATAGAAATCTGAATTCATGAACATTGTAATTGGCATTCTAAAACCGACCTTGCTTCCTCCATTAACAGGATCTTGAGAAAAAGATAATGTAATTTATATCTGCTCAAAAGAGCAAATGGAAATAACAAATCACAGATGGTCCTACCATCTGCAGTCTCATCTGTTATGCTTCAATAGCATGATTTAACCAGGAAATTGACTAATAAAGCAAAAGCAAAGATTAGTGCTACCATATTTTTTCTTACAAGACCCAGGTTAAGTTGTAGAGCTTTTGGAGAAAAATTGTGTAGCAGATGAAAAAGTCTGCTCCATAATCTTTTTCCAAAAGCTTAACTTAACTAATATGGACTGTGAAAGCGTAATGCTCCTAACATACAACTTCTTTACTAGGAAGAGAAAAAATGCTCAGGGTGTCCAAAATAACAGGCAATCCGCATATAATTACAATCCTTTCAAATGGTTCAACTCAAATGTTCTCCATCTGACCGTATGCGATAATAATCCTTACCTCTAGAACGACAAACAGAAACTTGCAAGCCAAGATGTGAAGCCTCCACTCAGGTAGCAGTACTGCCGCTCTTAGTCCTGCTGAGATCTACATGATGTCTGTATCATGAAAAATAAGAAACAGTAACTTATTATCATTATCATTCCGCTAAAAGAAAATCTAATACACAGGCACAACCAAAATTACATTGCCTAAAACAAACAAGTAGGTTGTAAATGCTAAGCGTGTATTAAGACTGCAAGAAGCTCTCTGAAAATAGAAATAGCAATTAATTCCTCAATAATCCTCCTCCATTAAGTACAATTGCAACTAATTCCCATCAGTACAGATTTCCGGTGCAAAATAGAAAGTACAAAAATATATTTTAGTGAAGTAAACTGTATACCTATCAATAATGCAAAGTTGTTCCTTATTCTGAACGTCCTCAACCTGAAAGTTGGTCTGATCCCTGTGTGAACTGCTGCTGAGACTGTGGTGTAACGATGAACCGTTGATGTAGTGGAACAGGTGTTCTATGAACATTGTGGATAACACAAAGCTTCATAAATGCTTCGTTTTGCATGATTGTGTGACCTTTAAATGCATGTACATAAACTTTTTTCCAAAATTTGGTAATATATGCCATTTCAGGTACAAGCAAAATGTGCGATGGTAGTTTTGGTAATATATGCCATTTCAAATATAATGAAATCTTTGCAACAGCCCTGCAAAACTGCCATTGCAGTTTCTGCCGTCATGTCATACACAACAATCCATGGTCATTCCATTCAAGCAAGGATCAGGATTGAAGGAAGCTGTGGATATTTTAAAGAGAGACTTCCAAAGCTATGGTGTTATTTTGCAGGAGTGCGCCCGCAGTAAAGATTTGAGACAAGGAAAGTGATTCCATGCTCACATAACCCACACAGGATTCGAACGGGATACTTTTATAGGAAACAATCTCATTAGCATGTATATGAAATGCGGCAGCCTGGTTGATGCACGCCATACTGGCCAAGTTCAGACGAACTAAACTTAGCCAATGAAATAACTACCACACTAAGTTTAGTTCGTCTGGACTTGGCCAGTATGAGGCATGCCCAGAGACAGCGTGCTAACTACACCACTGCTGAAACTAGCAAAACTATTGCACTTAGAGCTGCTGTAAATATTCATTTGATAAGGTCTCGCTCCTTCAACTCCCCCGCTAGATCAACACTTACAGAACTAAACGTCATGGCAATGTACAAGCAAAAAAGAACAAATGCAGACTTAATAATTCCAAAAACAGTTTTACATGAACTCGCATTGAACAAATCCAGACTGCAATTATATATTCTTTTCTTCTTCACAGGTGAGCAGCAGAGCTTCAATTCAAGCTTCGTCTCCTCCTTGTCCCAGCAATCCATATCCTTGAGACACATAAACCCACTTCAGAAAAGCAGTCCTCAAATTCATAAACTCAAATCGAAATCATGAAGCAAAAAAGAACAAGACATTTTTTGATAGACCAATAAGCCACTTTGTCTAAAGCACATTTAAAACTCTAGTTTATGATTCAAACCCAACGCTCAATTTACCTTTGTAAAACCAGGAAGCAACAAGAATTGAAATATATGACTAGAAATCAAACGCCTATGAACGCTAATGTTTGAAAGATTATACTTTCAAATAGGAGATTGTAACTTGACAACTAGGTACACACACATTGGAGCTATATAAACGTTAAAAACTATCTCCAATGGCAGCTTAACTTATGCTATACAAACCCATACACATAAGATATATCTTTCTGTACATATACATAATATGTATCCACAGTCACACCCACATCGATATTCTCCATGTATGAATAATAAAACAGCGAGAACTGGGTTATATAGCATTCGCATTCTATTCTATTATCTATGAATAGCAATATCTATCTGGCAGAAATAAAAGGCAATCCATGACAGATTTCGCTAATCCAAGATGCGATTTTCATTGGAAAGCCCATCTAAAAATAGCTATCTGCATGATTCTCCAAATCTGAGGTACACAGTGTAACAGCCAAGTGTCGTTCGATTGTCACTGAGTCTTTTTACCATGATTATTATCTTCTTCATCTTTCTATTTGCAGAAATCGCTGACAGTTCTGCCCTGTGTTTATGACAGGCCTGGAATTTGACACCCCTACCTGTCATATGAATTTTTTTTGACGGTTTGTTCATTTAAATGCCTGTCACTTTACGTTTTATGAAAAAATTTAACTGTCAAAAAAATTTAAATATCAATTTCAAATCTATTAAAAAAAAATCAAAGCTCGAATCACTAATCACTATAAACAAAATGCTGTAAAATAAATGTTGTTGAAAAAATAGTGAAAATTTGTGTTATGTTATTCATATGGATATCCTATATATATTTTTAAAAAAGCTAAAATTAGAAAATATTGATAATTATAAATAAATGTAAAAATCTTAAATTTACTATGACAATTAACAAGAAGTTTCTAAATTCATATAGAAAATAAATCTTGTTAAAATATTCAAAAAGTTAAAAAACAATTATATTCTATTTTGAAAAGATTTTGTATTAATATATATTTTTATAATAAAGATTATAAATCATATATATTAATATAAAGCAATGATAACTATTAGTAAACATGTTAAAATCTTAAATTTTATTGTTAAAAATATTTTAAAAATTAGAAAGAACTATATTTAATCTTGAAAAGATTCTATTTTGAACAGATTTTGAATTAATAAATATATTTATAAATTTAAATTATATATATATATAATATAAAGTGAAATTACAAAGAATTATTCCAATTCTAAACTAATTTATATTTTTATCATAAACATTATATATATGACACAATAATTTTTTACGGTTTAATAATAATTTTAAAAGTCATATTTACGGTTATATAAAAATATAGCAAGTCAAATAATACGGTCCTATAAATTTTAGGTTGTAATATATTAAAATGCAGTCAAATAGACCATCAAATTCCTGTTTGGCGATATATTGCAGGATTGCCTTTTTATTTATGCCCCTGGTTTGGCGATTATTTTTTTGTCCCTCGACCTGAATTCCCATCAATATATCTAACCACTATTTCGGCAAAAATATTAAAACGTTTTATTTATTTTTTATTTGGACAAATGATTAATTTTAAAACTTATCTTTGATTTAAATAATAATTAAATATATTTATTATTTATTTTTTATAAAGTAATTTCTTTTACTCATAATAATACATTAAAATCAATTTTAAAGATAATTTTAATTTATATAAAATAATTTAAATAATTGAAAAAAAATATTGAATAATTTTTTTAATTTTTTTTCATATTTGATCTTTGATTTAAAAAATCTTTATTAATATATAATAATATCATATCTATAATTTAAAATTTTATACTAATTTAAATAACATTAAAAATCTCCATTATTATATTTTTAAAAAAAATATTATTAATAATTATATTTGAATTTTTTTTTAAATATGGATTTTTTTTTAAGAACAACTTTAATAATATTTTACATTAAAATATCAAAAATGATAATAAAAAATTATTAATCAAAATTGAAAAACATCTTATTTTTAATTTTTTGAGTTTGGTTTTATTGTAACTTTAGTAATTTGTATATTGTTTATTTTTATTTTTACTTTTCTCTTTGAAGTAAGGTTTTAATTTTTTTTAATTTAGTCTATTTAAGAATTAACTATATTCATATTTAAATTCATAATTTTTTATTTGTTAATATTGAGTTTAATCTTTTATTAGCACTTGCACCAAAAGGAGATGCAATGGTTACGTCGATTGTAATTTACACATGATGGTTATAAGATCATGTTGACCTCTATATTAATGATATGAAATTATAAAACGCTGCACATTTATAAACCTATATGTAACTTGCATCATTTGGAATGTATAATGTAATTATTCTATGATCTTATTGATGAATTTAAATGTAAAAAACGGAAATGAAATTTTAAACTAAGAAAGACAGTGTGGCTGATTTATCAAAGACTATATTTCTTTTGTTACCCCCACAACAGAGTCCATGTTTGTAAGTATTTTATGTCAATGGATTATCTGTTGTTTATTATTTTATTGTGAATGTTGTTTCATGTGTCTCATGGAGTATTTTAATTATAGGTTCAAAATACTAATGTGATTGTTGTAATATACAGTGAAGAGGGTGGACTGAAAGGATTTTTGCAATACTCCCATGTTTATAAAGCAATTTTAAGAAGCTGTGTTATTTTAAGACCCATCTCATGTTCATTTATACACATTTAATTTGATTGATATCCTTACCATCATATCAATATGGTAACCCTGCATCTCCAAAAAAAAATATACATACTACATAAATATAAAGTTATTCACATAATTACATATTAATTTATTTGACATTAATTTATGTTATAGAATTGTTTACAATAATTAATTACAAAACATGTTATATAGAACAAAATTATATTTTTCAATAAAAAATGATAATATTCACACATTGATAAAGAATGTAAATTGGTATGTTTCATATGAAATTATTTGATTTTGATACAGACATGTTAAAAAGCAAGGTTGTTAAATATATCTCTAATTTAACCTATGTAATTTGCATTGGACCTTAGCTGCCCTCTGCTCCTGCTATGTATGTTCTTAGCAATGTACGTGTTAATTTCTCAATAACAGGTCTCTCGACTTGTTGAATTTCCTATTCGCTATTAAGTGTTTTGCATGTTGCTCATAACATGACACATTTGTTGCCAAAATGCGGTGCATGCACATGAATCCAGGGCAGATGTCAGAGAAGATAGAACTTGATATAATTATTAACAAAATTGTTCAAACTTGGGTAACAAAATGCAATCTGCAAACATGTTAGACTTTAAAGTAAAAAAAATGCTTGCAGTAGAACCAAAGCCAATCTCTCTGTCCCTTCATATTCCAGGGGAGCCCAGCAAAACAACTATTGCCGTGCTGGAACTTGGAAAAAAACTCTTCTAAAAATTTGCACCGATTAAAAAGGTCCGTGAGCATCTCTTCATGTGACTTATTTTGTTCTTTCATCCAAAATACTGCAGAAAAATTTTCAACCTTCAATGAAATGGATGTTTTCATGATATTACTATTGTTTTCTCTGTGTAGTTTCCATAGCCCATGACATCAGAAGGTAAACAAAGAACCACCATTTTTATAGCCACATCAATAAGGGTGAGTCAATGCCTGCTATATTATTCTACAGAAAAAATGCTAGGCTTATAGGAGTTGCATACATGGTATCTAAGAAATTGTTTTTGACTCTGCCTGGTGAGAAAAAGTTGTGGTATTCTCATGAATATTAAGTAAAGAGTGGGGCAATCTTCATGCTAGGAATTCCAGACCCAATACAGAGACAGGGCCTGCAAAACGTCTGTAAGACTTATTGGAAGGTATTTCACTTTTGGCAGCTTGATAAGGGAGATGCTCTGCCGCTGGGCTTGCCTCAACTCACGAAAGCTTTGACTGCAGATGGTCAGCTGCACGAAGAACTTGTTTTCGGTATATTCTAGTGTATGATTTTTGACATATATGGACTTCCAATATCGAGCACCCCATTGACCATTCAACCAACCATGAAAGAAATCATTCGATCTCATCACAAGGCACACAACATTCAACAAGTACTCAGGCAAAACAAGTCATCCGTCTTCCTCAATTTAGCGATCACACCCAATGTGCCTTGTAGGAGGGAAGACTGGATAAAAGCAATATTAGACGAAATCAGGGAAAACTTGTCAATTTAGGTAAATTCTTTACTGATTAATAAAACCTTTGTTAATATTCATCAAGAAGGGATTTATGTGTTTTAAGAGCAAGGCCAAAATTCCCAGTTTAAAGGGAATGACCATTACTGAACAATAAAACCCTTTGGATGTGCATGCTTTATGGGTCTTCTTACCCTGGCAGTTACCTATTGTAGCTGTACGTTGTTTCAAAGATCCATTGACCACATTTTGGTCACCTATGGGCATCTTTGGTATAAGTTCAAGTGGCAATGTCTTAGACCAGAATAATGCAAAGTTAAACAGAAGGGTTCTGCAAGTTTATTCCCTCATACTCTATGCTTTCATTGTTTATTCATGTATATTGTTCTCTTTTTGTGTTTGTTTAGATTCATTCTGGATGGTATTATTGTTTTTTTAGTTCAATCTAATATTCTCATTCATTTCATTTATCTTTCCTAGACATCTGCCAATCTTTAATGCAATTTCTCTTTATAGCAAAACAAAAACTACCACGAGAGCATTACAAGATAAAATGAAACTAAAAATTCAAGCATATAGGTCTGAAAGGCTGAAAAATGCACCCTTATGTGATCTATGTTGTTACTTAAGTGCCTTATGATTCAATTTATTTCTGTAAACTTAAATTTTAGGAAAACGGAGAGGATGCTTGAGAGGAGCAATGGCTGTAATATGGGAAACAGTGAGACACAGGGCAAGTTGCATGACAATGAAGTGCCTATAAACTTCAAACCAACGTGAGAATTGGTTATATGAAAGCATACATTGTATAATTTGTCTTATTTCTATTTTTCTAAGGGCTGCAAGATCTGAAAAAAATCTGATTAATGGTTTTAATGCAGGGGCAGGTTAAAGAAGCGGTTGAGCATTGAAAATAGCAAATCTGGCATAATTAAAATTGCAGACCAATCTTTAATGAACTTATCTGATAATTTAAATGAAAACACATTAAATGGAAAGGATAGTGATTCTCTTGCAAGGGCCAGTATAGAAATGCTGGAAGATTCAAATTTGTTTGAAGACAATATTGTAGAAAATAATTTAGAAGAAAATTTATTTTCACATGCAATTTTGTAAATGAAGAGGCTGGTACTGAATCCTCTAACTTAGAGGATGATAAGAGATTATCCCACTTACAACTAAATGGGAATTTAGCTATTATAAGTTTTGATTAAAGTAGGAATTTAGGCTGATGGAGATTGACTAAAAACTATTCAGTTGAATCCCATAAATCATTATATAATGCCTATGTGTACCAGTAGACAATATCTAGAGGAAAACATAAACAATCTATAATTTACAAGTGCTAGAATTGAGTCCCCATAAATGTTGGTCAACACTAAAGATAACACAATATTGAGAATGGTGTTTTAATTCAAGTGCCTCACTCATTATAAAATAGTAAACCTACAAAAATTCTAAAATAAAAACTATATTTATCGAAATCTTCTGTGAAAAGTGAGCACATTGATGAAGACCTGGTTTGGTTTTTTGCAAAGTCGAAGTAAGAGTTCTATTTTCACCAAATTTGGTGTATTTTCCATTAAGATTTACCCTTGTAATTGTTTCTCTAATTAGCATTTGCCTTTTTTCTACCTACATGTACATCCATTTGAGCATCCCTAATGTCAGTTTTGGATTCTACTCACTTTATTTTTGTTATATGTGTGTTTAAATCATTGAAACCCTAATAGTCTGTTAGTAAATATATGAACAAATAACAATAAAGAGGATACCTTGGCAAAGAGCCATGTTTACTCTATTAGTAAAGGACCCATATAAAGTGACGGTATGAATAAGTAACATATTTAGACCTTTAATTGAAGACTCGGATTGGTTTATTCATTAAGAATCCATGTCTGCTGCATGTGTAAGAAAGTAAGTGAGTGCCTTGCTGAAGATTTTGGTAAGGCCATTTGATTAAGAACTCATATCTGCTGCATGTTTGAAACACGTCTTTTAAAGAAAATTCCAAAGTTGATCGGTAGCTGCCACCCAAAGCATCTACATGCAAACATTTCGTCATTGTTTCAACAATAACTTCCAGCCCTGATGTCCCACAAGCCCTACAAGTGGTACAAATGTTTTTTAAGAATATGCCGAATTCAATCTCTGGTTACCAGTCAGAATATTTAGTTGCAAATGTTCAAATTCTTGGACAAATAACTTCAAGACCTAGTGCGACCTTTTCAAATTACTAATTGCAGTGGTTCAAATAATTTACAGTTTTTAAAGAAAATGCCAAATTCAATTCACGTAGCAAGCTTTGGAATTTGTGAACCCACATTTCAAGCTATGGTACAATCCATTCAAATTCAAACCCTAAAAACCCTAGGAACAGAATACAGCAGCCCAAACTTGCTGCAACTCTTAATAAACGACAAAATTCACTCCGCAATTGTTAGCCAGATCAGCTAATTTCGGCATTATCTGACAACCAATTTTGAATTATCAACTCGTTTCGCTAAACTAAGGGTTGCCAAAGGTCAAACAATAGAAATGGATACAAGCGCTTCAAATTTGTAGCAATTCAATAAAAAAATACCAAATTAGAGTCAGAAACGCCATCCGTGGATTCCACTTGCAGATTTCCACACTTCTTGAAAAACAATTTGACTTTCTAGGAGCTGTTGCCATTTTTTTTCTCAGATTTAAACCCTAACAATCCTTAAAAATATCACAACCTTCCAAATTTCCAGCAATCCATTCAAATAATTTACAAAATAAGTCATTAATGCTAAACAAACAAAGTCTTATACTTTGGCTCACTTTGAGCGATGATCTGTGAAATTCAAAAATAAAAACACAAAAAAAAGATCCGGCCGCTTACAGATTCTCGGAAATCAAACTCATTGAAACCATGGCAAGCGAGGTAAAATAAAACTCATTAAACCATGGGAAATGACTTACCTCAAGATTTTGCACAGATTGTGTCATGCTGTCAATGAGAAAAAAATGGGAAGAGTTTGCAAGAAAATTTTACAAAACCCTACCATAGCAGAAATGCTTTTAAATAAGACAAACCAGAACCAATCTCCCTACAGGAGAATTATCCTGATAGCTTAGCTCTGAGTTGGATGATTTTAAATAGTTGTGTCGACTATTCTAAATGGTTTAGATTGTCAGTTCAACTATCTGAAAGTTTTTTCAGGCATGAGACACTGATTAGTTCAACCATCCGGAACTTTTTTCAGACGTGAGACTCATTTATTTTCGGGCATGAGACAATTCTGGTGGGTTGTGCCCACAATAAAAAGTCTATGGCTAATTAATTTAAAAAGTGTTTGTAATATAGCAATTATATTTTTTTTAGATACATATTTTAGTAATATTTCATTTTTAATAATTTAAAGAAATAATTTTGTTTTTTTATTTAATTATATAGTAATTTAAGAAGTTGATTATTTATTATTAGTTTTTTTAAAAGTATTATTTTTATTAATATTTGGATTTTGATATATTTTGACTTTACATTTAGTTTCTTTGATTTTAATTTTTAATTTTGATTTAAATTTGATTTTTTTTTTAATTATTTATGTTGTTTTGATAAAATTACAAATAATAATTAAGCATTATTAGAATTAATTTATAATTATTTATCTTATTAAAACTTTAAATTATAAAATAATTATATTTTAAATTTCTATTTTAATTGATATAATAAAACAAATTTCAAACTTAAATTCTAAATTAGAAGTTAGTGAGCAAGTGAAAGAGAGAAAATAACTTTTGATTAGTCATTTCATGTCAATAATACAAGAATAGAATGTGTCCTTAGAGAGTTATGCTCAGGGTGGCATGCCATTTGATTAAGGATATGATAATCCACCTTTAAGACATCATTAGCGTACCCATTGCACACTTAAGAAGGAAAATAGATAGAGAGAGAAAGAGAGAAAAGAAAGTGAGAGAGAAAGGAGAGGGAGATAGAGATAAGATATAAAGACGCAAAGGGAGAAAAAAGAGAAAGAAAGAGAAAGAAAGAGAGGAGGAGAAAATGAGACAAAGGAGGAGAAAGAGTGGTGATAGACATAGAGAGAGTTAGAGAGAGAAACAAAGACATAAAGGGAGGGATAAAGGGAGAGAAGGAGATACAAAAAGAGAGAAGAGAGAGAAACAAAGATAGGGATAGAGAGAGAAACAAAGATAGAAATGAAGGGATAAAGAGAGAAGAGAGAAATAAAGATAGGGATAGAGATAAATAGAGAGATAGAGAGAGAAACAAAGATATAGAAAGAGAGATAGAGATACAAAGATAGAGGTACAAATATAGAGGAATAAAGAGGGAGAGAGAAAGAGATAGAGAGAGACAGAGAGAGATAGAGTTGGTAGAAGAGATAAAGAAAGAGAGGGAAATAAAGAAGAGGAAAGACAGATAGATATAGTCACTTAGAGAGAGAAAGATAAAGAGATAGAGAGACAAAGAGGAATAGGAGACAAATATATAGAGGTAGGGAAATTGATAGATCAAGAGGGAGAGGGGAGAGAAAGAGAAAGAGGGAGAGATAAATAGGGATATAAAAAGAGAGTAAGGGGGGAGAGATATGGAGAGGGAAAGAGAAGGAGAGAGAGAGAGAGAGAGGAAAATAGAAAAAGATAGAGAAAGATAAACATAGAGAGAAATAGGGGAGATAGGATGAAAGAGATTGAGAGATTGAAAAACATAGAGATGGAGAGGGAGACAAAGATACAAAGAGCTCTCTTTCTCTTCCCATCTCTCTAGATCTCTATATCTCCCTATCTCTACCTCTCCCTCTTTCTCTCTGTATATATCTCTCTCTCTACATCTCTTTATATATAACTTCTTATCTCTATCTTTCTTTCCCTCCACCTCTCCCTCTCTCTTTGTCTCTCCCTCTTTTTATCTCTACTTCTCCCTCTCGCTCTTCCTCTTCCTCTCTCCATCTCCATCTTCATCTATATCTCTCCCAGGTATCTCTTTCTCCTCATCTCTCCCTACATCTCTCTCTCTCTTCCACCTCTATCTTTCCCATTATATATATTTCTCTATCTATCCCTCTTTATATTCCTATATCTCCCTCTCTCCCTATCACTCCCTATTCCTATATCTCTGGAACTTCTCTATCCTCTATATTTCTCTCCCTCTCTCCCTCCCTCTCTACCTATTTATATATTTATCTCTATCTCTATCTTCATATATCCCTCTCACTCACACACACTCCCTAATTATATCCCTTCCTATCTCTATCTCTATATCTTTCTCTCACTCACACACACTCCGTGTTTCTCCCTCCCTATCTCTATCTCTATCTTCTTATCTCTCCCTCTCTATCTCTCTTTTTCCCTCTCTATTTCTTCTCTCTATCACCTCCTTTATCTCTCACTCTTTCCCCTTTTATCTCTATCTTCCCATCTCTCCCTCTCCCTCTCTATCTATATCTCATTATATCTATCGATCTCTTATTCACTCCATCTTTCCTACTCTCTCTATATGTATCCATCTCTTTAGCTCTCTCTATATATCACTTCCTATATCTTTAACTTTCTATCTCTCTATCTCCCACTCCAATTTTCTCCCTCTTCTTGTCTCTATTTCTCTCTTCCTCTCTCCTTACATCTTTCTCGCTCCTTTCTATCCTTATCTCTCTCTTTCTATCACTATCTCTTCTCTTCCTATCACTCTATCTTTCTATCTCTTTACCTCTCCTCTCTCCTCTCTCTATTTCTCTCCCTCCCTATCCATCTATTTATATATCTATCTCTTTATCCCTCTCTACTACTTGTATTTGTCACCTTTTTTATCTCTCACTCTATTTCCCTCTCTCTCTCTCTCTCTCTCTCTCTCTCTCTCTATATATATATATATATATATATATATATATCCTCTATCTCCCCTCTCAATCTTTTTCTCTATCTCTTTATATCATATCTTGTCCTACCTCTATATCCCCTTATCTCTCTATCCTCTTTCCTATCCCTCTCTATCTCTTTCCTAACCCTCTCTATCTCTCTATATCACCCTCTATCTATATCTCTCGCTCTCTATTTATTGAGCTATCTCTCCATATCTCTCTCTCTCTACCTATCTTTCTTCCTCTCTCCCCCCGTTCTCTCTTTCTCCCTCTACCTATCTCTCTCCCTCTATCTCTACCTCTCTCTCCCTTTCTCTTCCCATATATCTCCATATCTCTCTCTCTCTTTCTCTTCCCATATATCTCTATCTCTCCCTCTATCTATCTCCCATTATTTCTCTCTCTCATCTCTCCATCTCTATTTTTATCTATACTTCTCTTTATTTGTCTGTCTTTGTCTCCCTCTCCCCCTCTATATCTCCTTATATCTCTATCTCACCATCTATATCTATCTCCATTTCTCCCTCTCCCTCTCCCTGTCCCTCTATATTTCTTATTTGTTCCTCTCTATCTATCTCTATCTATCTCCCTATTTCTCTCCATATTTATCTCTCCCTTCTCCTCTCTATCTGTCTATCTTTTTGTCTCCCTCTTCCTCTCTTGCTTTATCTTCATCTTTACCTCTATCTTCCTCTCTTGCCCTCTATCTCTAGACATCCCTCCCTCTCTCTCCCTTTCCCTCTTCCTAGACCTCTATATCTATATATCTTTGCATCTCTATCTCTATCTCTATCTCTCCATATTTGTTCTTTCATCTCTCCCTCTATCTCTATTTTATTATCTCTCTATCTCTCTCTACCAATATATCTCTTTCTATCTCTACTTCTCTTTATATATCACTTTGTATCTTTATATGTATCTTTCTATCTCTCCCTCTCTCATTCTCTACCTCTTTCTATATCACTTTCTATATATTTATCTTTTTATCTCCCCCTCACATTGTCTCCTCTCTTCCTCTCCCCTTCCATCTCTCTATATGTATATATATATTTCTTCCTCCCCTCTTCCATCTCTATCTATATATATTTATCTCTCTCATCCCCTTTATCTTTCCCAAGTTCTATCTATCTTCTTTTTATCCCTCCCTCTCCCTCTCTCCCTATCACTTTGTCTTATATATCTCTACTTCTCTCTCCTCACTATATTTCTCTCCCTACCTCTCCCCCTTCTCTATCTCTCCATCTACATCATATACACATGCTCTTTATTTCTCCCTCCCTATATCTATCTCTCTATCTTTCCCCTCTCTCTATATCTCTCTCTATTACTTATCTGTGTTACCATCTTTCTCTCACTCATTCCCCCTCTATCTTTATCTCCCTATCTCTCCCTCCCCCTCTCTATCTATATCTCATTATCTCTACCTCCCTCTCTTATTCACTCTCTCTTTATATATATCCCTCTCCCTCATCTCTTTATATCTCTCTATCTATATCTCCCCATCTCTCTCCATTTTCCTTCAGGCCATCTCTATATATGTCCAGGCTCTGTCATATCACTTCCACTCTCCCTCTCCCTCTCCTCTCCCCCCCTCCCTCCATCTCTCCCTCTATCTATTAATCTATCTTTATCTCTCTATTTCTCACTTGTCTCTCAATCTCTTTCTCTACCTCTTTCTACCTATCTCTCTCTCTCTCTCGATATATATATATATATATATTATATCCCTCCCCTCTCCCTCTCTTCCCCCCTCTTCTTCTCTCTCCATCCTCTCTCCCTCTCTCCCTCCTCTACCTAACTCTCTCCCTTTCTCTTTGTCTCGCTCTCTCTATCTCTCCCCATCTCGCGCTTCCTCACTCCCTCCCTATCCCCTTATCTATCTCTCTATCTCTACCTCTCTCCTCATTTCTCTTCCCATATATCTCAATCTTTCTTTCTCTTCTCATATATCTCTATCTCTCCCTCTTTCTCTCTCTATCTCTCTATCTTCCCTTATTTCTCTCCTTCTATCTCTATTTTTCTATCTCTACTTCTCTTTGTTTGTTTGTCTATGTCTCTCTCCCTCTCCCCCTCTCTCTATATCTCCTTACATCTCTACCTCTCTATCACTCTATCTCACCAACTATATCTCTCCCTCTCCCTCTTCCTCTATATCTCTCTATCTCTTCCTCTCTATATTTTCATCTCTATCTCTCCCTCTCTATCTCCCTATCTCTCTATCTTTATCTCTCCCTCTACCTCTTTCTATCTCTCTATCTATTTCTCTCCCTCTTCCTCTCTCCCTCTATCTTCAACTCCTTATCCATCCATCTCCCTCCCTCTCTCTTCCTCACCCTCTTTCTAGACCTCTATATCTATATCGCTTTGCCTCTCTACCTTTATCTCTTCATATTTCTTCTTTCATATCTCCTTCTATCTCTATCTTGTTACCTCTCCATCTCTCTCTACCTCTATATCTCTCCCTCTCTTTATCTCTCTCTATATATCACTTTCTATCTCTTCCTCTCTATTCCTCATGTATATTTATCTCTCCCATCTCTATCTATTCCTCTCTCATCTCTCTCTTTATCCCTCCCTCTCCTTCTCTAGCTCCATCTCCATCTCTATATTTTTTGGTATCTCTATCCTCTAAATCTATCTCTTTACCCTTCTCTCTCTCACTCTCACTCTTATCTCTCCCTTTCTTCTTATTGCAAACATAACATGAACCTATTGATAATGGATCATGATTATCTTCTCAAGATTCAAATATTTTGTTTCAATTATGTTTGGATCTTTGTAAGTGGATGCATTATTGATTTGAAGTTATCACTCCTTCATTGAGACCTTTTTTGCAAAAACATCATCTGCTAAATGGCCTACAAATTGACCTCATGTATTGCACAAATGTATGCAAAAATGAGACCACATTTTCCATAATTGACCTTTCACACCTCTTCAGCATACCCATTGCACACCAAGGTGGGATTGCTAGCAGTATTCCTTTGTTACCAAAAAGGCAATAAGAGACCTTCGTTGAATAGGAAGACCCATATAAAAAAATTTAATATGAAAACATGCATTTATTATTTGTTTTCATGCTTACGTACATAATCTTCCTACTCCAATTGGTAGTGGGTAGGGATTTGAATGAATTTTGTCACCCTGAACTGGGTATGTTTAAAATTACCACATAAGATTCCAAATTATCTTAGTTCCTTATTATCAATTAAAATGAAGTCAAATGTTGTGGCTAAAACTATGACATGTATCCAATTATGGAATTATGTAACTACCATTTATACATGTTTGCATAAAGGATGTTTTGTTGTTTTGTTAAATATATAGTAGTGTATTAATGGAAAAAGTATCCCTTTTTCCTAAATTTGGGAATAGTTAACAATAAATAAACATAATGTTGCCTTGATTTAGTGTTGTAATGTGTTGTACACATTCACATTGAGTCTAGGGCTCTTTTTAATAAAATGGACTTAATTGTGCCTTATTTAGGGTGTTGTAAAGTGTCTTTTTATACTTTCACACTAATTTAGGGATTCATTAATTAATTGAGGTTAATTAGAGCTTAATTGGCCCCTTAAATTCAAATCCAAGCCTTATTTATTGCATTTTCCAAAGGATATATCTTGAAACTCATTAATAATGTTGCATAACACTTAATTTGGCAAGGTTTAAGTCCTAGGTAAATGACTTGGGACCCATTCACCACCTGGCGAATGGGTCCACACTATGTCAAGTAGGACCCCCTTTTTACATATTATTTCACCTCCTCGAAATTGTAAGAGCTAAATATTAGCTCGACACCCAAGAACACCTACAAATACAATGATAACCTTCCACAAGAGGATATGCAAGAATATGATCTTGCTTGATATTAAGACCTCTCAAATGATGAATTATGAAGTATGATAAAGTATGATACAAATGAGTACAAGCACCTTCCTTATATAGACAAGGTTGAGATGTAGTAATGAACATGATGCTGACATGTGTCTTAATCTTAAGACATGTGACAACTAACTAACTGCCTAGTAGAATGTGACTAAGGGTCAAGGCCCCATTATAACCTATCACCTAATAAATGCAACCTAGGAATTAATTGAATGTCTAAGTAAACTTATGCAAGTGTAATTAAATATTAATTACACCAACATCCCCCATAAGTGCAACTTAGGGAGGAAATGAAAATGCAATTATTATGTAATGATGGAATTGTTATCCTTGGATTTTGCATATTGAATGTAAAATTCAACAATCCATTCTAACATGGGAGAGACCTCCAAAATTTGGTTTCTTGTAACCACAGGTCAGCCTCGGGAGGAGAAGGCCAACTTCCTATATCTTTGGGTACAGTATCCACCTATACTATTTATTTTTAAATGGGAAAGGGAGAAGGAGTGCATGAAACAAAATTAAAATCCTATGGTGATACACCAGGAATGACAAGAGCAATGAGACACTTTCGGGTTACACTTGAATACTAATGATGGATATGGGATTGCACAACAAGTTTCTGTAGATTATGCATAAGTATTTCACAAGCAGGTTTGACATGCACACACTTTTAAGAAGGAAAAGCAATTTTTCACAAATTAAAAGATCATGTGCAATTCAGTAAACACAATTTGTAATCTACATAATACTACTTTTGCAGAAAAGGCATAATATGTGAGACAAAGCTACAGGGAAATAAAAAGATCTCACAAATAAATTGATCAATCACCTGACAATACATGATGCTACAAGAACAAGAAGGAAAAATGAGACAATCAATGGTATCCAAGGTAAACACTGTATATCATGCTCCAAATGAGTTACAAAAGTTTGTTAATCTGAGAAAGGACTGCCAAAGTCACAAACTTTTGAAAACCATAAGAAGAACTCCTTTCTTACAAAGAGGCAAAA
>VDFB02270651.1:71811791-71887926 GCA_007258455.2 Sequoia sempervirens
CTCTCTCTCTCTCTCTCTCTCTCTCTCTCTCTCTCTCTCTCTCTCTCTCTCTCTCTCTCTCTCTCTCTCTCTCTCTCTCCCCATCTCTTGCTTCCTCACTCCCTCCCTATCCCCTTATCTATCTCTCTATCTCTACCTCTCTCCTCATTTCTCTTCCCATATATCTCAATCTTTCTTTCTCTTCTCATATATCTCTATCTATCCCTCTTTCTCTCTCCATCTCTCTATCTCCCCTTATTTCTCTCCTTCTATCTCCCCCTCTCTCTATCTCTATTTTTCTATCTCTACTTCTCTTTGTTTGTTTGTCTATGTCTCTCTCCCTCTCCCCCTCTCTATATCTCCTTACATCTCTACCTCTCTATCACTCTATCTCACCAACTATATCTATCCCTCTCCCTCTTCCTCTATATCTCTCTATCTCTTCCTCTCTATATCTTCATCTCTATCTCCCTCTCTATCTCCCTATCTCTCTATCTTTATCTCTCCCTCTACCTCTTTCTATCTCTCTATATATTTCTCTCCCTCTTCCTCTCTCCCTCTATCTTCAACTCCTTATCCATCCATCTCTCTCTCTCCCTCTCTCTTCCTCGCCCTCTTTCTAGACCTCTATATCTATATCACTTTGTCTCTCTACCTTTATCTCTTCATATTTCTTCTTTCATATCTCCTTCTATCTCTATCTTGTTACCTCTCCATCTCTCTCTACCCCTATATCTCTCCCTCTCTTTATCTCTCTCTCTATATATCACTTTCTATCTCTTCCTCTCTATCCCTCTTGTATATTTATCTCTCCCATCGCTATCTATTCCTCTCTCATCTCTCTCTTTATCCCTCCCTCTCCTTCTCTAGCTTTGTCTCCATCTCTATATTTTTTGGTATCTCTATCCTCTAAATCTATCTCTTTACCCTTCTCTCTCTCTCTCACTTTTATCTCTCCCTCTCTTCTTATTGCAAACATAACATGAACCTATTGATAATGGATCATGATTATCTTCTCAAGATTCAAAGTTTTTTGTTTCAATTATGTTTGGATCTTTGTAAGTGGATGCATTATTGATTTGAAGTTATCACTCCTTCATTGAGACCTTTTTTGCACAAACAACATCATCTGCTAAATGGCCTACAAATTGACCTCATGTATTGCACAAATGTATGCAAAAATGAGACCACATTTTCCCTAATTGACCTTTCACACCTCTTCAACATACCCATTGCACACCAAGGTGGGAATGCTAGTAGTATTCCTATGTTACTAGAAAGGAAATAGGAGACCTTCGTTGAATAGGAAGACCCATATAAAACATTTTAATATGAAAACATGCATTTATTATTTGTTTTCATGCTTATGTACATAATCTTCCAACTCCAATTGGCAGTGGGTAGGGATTTGAATGAATTTTGTCACCCTGAACTGGGTATGTTTAAAATTACCACATAAGATCCCAAATTATCTTAGTTCCTTATTATCAATTAAAATGAAGTCAAATGTTGTGGCTAAAACTATGACATGTATCCAATTATGGAATTATGTAACTACCATTTATACATGTTTGCATAAAGGATGTTTTGTTGTCTTGTTAAATATATAGTAGTGTATTAATGGAAAAAATATCCCTTTTTCCTAAATTTGGGAATAGTTAACAATAAATAAACATAATCTTTCCTTGATTTAGTGTTGTAATGTGTTGTACACATTCACATTGAGTCTAGGGCTCTTTTTAATAAAATGGACTTAATTGTGCCTTATTTAGGGTGTTGTAAAGTGTCTTTTTATGCTTTCACACTAATCTAGGGCTTCATTAATTAATTGAGGTTAATTAGAGCTTAATTGGCCCCTTAAATTCAAATCCAAGCCTTATTTATTGCATTTTCCAAAGGATTTATCTTGAAACTCATTAATAATGTTGCATAACACTTAATTTGGCAAGGTTTAAGTCCTAGGTTAGTGACCTGGGACCCATTCACCCCCTAGCAAATGGGTCCTCACTATGTCAAGTAGGACCCCATTTTTACATATTATTTCACCTCCCCAAAATTGTAAGAGCTAAAGATTAGCTCGACACCCAAGAACACCTACAAATACAATGTTAACCTTCCACAAGAGGATATGCAAGAATATGATCTTGCTTGATATTAAGACCTCTCAAATGATGAACTATGAAGTATGATAAAGTATGATACAAATGAGTACAAGCACCTTCCTTATATAGACAAGGTTGAGATGTAGTAATGAACATGATGTTGACATGTGTCTTAATCTGAAGACATGTGACAACTAACTAACTACCTAGTAGAATGTGAAGTCTTGGATAAGGCTTCTAGAAGGAATCTTATTTCCTATGTAAACATGTGACTAAGGGTCAAGGCCCCATTATAACCTATCACCTAATAAATGCAACCTAGGAATTAATTGAATTCCTAAGTAAACTATGCAAGAGTAATTAAATATTAATTACACCAACATCCCCCATAAGTGCAACTTAGGGAGGAAATGAAAATGCAATTATTATGTAATGATGGAATTGTTATCCCTTGGATTTTGCACTCTATTGAATGTAAAATTCAACAATCCATTCTAACATGGGAAGACCTCCAAAGCTGTTGGTTTCTTGTAAACACAGGTCAACCTCCGGAGAAGGCCAACTTCCTATGCTGGCTGTATCACCTATACTATTGATTTTCGTAAGGAAAAGGGAGAAGGAGTGCATGAAAACAAAAATTAAATCCTATGGTGATACACCAGAATGACAAGAGCAATGAGACACTCAGGTTACACTTGAATACTAATGATGGATAAGGGACTGCACAACAAGTTTCTGTAGATTATGCATAAGTATTTCACAAACAGGTTTGACATGCACACACTTTTAAAAAGGAAAAGCAATTTTTCACAAATTAAAAGATCATGTGCAATTCAGTAAACACAATTTGTAATCTACATAATACTACTTTTGCAGAAAAGGCATAATACGTGAGACAAAGCTATAGTGAAATAAAAAGATCTCACAAATAACTTGATCAATCACCTGACAATACACGATGATGCAAGAACAAGAAGGAAAAATGAGACAATCAATGGTATCCAAGGTAAACACTATATATCATGCTCCAAATGAGTTACAAAAGTTTGCTAATCTGAGAAAGGATTGCCAAAGTCACAAACTTTCGAAAAGCATAAGAACTCCTTTCTTACAAAGAGGCAAAAAATGCCATATATACAAAAGTGTCGGCCCCTGCCCTAGGGCTTACAAAAATGAATCGGTTGTGTTATCACGGAATCTAGCAGCGCTTGTTCCATGGATAACCCCCTATGAAACTTGTCTATTTCCTAGGATTCGTGAAGTTCAAGTACGCATAACGAAGTGATTTTGAAGCCACCTTGAAATGCATTCCAAAGCCTCGAATAGTCAATTCGAGCATTTCCCCCATGTTCACCTCACGAAGACCTTCGAAACGAGCCCCTTCGTGAAGTCTCACTGTTCGTACTTAGCGAATTGCGAAAGATGTAGTTGCACTGAAAAAGTGTGCTCCTGCTCTCAAGCCAAAATTTGGCTAAGTATGAAAAGTGCAGGGGCGCTAATTTTTAGCGCCCCTGCATGAAAGTGAATTTCCAAAAAATGTAATAGCGCTAAAAAAGTCCGCTATTACACTTTTTTCTCACACTTAATGATTTTTTGGCCCTGGCGCGTTTCTTCATGGTTTTCGCATTTTTTCATCAATGGTGCCACTTTTCGTGCCTAAATTTATTGCTTCACTTGAGTTAGGTTTTCGATTTTCTCTTTCACTTAAAAGTGTTTTATTTCGCCATTTTCATTGTTTATGGTCTTTGTTCTTCTTTTCTTCTTGCTAGGCGAGTTATTCTCAAGCTGCAATCATGTGTTTTGGAAATTCGAAGCTTCTCTCCAGCGTTTTTCGCGTTTCATCTTGTTAAGTTGTTACCCTTGCTTTCTCTTTATTCTCCATTCTTTTTTATATATTTCTAACATTTACATACGCGTTTCTCTTTGTTTTCTTCCCACGTGTTTTTGTTTTCTCTTTCTCCCTTCACGTTTTGGATCTTGCGTGTTCTTCGCTTGCCTCCTTTTCATGGCGTTTTTGTGTGGCTTTCTCCTCTTACTCTCACATTTTTCCTCTTACCCTCACGCAATGGAACTCTTGCGTTTTGTTTTCCAACGCATTTCTCTTGCTATTCACTCCAACGTTTTTTGTGCTAACATCTGTCCTTGTCGCCCTCTCTATAATGTTTTGGTGCAAACATTAGGGAATCTCTTGTTTTGTAAGAAGGTTTCCTTGGCTTTTATACACATTTACAATGGTGATGAAACAAATTTCAATTGCAATTCCATACAAACAAACAATTTTCAAACCCCAAGCACCGTTTTCATTCACCATTACATCCGTTTTCTTAAAACATGTCTCAGATGCAGAAGCGCTAAAATTTAGCGCACTGTCATTTTGAATTATAAACTAAGTATGAAAAGTGCAGGAGCGCTATTTTTTAGCGCCCCTGCATCAAAATCTGAATTTCCAAAATTTTAAGGGCGCTAAATTTTAGCGCCCTTACACTTTTTACAATTTTTTCCAAATGAACTTTCAAACTTGCCTGATTTACCCCTGAACCTTGCTCCTTCCATTTTGTTCATCGTTTTGCGTGCCTTGTCATCTACTCCATGCTTTCCCATCATTTTTGCTCGTTTCGCGCATCCCCATGCTACCTAACGACCAATGTTTGTTCTGACTCAACACCTTGCAGTCTCATTTCAAAGATTTTCAAAGTCTGAGTTATCAAAGTTCCAGGTGTTTCTGATGACTGCTGGTAAACCTCTGTCTTCTCCGAAAGCAAAAAGAAAAATGAAGTACAAATATCAAGGTGTTTATCTGCCGATCGTAGTGGTCTCTAAGGTGGAAGAGATAAAAGATACAGAGGTTGGCCATCAAGACTTGGTTGATTTTGCAAAGCAAACAGAGACAAAGCCTCTTCCTGAACCAATGAGAGCGATTGTACACAACAACCTTCATTTGGTAGCAATGTTCCCTACAGTTGCACACAATACAGAGTTTGTCCTTCAAGTGGCATCTCACTACATCAGAGAAAGTAGAAGTGTGATTGATTCTTCTGGGCACGAGATTCTAAGACTCAACCCTGATTTCTTTGACATTGTGTTTAAGGTTCCTCAAATGGAAAAATATATTGATATTTCTATGCAAAAAGCACAAGAGGTCTTTGACGTTGATCCCAACAAGGCTAAAAGCCTGATAAATGCTCAATGGTTAAAGAAGCCTAGGCAATTTGTTTCTAGATGGCCAAAGGGACTCCTGCAAAGCGATTTCAAGGATGATGTCAAAGATATGATCACATTTTTAAGCAGAGTGAAAGGCTTGCCAGAATTGTCCACTTTTCATGATTGGATGTATGAATACATCAGGACTATAAGAAGACAAAAGGTGCACATTGATTGGGGAAAACAGATTAGTGATGAAATACATGAGCAGTTGATCAATGCTCCTTCCACATTGAAATTCTATATGACTTCTTACCTGGTGTACGCAACGACTGTGATGAGACAATTCCCAGGTCTATCTACAAAAGGGAATTGGATGATGGTACCTGTGTATAGATTTTTCTATCAATTGGAAGTGAAGGAAAGCTTTCATCACTTCAGGCGGGTCACAGATGCTTTCTTTGCGCCTTTTCCTTTCAATTTTGATCCAGCTCTTGAAATAAGGAGGGTATCTGATGAGGCGTATAAAGTGCTAAGTAAAGTTGGATGCCTATTTCTTCAATTCCCAACGTTTACTTACTTGAGAGTAGGGTGCTACACTGGCTGTCCTTACATGCTGCCACGTTATCCTTTGGATAAGTGGGTTCTCATGGAAACATGCAGACAGTTGATGTCAGTGCAAAAAGAATGAAGAAACAACCACAAGCGTGGATTCAAGTTCCCACTGACCATTGGCCGATATACTATCCCAACTGCACAAAAGGCTAAGTCTGTTTATGCTGAAATGCAGATCATGACAATTAAAACCTACAGGTATAGGTTTGATTTTGATTACCAAGATGTCAAAAAAAGATTACAAAACGGTCATCATCACAAGTACTGTTTTGAGGACATCTGGGCTGATTGCAAAGATGAAGAAGCCATTCGCAAAAAGGATTATTGCAGGTTGATTGTTCAACAGATCAGAGACCTTGATATTGCCGACCTACCAGAGGATTTTGCAGATCCTGGTGATATCATGAATGCTGTCTATGATGAGCAAGAAATTGCTAAAACGTCATTGCCTGCAATTCAATGGTCTAGGAAAGAAATTATCAGCATAAGAGAGAGATTGAAGCCAATCCTAGCCAACACTGCAAAATGGTTACATAAGCATGGTTATGAAATGAAAATTTTAAGAACAGACTCGAAAGGAGAAGAATCCGAAGCAGAAGCTCGCTAGCAGCAAGAACTCCGCAACAAAAATAAATCAGTGGTTGTACCCACTTCTTCACGAAGAGGTCCCAGGATCAAGTTTACTGTTGGCAAGAAAGTTACCCAATCTGTCCTAGAGACAGAAATCGTAGAATCCAATCCACCTCGCTCTAAAGGTAAAAAGTCTATCCTAGAGGAGGTAGATTCTGATGAAGAAGGAACTTCAAGTGATCAATCCGCTGAAGATGAAGACTTAGCAGAAGCAGACTCCGATGCAAAAGAGGTTTCTAAAAGCGGGCAAGAATCTGAAGAAGATTCTGAAGAAGGATTTGAAGGTGAACCAGAATCAGAGAGACAAGAGGGTGATCAAAAGGAACCCGAGCATGATCAAGAAAGAACTACTTCTCCTCTTGAGAATGAAGTTGAGGAAATTCCTAGAACGTCATTTCCTGTGACTTCCAATGTTCCTCATACCCCTCCAAATTCAAGAACTCCTCCACCTCCTGTTCCCTCGTCACCTATTCCTACCACATGCATTCCTGCAACTAAGATATCCACTATCCCTATAGCATCAACTCCACTTGATACTCCCTCAGTGACAAGCATCCATACGTTTGATATACTATCAAGCCCTCCATCGTCCATTCCTAGCATGTCTTCGCCAACGTATGACATCACTTCTGAAAATGAATTCAATTGTTTCATGAATGAGTCAATGCGTGATTAGCTCAATGTGCAAACTACAGGAGCAATGATGACAGACACTTCTCCTATTGTCATGATACCCATGGTAACTTCAGACGTGACAATAACTTTGGAAGTAACGATGGCAGCTGAATTGACAATTAATCCAGAAGTTCACACCTCATTTCTTCCCCCTTGGCTAATATCTCAAGTGTCGAAGCAAAAGAAGCAAATGATCTCCCCGGAGGAGCTCGACCTCGAAGAGATAGTCCTTCCAAAGGCTAAAGGGAAGAAAAAGGAAAAGGTATACTCAAGGTTGAACGTTGATAAGTCTGGCCACAAGTATGTAGAGATTGGCATACCACCGTATGAAGAAGGTGATGTCAACATGGAAGACTACACGGTGACAAAGGTCCAGCTTGGCAAGGTTACCAATGAAAGTGCGAAGGCCGATGTGCAAGTAACATTGGATATCTTGGCTGGAAGACTAAATAAAGTAGAGCAAGCTCGCAATATGTACAAACAGAGGGCAGAGCATTATGCCACTATTGTAAAGAGACTCGCAGGTTCTCCAACTAATGCACAACTGCTGATAGTGGTAAGTATCGAAGACCCAACTATCAAGAAAGCTGAGAAGTTCACCTCTAAAGGCAGAGTGTTGTATGATTTTGTTGAGAAGATCATTGAACACGGATCTCAGATCATAATTGTTGCGGACGAGAAAACTACCTTGTTAGCCAAGCTCACCATAGAGCTTGATAAAGATAAAAGTGTACTTTCCCAGGAGCGCAGAGACATGGAGAAATTCCTGTTGTCATGGTCAGAGATGAAACAGGTAAAGCTCAGTAAATTGGTGGAGGTTGGGGTAATTCCTGACAAAGAAAAGTTCGTTGAGGTAAGAGAATCCTTGAAACACTGAATTCAAGTAATTCAATCTCTTACAGAGGATCTCCACCAAGTACAGGAAGATGTCAAGGACATCGTGCTATTCTTGAAAAAGGTATCAAAGAGTTGCCCGGTCAACTCCTTGAGGAGAATCGTATCTTCCTGCCGGCCACAAAATATCTCAGATCTTCAAAGAAGCCATCATGAAATTGATTGACAGTTCAGACTTTTCAGAAGCCTCACTGAATGTCATTTGTGATACAAGGCTCACATTGGATAACCTGAGAACGCATCTTGACAGGTGCAAGAAGGTTCACTCATCTGCCATTAGATTGATCACGAGAATTCACACCATTGTGGATTACACCATTGGTCTAGATGAGAAGTTCGTGCAAGAGACCAGGGAAAAGTATGAAGACTTCCACGCCCAAGGCAAAGAAACATGAAGCAGCTTCCTGTTCTCCAGTGTTAGACATTTCCGGTGCATCTTAAAATGCATTTTCTAAATATTTCCTGACATCTTAAATGTCTTTTTGTAAATTATAATTACACCAAGCTCGAAGATGTAATCTTTTGAAAACAAATTACACTTTGACTTTGGTCAAAGTTAGGTGAGATCTCCTAAAATTGCTCACCTAACTTTCCTTAATTTCCTCAATTAGTTTCCTAATTTTGCTCATCCCTCTTTCTATATAATGTGAGGGATTTCCATTGTAAAGTTTATCCTTTAGTATTTTGCAACGAAGTGCTACCCTTTTTGAAGCAAAATTGTGAAACTTTGCGTTCATACTTTGTGATTGGAATTCGATCAATAAAGATGAAGATTGCAAGCCAAACTTTGCGTTGGATTCGATACTTTTATGAATTGATCTTATTTGGTGGTAGTTAGGTGATGAAATCTGAAGGACTCTAAGTGATTTATGTAAACTTTGTGTTGCATCTATTATTTAGATTTGCATTTGTGTTTTTGTTTATCTTTCGGTTGAATAATCTACAAGACTTTGTGCTTGTAATTATTCACGTTCTTTGGATAATATTGTTGAATGATCTACAAGACTTTGTGCTTGTAATTGTTCATGCTCTTTGATAAGTTGGTTGGATGATCTACAAGAATTTGCGCTTGTAATTGTTCATGTTGTTCGAGGAATTGCTGTGTTTCAGAAGACTTTGTGCTTCTAACGTGACAAACGGTACACTCTTCACAGATTCACCATTGAAAAAGCTACGGAACAACTTTGTGCCTTCGTGAGCTTTCCCTTTTACTTTATTTGTTTATTGTTAATCACTTTTGGTATCTCTACGCTTTGCTTTGACAAGATAGAGGTATTGGTATTACTGCTCGTTGTTAGTTTAAGGTTATTAAAAATTGTGAACTTCCAATAGTGAAGCATTGTAAACATCTTCTCTGAAAAAAGAGAGAAGGATGAATGTAACACACCCCCCCCACTGCGTAAGTTTTGTGTACATTTTTTAATTACTTGTTTTTTTTACTATCGCTTCTATCAGCAGTAAGAAGGGCGCCTCCCCTTTCAGAGAGGAGAGATTTACATCTCACATAGTTGTGGCTGAAGTCCAAGTTGTGTAATCTATCAAAAAGTTGATTACATAATTTTCACCCAACAATTTTTTGGCGACTCCACTGGGGAAACGACATACGCAATCTAAGCCTCACACTTTTGATTGAAGTAGATAAGTTTCCTTTTTCTTGTTGTTCTTTTGTATATTGTTAACTCTATAAAATCCATCGTATTCAGATCTACATTCTGGCGGACCGGATATATACACGAGGATTGAGGGCTCAAGGAGTAACAGATCCACTTTTTGAGGAATTGTTGCAACGCGACTTTCCATTTACTCTTCCATGAGTAAGGTCACCACTACAACGTGCTATAAGCTTCCCTCCACGTAGCCACAGATCTCCTCTCCCAAGTGTTTGGTCTGTTTACCGCATACGTCATGTTCAAGTACCTATTGTGCAACCAGTCATGGCCGCACCACCTATAGGACCATGGGGAAATGCTTTTGGTCCCCTTCGTTTGGCTGCACCTTTGCACGAACTGTCGCGCGTATCCAGGAAGCATCTCCCAAAGTTTCAAGGTGATGGCAAACAACACCCCGATGAGCACATATCCACATTCTACATCGTTTGTGGTGTTCTCGGCATTGAACATGAAGATGTTTCTGTAAGATTTTTCATTGAATCCCTTCAAGGGGTTGCAGCCGAATGGTTCTTCACCCTTCCTAACGCCTCTGTCACTGATTGGGCCACTCTTTGCACTAAATTTGAAGAAATATTTAAACCTGCTGAAGATTCACATGCTCTATTGGCACAACTCACCACCATGCGTAAAGAAGCTCATGAGCCTATGCGTGAGTTTGTGGCGAAATTCAATAAATTGGTGACGTGGATCCCAACTGATGCAAGACCAACGAATCATAACCTAAAGTGCTTCTTCATCAACACTCAACTACCTAAGGTGAGTTTCTACTTATGTAGGGAAAATCTTGTTAATGTTGAAGCAGCCCAGCAATTGGCTACCAATCTGGAGGACGACATGATCCTTGCTGGAGAAATCAGGATGGGAACCAATGAAAATAAATGGATGCAAGCCTCAGGGTCTTCAGCATCCAATGTTAGTACTCCCACTGCCAGCTCAAATTTCACAGATCCCATGGTCCAAAGGCTGGCAAATGAAGTTTTGTCTCTTAAGAAACAAGTTTCAAACAACAACAACAGTAACAACTACAAGGACGTCCCTAGGAGGACTTTCCCTAATTATGCTGGCAACAAAAATCAGAATCGTCTCCTAGCACCTTCAGGAAGGCTTGCTCTGGAAGCCCTGCTCGCTAACAATGTTGTGGGGTACTATGAGACTGAACAAGATGATTATGCACAGCCCGAATACCCTGAAGAAGAAAATGTCGATCTCTTCCAAGAAGAAGAAACCGAAACAGCTGGCAACTCCAAGATTAGCTATTTGCAAATGATGGAAGAAGAAGAAGAAGAAGAAGACAACTTGGTGACTGGCACTTATGCTATTTTTACACGGCATCAACAAAATCAGCTTGATAAAGCTCAAGCTGTTGTTGTTCTAGAAAAAGAGAAGCCACCAGTAACAATCGCCAAAAGAGGATCTCCCCTCCCTTGGCAACCTAAGAAAGTAGCAAATCCACAAGTAAGTGCACCTCGCTCTCCTTCATCAACTCCCGTTATTCCTAAAGCTAATCCTCTCATTCCAAAGACCAGTGTACCTTTTGTGAAACCAATCACTGAAGTTACGACTTCCAACCTACAAAGTTCTTTCCAGGCTTTCGACATTATTGACCATGCCAAGAAAACCAAGGTTCAAATGTCTGAGGCTGAATACCTCAAAGCCAACCCCGACCAATTTGACAGGCTTGTCAAGTTCGTCAATGATAAAAAAATTTCCCCAAGTCAGGATACACCTCCTGACATCCCAGTCACTCCTAAACCCAAGATATCACAAAGTAACCTTGTATCTAATCCTCCAACTGCTTTTGGATGCATTGATCCCTTTTTCATCTCCCTACTTGTAAATGGTTTCAAGCTGCGTAACTGTGTCATAGACTCAGGTGCATCCAACAATGTGATGCCCGCCAAGGTAGCTATTGCTTTAGGCCTTGAAATGACCAAAACTTTCAGCCATTATTTTTCCATGGAGAATAAACAAGTGCCATTAATCAACCAGATCAAAGATGCACAATATGCATTCGCCGCATACCCGGAGAAGAAGATAAAAATGACGGTCCTTGTGGCCGATGTACCAACTTCCTACGATATCCTCCTTGGACGTAATTTCTGCAAAGATGTTGGAGGAGAACTAAGTATGGATATGTCTGAAGCAAGAATACTAGTAAAAGGTGTGATGCAAAAGCTCATTCCTGAAAAAGAATCAAAGTTTTCAGTTGCCAAGTCAGATGATCCCAGAGCTCAGATTTTGTTCGAATCCTCAGGCGTGGGAACTTACTACCTACAGACGAATGAGGTAGGGGAATCCTCAACTCAAAATGAGTTAGAAAATGATGATATTTCTTCCACTTCAAATGAGACGTCATCAAGTGATTTGTCTATCTCCGACCATGAATCTTCGTCAAATGATGAAGTTTTGGACTTCGACACTATTAGCATTGGTGATCCAAATGGTGTCTGGTTGCTCGAATTTGATGGTAGCTACTCTTCGACCGGCTCTGGAGCAGGAATGGTTTTCGTTTCGCCAACAGGGAAGTTTTTCCCTTTCTCCTTCAAGTTGCAGTTTGATAACACCAATAACACTGCCGAGTATGAAGCCCTGTTGTTGGGAATGCAAGTCGCGCTGAAGAAAGGTATAAAAAATCTTCATGCACAAGGTGATGCCGAGCTGATAGTATGTCAAGTAAGAAATCTCTATCAAACAAAGAATGATAGACTCAAGCATTATCGTAATCTAGTATGGGATTCCGTTGAGGAATTCAAAGCTTTTGATATCTCTATTGTTCCTAGAGAATACAATACTAGAGTTGATTCCCTCACAATCTTTACTACGCTCTTGGTGCCACACAAAGACTTTCAAGGTTCTACCTACACCATAGAGTTGGTTTTCCGCCCAAGTGTCCCGGGTGAAGAATATTTGCAACTCAAAGGGAATATCATCAAATCATCACCTTCCTTGAGAAAGCATACAAAGAATTTTGATGAGTTGTATTTTGAGGGCAGCGATTCTCCTTCCTTGAGAAAGCATTATCGTAATCTAGTATGGGATCATCAAACAAAGAATGATAGACTCAAGGGAATTTCAATGACGATCATCAAATCATCACCTTCCTAGAGAAAGCAGAGAATTTTGATGAGTTGTATTTTGAGGGCAACGATTCTCCTCCTCAAGAATCTGTCTAATATAGATCTTGTCATGGGTAAAGAATATTTGCAACTCAAAGGGAATAAGATTCCCAAAGGATTGGTATCCTTGGAAAATCTTTTTGACAAGCATGATCACCACGTGAAGAAGCAACTCTCAGATTCTAACTCATCTAATGAAGCGAAACAGGTTAATTTAGGAACTGAAGCCAACCCTAAGATGGTCAACATTGGTAAATGTTGCACGGCCGAAGAAAGAAGACAGTTTGTTCAGCTACTACAGGAGTATATTGATGTCTTGGCATATTCATACGAAGATCTAAAATCATTTCGGCCTAAAGAAGTGCAACATGATATTCCTCTCAAGGTTGGAGCTTTTCCTTACTAACAAAAGCAGAGGCAGTACAATCCCAAGATCTCTAGAACAATTTTGGCGGAAGTTCAAAAGATGCTGAATGCACGGATAATATTCCCTATCCATCATTCAACATGGATAGCCAATATCGTCCCCATTCATAAGAAGAATGGTGAAATCTGCATTTGTGTAGATTTCAGAAATCTAAATCAATTGTCTCTCAAAGACAATTACCCACTTCCAGTGATGGATCAAGTTCTACAAAATGTAACTGGATCCGAGATGCTCTCCATGCTAGATGAATTTTCCAGTTATAATCAAATTGAAGTTAATTCAAGCAATCAACACAAAACCGCTTTCACAATGCCATGGGGAACGTTTGCATATCACAGGATGCAGTTTGGTTTGATCAACGCTGGCGCTACATTCTAACGTGCCATGGATCTCGCTTTCTGCGACGTAATGGGAAAGTTCATTGTGGTGTATCTTGACGATCTCACAGTTTTCTCTAAGCAATGTCATGAGCATTTCTACCACTTGAGGCAAACTCTTGAGAGATGCCGTCAGCACGGTATTTCCCTAAATCCCAAAAAGTCAACTTTTGGGGTAACAGAAGGTAAACTTCTTGGTCACGTTGTATCTGTAGAAGGAATCAAGATTGACTTGGAAAGAGTCAATGGAATTAAAACTCTTGCTTTGCTGTCAAGCAAGAAAGTTGTTCATTCTTTCTTCGGCATAGTGAACTTCTTAAGGAGGTTTCTTCCAGACTTTGCTGAAAAGACCCGTCATATTGTGAATATGATGAAGGGTAATGCCACATTCCATTGGACGGCAGAAGGCAAAGCAACGTTCGATGACATCAAGGAGGCCATTGCTCATGCGCCTGTGTTGGTTTTCCCTAACTACACCAAATATTTTGTTATGTATAGTTATGCTTCTGAGCATACACTATCAGCAATTTTGGTACAGGAAAATGATGGAGGTTTTGCATTCATGAGCTGCCCCCTGAAGAATTATGAATTGAAATATTCTCAAATGGAGAAGCACGCTTTCACAGTTGTAAAAGTCGTCAAGCATTTCCGGTTCTACATTCTAAGCAGTCATGTGAAAGTTCTTGTCCCAGATTCAACTGTTAAGTCTATCCTAACACAACAGGAATTTGGAACAAAAAGAGGCAATTGGATTGCCAAGATTCAGGAATATGATCTAGAGATTAAATCCACTAAGTTGATACGTGGACGTGGCCTTTGTCAGCTTATTGCAGAAAATAGTCCAGATGAAGAAATTTCAGAGGATGAAGAAGTTTCAGACGAGGAGGAGATTGATCCCAGTACACTTCCAATGGTACTATTTGTTAGCACCACTGACGAATGGTATTCCAACATCGCTCACTTCCTAACATACGGAGAATGCCCTAATCACTTGACTCCAAAGGAAAAGAGAACCATCAAGCTGAAATCAGCTAATTTTGTCTTATGGGACAACGGCTTGTATAAGCGTGCAATGGACGAGACATTTCTCAGATGTGTTGATAAAGAACAACAGCAAAAGTTGCTGAAATATTATCATGATTTGGCATGTGGTGGGCATTTCTCAGTGCCAATAACTGCTCACAAAATCCTGAGAGTGAAGTATTACTGGCCCACACTTTTTCAGGACACGTACTCTTGGGTGCGTAAGTGTGAATTGTGCCAACAGTTTGTCGGCCATCCCAGGTTGGCATCTTTGCCATTAAAACTCGTTGTGATTGAAGAACCTTTCCAGCAATGGGGCATTGATTTCATAGGTGCAGTTAATCCATCATCAAGTGCTGGACATATCTATGTTTTAACTACTATGGAATATTTCACCAAATGGGTGGAAGCGATACCTACCAAGTGTGCTACTTCAGAGGTAGTGTGCAGTTTCTTAAAAGAAAGCATTATTTCCAGGTTCGGTGTGCCAAACAAGATTGTTGTTGACAACGCTTCCGCCTTCTCATCAAACGAGATTACTGAGTTTTGTTTTGAACATGGTATAACCTTGTCACATTCTTCTGACTATTATCTGTAGGGTAATGGTCAGGCAGAATCTAGCAACAAGAATCTGGTGACTATAATCCGCAAGCTGGTGGATGAGAATCAACGTTTGTGGCACAAGGATTTGTTTGACGCTTTGTGGGCGGACATAATAACTCTGAAGCGAGAAATCGACATGTCTCCTTTTCAACTCTTGTATGGGTTGAATGCCGAGATTCCTATAACCTTGGAATTACCAGCCCTCAAGCTGGCTAAGGCCATTGAAGATGAGACTTTTGACAACTCTGTTGATAAGCGCATCATGTATCTCTCCGAACTGGAGGAGAATCGGGTTCAAGTGGCTGACCACATCACGGAACACCAGGACCAAGTGAAGAAGCTATTTGACAAAAAAGTTAAGTCTCGAGAATTTCAAATTGGTGACCTCGTTCTCCTGTGGGACAAACGAAGAGAACCAAAGGGTATGCACGGGAAATTTGACTCACTGTGGACAGGACCTTTCCAAATACATCAGTTGCATGGTGAAAATAGTTTCTTGTTAGCATACGGAGATGGAATGCCATTTGCCCTTCCTCACAGTGGGCAACATCTCAAGCACTTTACATAGTAAAGAAGTTGGCGTTGGTATGTAAATACTTTTTATTTTTAAGTCCTTTTGAGTCTTTACATTTTAGTTTTTGTCATCGTCGTCGCCTGACTCTAAGCCCAATGGATGGATAAGGGCACTTGAATTCTGGAATTCTTCTTCCTTCATTCTTTTCAAAGAACGACCGAAGGAAGATCCCCAGCAAGAGCCAGCTATTATCACAGAATCTAGCAGTGCTCGTTCCACGGATAACCCCCCTACGAAACTTGTCTGTTTCCTAGGATTCGTGAAGTTCAAGTACGCATAACAAAGTGATTTTCAAGCCACCTTGAAATGTGTTCCAAAGCCTCGAATAGTCAATTCGAGCATTTCCCCATGTTCGCCTCGCAAAGACCTTCAAAACAAGCCCCTTCGCGAAGTCTCACTGTTCGTACTTAGTGAATTGCGAAAGATGCAGTTGCACTGAATAAGTGCGCTCCTACTCTCAAGCCAAAATTTGGCTAAGTATGAAAAGTGTAGGGGCGCTAATTTTTAGCGCCCCTGCATGAAAGTGAATTTCAAAAAATTGTAATAGCGCTAAAAAAGTGCGCTATTACACTTTTTTCTCACACTTAATGATTTTCTGGCCCTGGCGCGTTTCTTCATGGTTTTTCGTATTTTTCGTCAATCGTTCCACTTTTCGTGCCTAAATTTATTGTTCGACTTGAGTTAGGTTTTCAATTTTCTCTTTCACTTAAAAGTGTTTTATTTCGTCATTTTCATTGTTTATGGTCTTTTTTCTTCTTTTCTTCTTGCTGGGCAAGTTCTTCTCAAGCTGCAATCACGTGTTTTGGAAATTCGAAGCTTCTCTCCAGCATTTTTCGTGTTTCATCTTGGTAAGTTGTTACCCTTGCTTTCTCTTTATTCTCCATTCGTTTTTATATAATTCAAACATTTACATACGTGTTTCTCTTTGTTTTCTTCCCACGCGTTTTTGTTTTCTCCATCACACGTTTTCCCTTTCTCCCTTCGCATTTTGGATCTTGCGTGTTCTTCGCTTGCCTCCTTTTCATGGCATTTTTGTGTGGCTTTCCCCTCTTACTCTCACGTTTTTCCTCTTACCCTCACGCAATGGAACTCTTGCGTTTTGTTTTCCAACGCATTTCTCTTGCTATTCGCTCCAACATTTTTTGTGCTAACATCTATCCTTGTCGCCCTCTCTATAATGTTTTGGTGCAAACATTAGGGAATCTCTTGTTTTGTAAGAAGGTTTCCTTGGCTTTTATACACATTTACAATGGTGATGAAACGAATTTCAATTGCAATTCCATACAAACAAACAATTTTCAAACCCCAAGCGCCATTTTCATTCACCATTACATCTGTTTTCTTAAAACATGTCTCAAATGCAGAAGCGCTAAAATTTAGCGCCCTGTCATTTTGAATTATAGACTAAGTATCAAAAGTGCAAGAGCGCTATTTTTTAGCGCCCCTGCATCAAAATCTGAATTTCCAAAAATTTAAGGGCGCTAAATTTTAGCGCCCTTACACTTTTTACAATTTTTTCCAGATGAACTTTCAAACTCGCCTGATTTACCCCTGAACCTTGCTCCTTCCATTTTGTGCATCGTTTTGCGTGCCTTGTCATCCACTCCACGCTTTCGCATCATCGTTGCTCATTTCGCGCATCCCCATGCTACCTAACGACTAATGTTTCTTCTGACTCAACACCTTGTAGTCTCATTTCAAAGATTTTCAAAGTCTGAGTTATCAAAGTTCCAGTTGTTTCTAATGACTGCCGGTAAACCTTCGTCTTCTTCGAAAGCAAAAAGCAAAATGAAGTACAAATATCAACGTGTTTATCCGCCGACCGTAGTGGTCTCTAAGGTGGAAGAGATAAAAGATACAGAGGTTGGCCATCAAGACTTGGTTGATTTTGCAAAGCAAATAGAGACAAAGCCTCTTCCTGATCCAATGAGAGCGATTGTACACAACAACCTTCATTTGGTAGCAATGTTCCCTACAGCTGCACACAATACAGAGTTTTTTCTTCAAGTGGCATCTCACTACATCAGAGAAAGTAGAAGTGTGATCGATTCTTCTGGGCACGAGATATTAAGACTCGACTCTGATTTCTTTGACATTGTGTTTAAGTTTCCTCAAATGAAAAAATACATTGATATTTCTATGCAAAAAGCACAAGAGGTCTTTGACACTGATCCCAACAAGGCTAAAAACCTGATAAATGCTCAATGGTTAAAGAAGCCTAGGCAATATGTTTCTAGATGGCCAAAGGGACTCCTGCGAAGCGATTTCAAGGATGACATCAAAGATATGATCACATTTTTAAGCAGAGTGAAAGGCTTTCCAGAATCGTCCACTTTTCACGATTGGATGTATGAATACATTAGGATTATAAGAAGAAAAAAGCTGCACATTGATTGGGGCAAACATATCAATGATGAAATACATGAGCAGTTGATCAATGCTCCTTCCACATTGAAATTCTATATGACTTCTTACCTAGTGTACACAGGGGCTGTGATGAGACAATTCCCAAGTCTATCTACAAAAGGGAATTGGATGATGGTACCTGTGTACAAATTTTTCTATCAATTAGAACTGAAGGAAAGCTTTCATCACTTCAGGCGGGTCATAGATGCTTTCTTTGCGCCTTTGCCTTTCAATTTTGATCCAGCTCTTGAAAGGAGGGTATCTGATGAGGCATATAAAGTGGTAAGTAAAGTTGGATTCCTATTTCTTCAATTCCCAATGTTTACTTGAGAGTACGGTGCTACAGTGGCTGTCCTTACATGCTACCATGTTATCCTTCGGATAAGTGGGTTCTCATGGAAACATGCAGACAGTTGATGTCAGTGCAAAAAGAATGAAGAAACAACCACAAGCCTGGATTCAAGTTCCCACTGACCATTGGCCGATATACTATCCCAACTGCACAAAAGGCTAAGTCTATTTACGCTGAAATGCAGATCATGACAATCAAAACCTATAGGTATAGGTTTGATTTTGATTACCGAGATGTCAGAAAAATATTACAAAAAAGGTCATAATCACAAGTACCGTTTTGAGGACATCTGGGCTGATTGCAGAGATGAAGACGCCATTCGCAAAATGGATTATTGCAGGTTGACTGTTCAACAGATCAAAGACCTTGATATTGCCGACCTACCAGAGGATTTTGCAGATCCTGGTGATATCATGAATGTTGTCTATGATGAGCAACAAATTGCTAAAAGGTCGTTGCCTGCAATTCAATGGTCTAGGAAAGAAATTACCAGCATAAGAGAGAGATTGAAGCCAATCCTAGCCAACACTGCAGAATGGTTACATAAGCATGGTTATGAAATGAAAAGTTTCAGAACAAATTCAGAAGAAGAGTCTGAAGCAGAAGCTCGCCAACAGCAAGAACTTCGCAACAAAAATAAATCAGTGGTTGTACCCACTTCTTCACGAAGAGGTCCCATGATCAAGTTTACTATTGGCAAGAAAGATACCCAGTCCGTCCCAGACACAGAAATCACGGAATCCAATCCACCTCGCTCTAAAGGTAAAAAGTCTATCCCAGAGGAGGTAGATTCCGATGAAGAAGGAACTTCAAGTGATCAATCCGTTGAAGATGAAGACTCAGCAGAAGCAGACTCCGATGCAGAAGAGGTTTCTGAAAGTGGGCAAGAATCTGAAGAAGATTCTGAAGAAGGATCTGAAGGTGATTTTGAAGGTGAACCAGAATCGGAGAGACAAGAGGGTGATCAACAAGAACCCGGGCATGATCAAGAAAGAACTACTTCTCCTCCTGAGAATGAAGTTGAGGAAATTCCTAGAACGTCATCGCCTGTGACTTCCAATGTTCCTCATACCCCTCCAAATTAAAGAACTCCTCCACCTCATGTTCCCTCGTCACCTATTCCTACCACATGCATTCCTGCAGCTGAGATATCCACTATCCCTGCAGCATCAACTCCGCTTGATACTCCCTCAGTGACAAGCATCCATACAGTTGATATACTGTCAAGCCCTCCATCGTCCATTTTCTAGCCTGTCTTCACCAATGTATGATATCACTTCTGAAAATGAATTCAATCGTTTCATGAATGAGTCAATGCGTGATTAGCTCAATGTGCAAACTATAGGAGCAATGATGACAGACACTTCTCCTATAGTCACGATACCCATGGTAACTTCAGACGTGACAATAACTTCAGAAGTAACGATGATGGCTGAATTGATAGTTAATCCAGAAGTTCACACCTCCTTTCTTCCCCCTTGGCTAATATCTCAAGTGTCGAAGCAAAAGAAGCAAATGATCTCCCCGGAGCAGCTCGACCTCGAAGAGATAGTCCTTCCAAAGGCTAAAGGGAAGAAAAAGGCAAAGGTATACTCAAGGTTGAACGTTGATAAGTCTGGCCACAAGTATGCAGAGATTGGCATACCACCGCATGAAGAAGGTGATGTCGACATGGAAGACTACACGGTGACAAAGGTCCAGCTTGGCAAGGTTACCAATGAAAGTGCGAAGGTCGATGCGCAAGTAACATTGGATATCTTGGTTGGAAGACTAAATAAAGTAGAGAAAGCTTGCAATATGTACAAACAGAGGGCTGAGCATTATGCCACTATTGTAAAGAGACTTGCAGGTTCTCCAACTAATGCACAACCGCTGACAGTGGTAAGTATCGAAGACCCAGGTATTAAGAAAGCTGAGAAGTTCGCCTCCAAAGGCAGAGTGTTGTATGATTTTGTTGAGAAGATCATTGAACACGGATCTCAGATCATAATTGCTGCAGACGAGAAAACTACCTTGTTAGCCAAGCTCACCACAGAGCTTGATAAAGAGAAAAGTGTACTTTCCCAGGAGCGCAGAGACATGGAGAAATGCCTGTTGTCATGGTTGGAGATGAAACAAGTAAAGCTCAGTAAATTGGTGCAGGTTGGGGTAATTCCTGACAAAGAAAAGTTCGTTGAGGTAAGAGAATCCTTGAAACACCGAATTCAAGTAATTCAATCTCTTACAGAGGATCTCCACCAAGTACAGGAAGATGTCGAAGGACATCATGCTATTCTTGAAAAGGGTATCAAAGAGTTGCCTGGTCAACTCCTTGAGGAGAATCGTATCTTCCTACCGGCCACAGAAATATCTCAGATCTTCAAAGAAGCCATCATGAAATTGATTGATAGTTCAGACTTTTCAGAAGCCTCGTTGAACGTCATTTGTGATACAAGGCTCACATTGGATAACCTGAGAACACATCTTGACAGGTGCAAGAAGGTTCACGCATCTGCCATGAGATCGATCACGAGAATTCACACCATTGTGGATTACACCGTTGGTCCGGATGAGAAGTTCGTGCAAGAGACCAAGAAAAAGCATGAAGACTTCCGCGCCCAAGGCAAAGAAACATGAAGCAGCTTCTCGTTCTCCAGTGTTAGACATTTCCGGTGCATCTTAAAATGCATTTTCTAAATATTTCCTGACATCTTAAATGTCTTTTTGTAAATTATAATTACACCAAGCTCGAAGATCTAATCTTTTGAAAACAAAGTACACTTTGACTTTGGTCAAAGTTAGGTGAGATCTCCTAAAATCGCTCACCTAACTTTCCTTAATTTCCTGAATTAGTTTCCTAATTTTTCTCATCCCTCTTTCTATATAATGTGAGGGATTTCCATTGTAAATTTTATCCTTCAGTATTTTGCAACGAAGTGCTGCCCTTTTTGAAGCAAAATTGTGAAACTTTATGTTCATACTTTGTGAATGGAATTCGATCAATAAAGAAGAAGATTGCAAGCCAAACTTTGTGTTGGATTCGATACTTTTATGAATTGATCTTATTTGGTGGCAATTAGGTGATGAAATCTGAAGGACTCTAAGTGATTTATGTAAACTTTGTGTTGCATCTATTATTTAGATTTGCATTTGTGTTTTTGTTTATCTTTCGGTTGAATAATCTATAAGACTTTGTGCTTGTAATTATTCACGTTCTTTGGATACTATTGTTGAATGATCTACAATACTTTGTGCTTGTAATTGTTCATGCTCTTTGATAATTTGGTTGGATGATCTACAAGACTTTGTGCTTGTAATTGTTCATGTTGTTCGAGGAATTGCTATGTCTAAGAAGACTTTGTGCTTCTAACGTGACAAACGGTACACTCTTCACAGATTCACCATTGAAAAAGCTACGGAACAACTTTGTGCCTTCGGGAGCTTTCCCTTTTACTTTATTTGTTTATTGTTAATCACTTCTGGTATCTCTACGCTTTGCTTTGACAAGATAGAGGTATTGGTATTACTGCTCGTTGTTAGTTTAAGGTTATTAAGAATTGTGAACTTCCAACAGTGAAGCATTGTAAACATCTTCTTTGAAAAAAGAGAGAAGGATGAATGTAACACACCCCCCCACTTCGTAAGTTTTGTGTACATTTTGTAATTACTTGTTTGTTTTACTATCACTTCTATCAGCAGTAAGAAGGGCACCTCCCCTTTCCGAGAGGAGAGATTTACATCTCACATAGCTGTGGCTGAAGTCCAAGTTGTGTAATCTATCGAAAAGTTGATTACATAATTTTCACCCAACAGGTTGTTGAACACGTCGGCCCTCAAATCTTTTGGAATACAGTTAATGTATTCAGTGTGCATCCCTATGTCCATGTCAGTGAAGGATCACCCTTAGGAGTGGCCTTCATATTTTTTGTAACCATCGCATTAACTTCTGGCCTCTGTGTCCACCCTTAAGAGCTTCATCAGAGCTGCTTTGAACATTCTAAAGTATGGCATTAATGTTGATCTACCACTCGCTAGCAGACACCACAACTGTCTTTGTGACTTGAGGTTTTTTCTTTTCTGCCTTTTCTTGCTCAAGATCTTTCTGCAAGTTGACCGTCCTCGAGAAGCAGCATCTGACCTCCCCTATTAGATCTCCACACCATTGCTTCACCGAGCTGCTCCATCGCTTTTGATCTCAAAGTAAGTCCATGTTGTTTACGTTCTGTTGATCTTCATGGCACCAGTCAAGCTGCCAATAGTTCGCCTGTAGCTTCCTCTGATTGGTTGAACAAATGCCACATGGGATCACCAGATGGTCAAAGGTTATTCCTACAGACTCGCATGTCGGTGAGACACTAGCCGTGTCTCCCTGATGCCACAATGCTCCACAGTAGTTATCAACATAACTTACTACTATTGGCGAGACCTCATAGCAAGCTGCAAGAGTTATATCGATATTGCCTTTGTCATCGCCCAGACTATCGGCAAGATATATCGCTTTCGGAAAGAGGTCTTTCCGAAAGCGCCTAACAGTAGATATCACTTCAACCAGACATCGGCAAGACTTCATCAGGTTGGCAAGATGTTACAGCGAGCCCCTCATCTTTCTCCCTGAGATCAAACCTTTTGTTTCGGCAAGACTCCCCTCCAGTCGGGAAGACCTCTCATCGAACTCATTCTGCTTCGGCAAGACCACCTTCAGTCGGTGAGACATTACACCGACTGAGCCTTTTGTCAGTGAGTGCAACTTCTTTCGACAAGAGGTTTCGCCGAAGTCCACATCAAATCCATCGCTATCGAGAAGACTTCATACCAAAGGCATAGACCTTTGGCGAGACACCATCGGGTCGGCAAGACATCTCCCCGAGCTCAAAACATTACGCCAACGCTAACTCCCTTCGGCAAGACACCATTGGGTCGGCAAGACCTTTCACCGAGGCCACTTCATTTTTTCGAGACCTCGCTCCGTCGGCAGGACCTCTCCCTGAAGGTAAACAACTCTCCCCGACACCGGCCTTGTGCACAACTTCGGCATGACTCCCACCGGTCGGGAAGACTTCTCCCTGAAGACACCTCCATTTGCCGAAACCTTACCCTTTCGGGAAGACATCTCCCTGAGACCATTCGCTTCGGCGAGACTCCGTTTGATCTATAGGACTTCATAGCAAACAAGGGCTCTTTTCCCCGATGACAATCCCTTTTCGGCAAGACCTCCCATGGTCGGCAAGACTTCTCTTTGAACCCAAAATCTTTCGGCGACACTATCCTTGTGCACAACGGTCAGCGAGACTTCAGCATGTCAGGGAGACATATAAAAACCCATGGCGATTAAAATGTCTCGCCGACCGGTATATTTCAAATGAATAGAACCACACTGCTAGTCAACAAGACAATCGAAGGGTCTCAACGACTTTCTTCTCTGAGGAGCTTTGTGCCAAATCTTATCGAGGCATGCCTTCCAATAAACTTCCTTGTGAAATAGCATCAGATGAAGACCTTCCCAATGAAAACTGAACACCTGCACGCTGGGCTCAACCCTTATGGGAGCCACATTTAATCCACGTGCCGAATTTAAAACATAATTTTCCCCTGATTGAGCCAGGTGAAAATTGGGTAACATTTATGGTGACCTCAGCTGGATGTTTTCCTGCTAAACATGAAAAATAGTAGCCTAAACTTGTCCATTGGGCATGGAGTCCATTTCTGTGTTCTGCTTTGACTCAGAAAGCTGTAACTTAGCTTCAAAACAAACAAACTGAAAAGAAACTATTGCAACTCTGTTGAAGACAAAATCTGAAAAAACAGGTGCAGCAATTGCACTTTATTTAAAGCAAAACAGTACTGGAACGAAAATGTGCCATGGGGCACTTATTGAAAGAAAAAAACCAAAAATTCTACCATACCCTACACTAACCAGTAAGAAATTGGTCAAACAAAACCATTCACTGGATGATTGAAATAGCTTCCCTTTCTCCTCAATATGCAATGACTCTCAAGCTTAATGGTAGCTGAATAAAGAAGGTACACTGAAAAATGTTTAAAAATGCAATGCACTACCTCATGAAAGAGGGTAACAAGTTCACTTACCTCTTTAAACTAATCATATGCATTTGTATTCAAAGGAGGATAAGTAAATTGAACACACTCTTTTTCAATTGCAAGTACATCCTTTATGCCACTTTCAGCTGTGGCTCCATGTGTAAGTGCTTGATTAACCATTGGTGCTTTATTAAACTCCATCTAGGCTAAATCTCTGATCGGAAAACCCCTTGTAAAGACAAAAATTGAGCTCTCCTTGTTGGTCTCTTGCCCATTCACTGTTCTTTTATAGCCTTGGCTGGAAAAGTCTAACCCTTGTGACTAACTTAGTGAGAAAGAAGCTTCTTCAGTAAGCTCGAGTTGTTCATGATTAACTTCATCAAGAGGTAATAGTTCAACACCCAAATTAGTACATAAAGCTTCTAAATCATTCCAAAACATATCCTCTTCAATGTCTTCTTTACTTTTCTGAACAGAAAGACTAATTTCAGGCCTAATGCAGTTCTCATCTAGCTTTGATAAAGCATCAAAAACACCCTCTTTGCAAAATAGTAAGTCCAGTTCAGGGACTTGTTCAACTTGATAGGTATTTTCATGCACATCAAAATGTGGCTCTCCCTGAATAGTGCTACTTAAACCTCTTTGTTCGCGAGTAAAGACTTCAAACTCACCTTCACCTTTATGTAACAATAAGTTAGCATTACCTCCATCAACCTCATGTTGGTCCAATTCTTCATCCTTGTCAATGAAGTAAGGCAGATCGTCAAATGAGAAGATTAACTCTGCCTTTTGATTCTCAGCTATGTTCATTACAGCAAGCTGCCCAACCTGATTCTCCTCACCTTCTTGCAAAACTTTAGATTCCTCATTTTCCAATGTTGAGCAAAACTCAGAAATTACCTCCTCTCCATCAAGCTGAGAAAATAGAGATAGTCCCTTATTCCAAGTTGTAAATTGACCTTTCTCAACAGCTACTTCCATTTCGTCCTCTTGTCGTCCAACTTGAACTTGAGAGATTTCCTCCTGTCTAATTATTTGTTGCTGCAATTAATGACACTTAATGGCTAAATGCAAAAGATTTGCATTCTTAAGCTTTTCCCAGAGGATTAAGTTATCTTGATCAATAAGTTGCTCCTCCTCTGCTTTCTTTTCAACATAAGTTTCATTCTGTTCAAAGCTTGGAACATTGAATCCTGGGTAGTGAAGTCCTTCTTCAAAGAAAGGATTTGAAAAGGTAGCAGCTGATTGGGGCATTTGAGAAAGTTGTTCTTCAGGAGAGTTAGACTGACTTTGTTCAAATTCTTGCACTAAATAGGATCCTCTTTGTGCCTCAACCTCCTGCTGACGAATAAAAGCTTGATAAGCAAGCTCCTCCTGCTGCCTATTAACCTCCTGCTAATTTTCAATTTCTTCAAATTGCTTTTGGAAATATAAAGACATATTCTCCAAACTCATATTATCCAAATTTTGAGATTCATAAGAAAAATTGCTTTGCTGGTAATATTCTGTGAAATCAGCAGCATACTGCTTTGATATGGCAGATTAGAAGGTATATAGATAGAATTTTCATGAAATGGTGAATGGTAAGACATATTACCATGAAATCAACACTTAGCCTGTTGAAACCAGTTACTTTGGGCATGGAGTCGCCAAATATGCAAATTTCGACCTCTTAAGGTCTGAAAATTGTTGATTGCATATCAAAATCAACAATAAGATGTATCTTCTTTTAGCTGCCTGATTCAATAGTCCCACCGGGCGTGCCAAAACTGTTATTCCCTGGATTTTGCACCTTGTTGAATGTAAAATTCAACAATCCAGTGTAACATGGGAAGACCTCTAAAGCTGTGGGTTTCTTGTAAACATAGGTCAACCTCTGGAGAAGGTCGGCTTCCTATGCTAGTTGTATCACCTATACTACTGATTTTTGTAAGGAAAAGGGAGGAGTGCATGAAAATGAAAATTAAATCCTATGGTGATACACCAGAATGACAAGAGCAATGAGACACTTAGGTTACACTTGAATACTGATGACGGATAAGGGATTGCACAACAATTTTTTGTAGATTATGCATAAGTATTTCACAAACAGGTTTGACATGCACACACTTTTAAGAAGGAAAAGAAAATTTTCACAAATTAAAAGATCATGTGCAATTCAGTAAACACAATTTGTAATCTACATAATACTACTTTTGCAGAAAAGGCATAATACGTGAGACAAAGCTATAGGGAAATAAAAAGATCTCACAAATAACTTGATCAATCACCTGACAATACATGATGCTGCAAGAAAAAGAAGGAAAAATGAGACAATCAATGGTATCCAAGGTAAACAATGTATATCATGCTCCAAATGAGTTACAAAAGTTTGCTAATCTGAGAAAGGACTGCCAAAGTCACAAACTTTTGAAAACCATAAGAAGAACTCCTTTCTTACAAAGAGGCAAAAAATGCCATATATACAAAAGTGTCCGCCCCTGCCCTAGGGCTTACAAAAATGAATTGGTTGTTGAACACGTCGGCCCTCAGATCTTTTGGAATACAGTTAATGCATTCAATGTGCATCCCTGTGTCCATGTCGGTGAAGGATCACCCTCAGGAGTGGCCTTCAGATTTTTTGTAACCATCGCATTAACTTTTGGCCTTCGTGTCCACCCTCAACAGCTTCATCAGAGCTACTTTGAATGTTCTGAAGTATGGCATTAATGTCGATCTATCGCTCGCCAATAGACACCACAACTATCTTCGTGACTTGAGGTTTTTTCTTTTCTGCCTTTTCCTGCTCAAGATCTTTCTGCAAGTTGACCGTCCTCGAGAAGCAGCAACCAATCTCCCCTGTTAGATCTCCACATCATTGCTTCACCGAGCTGCTCCATCGCTTTTGATCTCAGAGTAAGTCCATGTTGTTTACGTTTTGTTGATCTTCTTGGCACCGGTCAAGCTGCCTCTGATTGGTTGAACAAATGTCACATGGGATCACCAAATGGTCAAAGGTTATTCCTACAGACTCGTATGTCGGTGAGACACTAGTCGTGTCTCCTCGATGCCACAATGGTCCATAGCAGTTATCGGCATAACTTACCACTATCAGTGAGACCTCATAGCGAGCTACAAGAGTTATACCGATATCACCTTTGTCATCGCCCAGACTATCGGCAAGATATATCGCTTTTGACAAGAGGTCTTGTCGAAAGCGCCTGATAGTAGATAGCACTTCAACCAGACCATCGGCAAGACTTCATTAGGTCGGCAAGAGGTTACAACGAGCCCTTCATCTTTCTCCCCGAGATCAAACCTTTCGTTTCGGCAAGACTCCCCTCCATTCGAGAAGACCTCTCATCGAACTTATTTTGCTTCGGCGAGACCACCTTCCGTCAGTGAGACATTACACCAACCAATCCTTCTACCAGCGAGTGCAACTTCTTTCGGCAAGAGGTTTCACCGAAGTCCACATCAAATCCATCGCTATCGACAAGACCAACATCAATCGGGAAGACTTCATACTGAAGGCATAGACCTTCGGCGAGACGCCATCAGGTCGGAAAGACATCTCCCCGAGCTCAAAACATTATGCCGATGCTAACTCCCTTCGGCAAGACACCATTGGGTTGGCAAGACCTTTCGCTGTGGCCACTTCATTTCGCCGAGACCTCGCTCCGTCGACAGGACCTCTCCCTGAAGGTAAACAACTCTCCCCGACACCGACCTTGTGCACAACTTCGGCATGACTCCCACCGGTCGGGAAGACTTCTCCCCGAATACACCTCCATTCGTCGAGACCTTACCCTTTCGGGAAGACATCTCCCTGAGACCATTCGCTTCGGCGAGACTCCGTTTGATCGGCAGGACTTCATAGCGAACAAGGGCTCTTTTCCCCGATGACAATCCCTTTTCGGCAAGACTTCCTGCGGTCGACAAGAGTTCTCTTCGAACCCAAAATCTTTCGGCGACGATAGCCTTGTGCATAATAGTTGGCGAGACTTCAGTATGTCGGGGAGACATATAAAAACCCATGGCAATTAAAATGTCTGGCCAACCGGTATATTTCAAATGAATAGAACCACACTGCTAGTCGGCAAGACAATATGAGGGTCTCAGTGACTTTCTTCTCTGAGGAGCTTTGTGCCAAATCTGATCGAGGCATGCCTTCCAATAGACTTCCTTGTGAAATAGCATCAGATGAAGACCTTCCAATGAAAACCGAACACCTGCATGCTGGGCTCAACCCTTATGGGAGCCACATTTAATCCACATGCCAAATTTAAAACATAATTTTCCCCTGATTGAGCCCACGGGTGAAAATTGGGTAACAAGAATGATGGGTCCCAACTACATGGCCATTTTAGGTACCCATGAACAAATGAAATTGAATGCAACTAATCTCCCAAAAATCGAGCAAAGGAGAAAACTCAGTGGGAAGAAAATTGCTCTCCAATAAAGAGATAAAAGAACATAAGTGAGGAAGGATGGAGAACTCCATGATACCTCCCAAGTACACCATTCGTCACATATATACATTACAATCAATAGCCCCCCCATAATGTGTGATCGCCTGTAAAAATGGTAAGTGCCTAAAGACAAAACATGACCCAATGTCGACAAACAACTTGTCTCCCTTTTGGAAGAAGCAAAACCAAGTACAAATGCAAGAATGCTTCCCATTCCAGATAGGATTTGAAGGAAGGAAGGATGAATATGGATGATGATGATAATTTCTCTAAAAGCTACTCAGGTGTCTTCGTTGCCATTGAAGATGAAGATGCCACTATCAAATCAGGTACATGCCTAAGCAATGAAGAAGGTGACAAACCAAGACTATGTGGAAACTGATGTTGAACAATATCCAAAGACCAATATGGTTTGACAATAGTTGTGCAATGACTATCATCAAATAGGAGAGATATCCCCTCAAATGTGTCCTCCAAATCTGAAAAGTGAGACTCCACAAACAAGGATTAAATGTTTGATAGATAGGAATCCCAATCAAAAAGACAAGAAGATACTTGTTGTAATGAATCACTAGATGTGCTCAATGAATCATTACCATAAGATGGATGTTCCCACTGAATAGGAATGATAGGAGCCTTAATCAATGAATCTGCACAATGAATCACTAAAGGTGAAAGTACATCAACTGTCTCTGATGGAGAAGGAGGATTTAAAGAATCTTTGTCAACCTTTTTAGAAGAATCAAAGCATTCCAAATATTAAAACTCCCACATAGTATCTACATCATAAGGTATCTTGTCTGAAAAATGAAGAGGCACAAGACGATCTGAAACAAGATCATCTGGGAATGGTTGAGTATCAGGATCTACATATATCTCCCAAATTTTAGTCCAAAGAGTGTGAGAGAAATCACAATGATCAATACCTTTCAAAGTGGCAACATTAATATGCATTACAATGAATCTTAGGACATGATCCCTTTTACAATTCCATGCAAATTTCTTACTATCAGTACTAGGAGGGGGAACAAGATTATACAAATGTGGCAACAAATGAAGCCATCGAAGATGTTTGATGATACCATCTCTCTATTGCTTATAGTTTCCCCTTTTCAACATAATCAAAGCATGATGAAATGAAAACCCCATAGTGAACTAATATGATAAATCTCCAAGATTACAAAGACAATAACCTTCAATATCAAATAGAGACCCCCAAATATGATATATACTGCAAATGAAGTCTTCCCAAATTGATAGAACCTCTCCAGGAGTTAGGATGTCCAAGTAATCAGTCAAAATGCCAAATATGCCAAATACTGAATAAATAATACCTAGTGCTAAATTTGGAAAAAGTGCATGGGCAGAATGAAAAATCTCCTGAATATCTTCCAAATGCAACTTGAATCACCAAAATCAATGAAACTGGCAGAAAGTTATGAGCTTAGAGGTCGAAATCAGAGATCTGACTTCAAATGGCTATGATTTGTACCTGAAACAAAATATAGCAAAATGGCCTACACCACTGCGAAGTATGCAAAACCAGCTTTTCGATGATATCTCATTTGCAAAATTTTGATATTGTGACAAAAATGTATGGAAAAATGAAAAAATTAGCTAGTTTAGGCAAAAATCGGGTACAAGAAGGTTAATTTGGCACAAAAATCCATCACTAAACCAACGCAAAAATTAAGCCCAAGGGCTAAGGCACGGTTCCTCCATATGACTGTGGGCTAGGAAAATGCAAAACCTAAAGTGTCGCCCCCACACCCCCCCTAGGCGGTGGTGGAGCGAACCCTCAGAGGTGGGAGGGTGGCACTACTCACTAGCGCCACTTGCTAGATGGCATTGAGTGATGGCCGGAGGTTTGAACAAATAGTGGGAGTAAATGATGTCGGCGGGAGAAATTTGAATGACCGATGGGATAAGAAAATGGGCCAACCATATAGAGTACGACCTGTAAACTAATAAAGTCCATCGACAAGGATTTGATGGCTCAACCAATGACCAAGTTTTCCGCAAAAAAATAAATTCAAACTCACAAATACAATTTGTCTATAGAAATATAATATTGCCTCCAAATATTTTATAAACCCCACTATATTTTATCCACCCAAATAAATTTATAATGCCCAATGAATAATATTATAAAGCCCAATAAATAATATAATGCAAAACATGAAAAAAATATATTATTTTAAATTCTGTGAAATCATACCCTCACCTGGTGGGTCGTACGACCTGCCAGGTTAAAAAAAGAATTGCCTCAAAAATAATTGACGTTAAAATAGAGCATGCTAAATGTCAATTTTCATCTCTTAGGCTCCCTAATGACGATGGGGAGGTCCATTTGAGGTGAAAAAACTCCAGAAGCTCTACAACCTCCAGATCTTGCAAATTTTGCAATTTCTTCAAACCCTTATAACTTTGGCCAAATATGTCAAATTTTGGCGAAACAAAAGTCAATCCTGACTTTCTCAACAACCTTGGACTCGGATGTGAGCTCACATCTCCTCCAAAATGTGCCAAAAATGACCTTCCATGAAACCCTTGATATAGAGACAACCTCAAAAAAATCACCAAGATCTCACAGCCATAACTCAATCCTTAGATTTGGGAAGGGTCTTGCAGGCAAGACTTTGATACCATGTAAGTGTTGAAGATTAGCTCAATGCCAAAGAACACTCCTAAATACAATGATAACCTTCCACATGAGGATATGCAAGAATATGAGAATGCTTGATATTAAGACCTCTCAAATAGTGAGGTATGAAGTATGATAAAGTATGATACAAATGAGTACAAGCACCTTCCTTATATAGGAAAGGTTTAGATGTAGTAATGAACATGATATTGACATGTGTCTTAATCTTAAGACATGTGACAACTAACTAGCTACCTAGTAGAATGTGAAGTCTTGGATAAGTATTCTAAAAGGAATCTTATTTCCTATGTAAACATGTGACTAAAGGTCAAGGCCCCATTATAACCTATCACCTAATAAATGCAACCTAGGAATTAATTAAATGCTTAAGTAAACTTATGCAATTGTAATTAAATATTAACTACACCAATAGAAACTTGGTCCTAGAAAACTATGCTAGGACCCATTTTCCCAAGGTGGCAAATGGATCCTCCTTAACTAGGACACCCCTTTCTAGACTTATTTGTGGTGGGATTTTAGTGATTTTGAATCCTAGATCTGATGTCAACTTGTCTTATTTGAATTTTGAGACTAAATCTTAAGACAAGTATAAATATAAGGCTAATTCACATAGTTTCATCCTAAGTCATCTAAGCATTCAAGTATTCAAGAATTATAACAAACTTATGATCAATAAGGCATTCAAGAGAAAATTATTGAAGTTTTATTGCACAATTCAAGGTCATATCATCATGCTAAAGGCATAGTGCATCATGCATGTTGTTGAGCTATCATGTTGATGTAGCATTGAAGATCCATTTACAAGCATTGTTTCACATCCAATTCAAGATCAAGATCTATATTCTTCATAACCACTTCATGTTAGATTGTTGATTTAGATTCTAGGATTGCATCCAAGGTATCATTGTTTCATGTTTCATGTTCATGTTTTATTATTTCATCATAAGGTTTAATTACATAAATGGGGTTTGACCAAGGAAAACCCCTATTCTCTAACAAACAACAATTTATCTTCTCTCTTGATGTGTGATTGTAGCTTTTAGGTTGAAGATCAAGTGGAGATTAAAAGTTGCAAAAGTTGTCATCTTCATTGCAAGATCGCAAAAAGAGATCTACAAAATTTATTTCCAACTGTCAGGAGCTTAACACTTGGGAGATAGGAGTGAAAACACTAAAGAACAAAACCCATAAATGAATTTTCCAAAACCCTAGCAGGGACCCATTTGCCACTGGGCGAATGTGTCCTCAGTAAGCCCCAAAAGAACACTTTTTCAGCAAGATACACATCATTTTGGTATCTTAAAACCTCCCTTATTATTTTTATAATAGTTAGGATTGATTTATGATTGTTATTTATAGATTTTACCACTCATAATTGAATGAAACAACTAGTCAAAATTAGGTGTACCCATTTGGTTAATCCCATTTGTGGTGCACCTCTTTTTCTATGTTTCATTATGGTGAACCTGACAATCTTACACTATAAATATTTTGATTTGGAGTGCATTAAAACCCTAGATCTTAATTTGAAATAGTTTTGATTAGATATGCATTACTTGCATTGCATTAGGGTTCTTTCATCTTGCATTAGTGTACATTGCATTTAGGAAAAAATTGCATGTTTACATTACTTATATTCACTAAAAACCAAAAAAATTGCATTAGGTCTAAGTTTGTTTTGCATAGTGTTAAGATTGGCATCATCATTCAACCATTTACATTCATATTGCACATTATATTTAGTTCCATTGTTTATCATTCAACCTTAGTCAACATTGCATTTAGAAGCCTAAAATCCAAAAAATCTATTGCAGAATTGACTGTTACAGACGTGAAATAGAAAACACATCTAATCACTCAGAAATTGCACTTTTCAATCTTAAAAAACCTTATACCAGGACCCTTCACCATAGGGCGAATGAGTCCCTGTTAGGGATACCAGGGCAGCAAGTTTTCATAGTTCCTAAGGTTCAATATCAGGTTCAAAGCTTCCTAGAAAAGTACACCAAGACCCATTCACCACTGGAAGAATGAGTCCCTGGAGGCCTATAAAAAACCACTTTTTTTGAACTTTCTGGTTATTTTTTGTACTTCCTAGACTTGCTAGTAACCTATAGTACATCATTTTGAAAAGTTTCAGAAACTTTTGTTTTATGCATCTAGGTTAAAATCATCCATTTATTGTAGTCATTTTTTAATCATTCCAAAATCATTTCAATAGCAAAAATCATCAAATCTGAAAATGTTTACATTTCTAAAACTTTGCATAATTTGGATAAACACACTTTTCACTTTTGCATACACAATGTTTACATTCATGAAGCTTTGCATAAGTTTGATAAAAGTTCTTTTCATTTTTGGATACACATTGTTTTCACTTTTGAAGCTTTGCATAAATTGGATAAAAGTACTTTTCGTCTTTGGATATACATTGTTTATATTTTTGAAGCATTGCACAAGATGGTTAGAAGTACTTTTCATTTTTGGCGAAACAATGTTAGTATCCTACCTTTCTAAGCATGCTAAGAAAAAGTCAATCCCTCATCCTCGTGAGTATTCTTTAGTGAAAGAGAATATAATGGTGGATAATCATTACAATCAAATTTGGTCTTCTCCCAATATCTTTCCTATTTGTGAAGAAGATATTTTGGTGTTAGAAGATCAAACCAATGAGATTTATGAGAATCCTATTTGTCTCTCTTCCCCTAGGGAAAACATTATTGAACAAGAGAATGCAATCATTGATAAACAAGACAATCCAACCATTGATGAATCCCTAACTTGTGATGAAGTAATTTTAGAAGAACCAACCATTGAATGTCATGAACATCTACTTTGTAGCTCTCCTAAAAAAAATTGTACTAGGGAAGATATCATGGTGGAAGAAAATGATAACATTGACACATGTCTTTCAAACAATAGTAATGAGGCTTCCTTAGATGAAGATGATGAGGTGACATTAGACTCCCCTTCACTAAGAGATTATGAAAATAGGGATAAGTTTGGTGAGGTTATGAACATTAGAACTACCTCAAGACATCCTAGAGATCCTTTAATTATTGCACCTCCTAAGGCTAACTTATCATTTATCCACCCTCACAACAACCACAAGTTTAAAAAAAACTCGTGCTTATCTTAGAACCACCTACAAGGAAACTTGATAATGATAATGCTTCACAGGAACCGAGTTCCAATACTGTTTCTCATATATATAAAACTAGGAACAATCCACAACCATGACAAACAACTCAAACATCCCTCCCCTTGCCTAAGCCTATCTTGCCTAGTGCTCCTTGTTTTCCTTTACAAAGTGGAAAGGTGTATGATCTTGTTGAAAAACTTAAGAATACTTCCGCTAAGATATCCTTATGGGACCTTATTCAAACCTCATCTATTTATCATAACATGCTTCAAATTTATTTACAACAAGTTCCTACCCCTCCTAATGTGCAATCAAATGATGTGGTAGCCAAAATTCAAGCTATAGCTCCAACCAAATTAGACATTACTTTCCATCAAGATGAGTTACCTTCGCTAGAAGAGCAAAAACAAAATGAATCTTTCATGATAATAGCTCACGTAAATCAAATAGCGATAAAGAGAACTCTTGTTGATGGTGGCTCAACCCTTAACGCATGGAGCATAAAACTTCTTGATAAGATTGAAGTAGACAAAAGCCAAATCCAACCTAATTCTTTATCTATTTGAGGATTTGATAACATAAGAAAAAAACCACTTGGAGTCATCACATTACCTATTAAAGTTGGAAAAGTTACATTGAAAACTCTGGTCCATGTTATGCCTCATGATCTCTCATACAATCTCCTCTTAGGCAAACCATGGATTCATGAGATGAATGTGGTGCCTTCTACTCTTCATCGTAAAATGAAGTATTTCTACAACAAAAAAGTTTACACACTTAAGGTTGATCCTCAACCTAAAAGTTGTTTGATTGTTGAGAAAGAAGTATGAGATCCTTTGGAAGCATTGGAACCAAACCAAAAAAATGGAAGTCAAGAAAGAAGAACACAAGAAGAACATTGATCAAGTCACTAAGTTGTTGGAAGATGATTGGGGTTCCTTAGATTTCACACCAACATTTATGGGTGAATACAAGATCATAACAAAAGATTCTGACAAGGGAAAAGAAAAAGTAGTAATGTCAACACGAAATTCAATAGAAAAATCAAAAGCATCCACCTCAACTACTTTAGAAGATCAAGCAAATTACACAAAAAACTTTGACGAAGTTGATTATGAACAACCATCGAATCCTAAAGAAATGAAATAGCATTGTGGAAGAGGTTATGAACTTATGAAACAACTTGGTTATAATGGAAAATGATGTGGTACTAGAGAACAAGGTATCTACATCCCTATAGAGCCTAACATGCAAGAAACGACTAGAGGTCTTGGTTATTGTCCCTCGAAAGAATCAAACAAGCCTTCACTCAATATCAACACTCTTACAAAGGATTCTTCTAAGCCAACTTTAACATTAGTGCATCTTGAGCTAATAGACACTAGTGGTCTTGGTTATTGTCCTTCGAAAGAAATGAAAGAAATAAAGAAATCTTTGCTTAACATTAATGTCATCACACAAAGCACTCGTAGGACGTCTTAGTAATGATTGGAATTCATTATATTTTACACCCTCCTTTCAAGGAGAGAACAAAATATCGCAATCTAAAGAGTCTTGTGTAAGTATGAAACCTTGTACTAAGCAAGAGATATCTTTGTCACAAAATAAAGGAACATTTTTTGCTTTTGATCAAGAGAGTATCTTGTCAAGACTCCTCCAAGATCGTTTGATATCTCTACCTCCAAGAACACAAAATAAATTTTACTACAAGAGTTCATTATGTGCCTATCATAGAATTCATGGTCATTCTACTAATGAATGTAAGGCTTTGGGTAACAAAATTCGACATCTTAAGGAGTGTGGTGCTCTTCCTTGTGTTGAAGCACCTAATTCCTCTAATTGATACTAATTTTCATTTTACTATGTTTCTCATCAATCATCTTGGCTCATCCTTGTCGTGCACTAAGTGGGGGCAAGGGGGTTAGGTAGCCTTGTCTTCGTATGTCACTTGTCGGTTGTCTCTTTTGGCTAGTTGACCGCCTTCCATGTATATGTAAGAGCAACCTAGGGATGTGGATGGCATGCCTTAAGTTGGCTTGCATGTGACGCATTGAGTTATCCTTAGTTATTGCATTTTGGGGGCAACCCCTCCTTCCTTTTTCATGGTGTAGCTTTATTTTGGAAACATATGACTTGGCATAGGGTTTTCCGAGGAAAGCTCTCATGTCCTAGGAGAAAACATTGGCTACTTTAAAGAAGTTTCTACAAAAATGGTGTTAGCAACTACTTTAAAGTGGGGGGATACATTGATGACATCTTTCGACATTTTGCATATTTCATGGCATGATTTTCTTTTTTATTGTGACGTGTCCTTTTCTTGGTGGTGTCATTGGGTTTGATGTCCTCCAAGAGTGTGATATTTCTAAGTGTACAAATTTCCTTTGTTGCGTGATGCAAATAAGGCATCCCATAAGTGGTGATCTAATATTTTTGACTTGTCCTCTCTTGGAGACATTAGGCATGATGTTCGCTAAGAAGAAGACCTTACATGAATGAAGCAAAATCCCCTTTAACAAAAACCTACAAAAAAAACATTCATAAGTGCATAGCATTGTGGTTTCTTATCAAAGTTGTCAGGAGGATAACTTCAGTATGATATGGGAGGATAATATGATGCTCTCATTTTCCATATCATTGGGATACTCACCTAGTGGACGACATGAGGTTCCACTACCCCAAAGTGAGCACGTGTGTCGTTTGCATAGTAGACATTGGGTTCTTCTTGTAAACATTTTCGGATAAACAACTGAGACATGTTCCACATCGCATTGTACAGTCGAGGCTTGATCCTTTCCTTTTTTCGGACAAACAACCTAGATGTGTTCCACATCACATTGGACTATCAAAGCTTGATCCTTGTTTCAAACAAATAGCTGCATTCCACATCGTGTTGCAACGATTGAAGCTTGATCTTGTATTTTCCTTTTCTTGGTCTTTGATAGGGTATGACTATGTATCTTTGTTATTTCTGCATACATAATTGTCTTGAATGTCTAGTTTAGTGCGAGTTTTTCATGGGGGCAAACTCTCACTAAAGTGGAGGAAAAAGTATCCATTTTTTCTAAATTTGGGAATAGTTAACAATAAATGAACATAATGTTGCCTTGATTTAGTGTTGTAATGTGTTTTACACATTCACATTGAGTTTAGGGCCCTTTTTAATAAAATGGACTTAATTGTGCCTTATTTAGGGTGTTGTAAAGTGTCTTTTTACACTTTGACACTAATCTAGGGATTCATTAATTAATTGAGGTTAATTAAAGCTTAATTGGCCCCTTAAATTCAAATCCAAGCCTTATTTATTGTATTTTCTAAAGGATATATCTCGACACTCATTAATAATGTTGCATAAAACTTAATTTGGCAAGGTTTAAGTCCTAGAATAGTGACCTAGGACCCATTCGCCACTTGGAAAATGGGTCCTCACTATGTCCTAGGACTCCCTTTTTACATATTATTTCACCTCCACGAAAATTTGTCCTAGGAAACTATGTTAGGACCCATTCAGCCAAGGTGGCGAATGGGTCCTCCTTAACTAGGACACCCCTTTTTGGACTTATTTGTGGCGGTATTTTAGTGATTTTGAATCCTAGATCTGATGTTGGCTTGTCTTATTTGAATTTCAGGACTAGATCTTAAGATAAGTATAAATATAAGGCTAATTCACATAGTTTCATTCTAATTCATCTAAGCATTCAAGTATTCAAGCGTTATAGCAAACTTATGATGAAGAAGGAATTCAAGAGAAGATTATTGAAGTTTTATTGCAACAATTCAAGGTCATATCATCATGTCAAAGGCATAGTGCATCATGCATGTTTTTGAGCTATCATGTTGATGTAGCATTGAAGATCCATTTACAAGCATTGTTTCACATCATCAAATTTTATCAAAGGGATTGGGAAAGGGCTTTTTTCCACATCAAAGGAACACCAATCCCCCTATGGGATGAAAGTTTAGCTATTTCAAATTGATTTCATATTGTCTTTGGTTTGCTTATGCTCTCATTTTCATATTTTCTTCTTGTTTTAGCTAAGAATTTCCTAGGGAATATTTGATTTGTGTTTCTAACATGATTAACTAGTGTTTATTAGTCTTGTGTTAGCTTATTGCAGGTTTGGTATTCACATTTTGGTGCTAGAGGGAGGGTGTTAGCAAAGGAAGGGGCTAAACTCCCTTCTGATTTTGATGTGAGCACTATTGTTGAACAACCATTTAGGAACATGCCACAAACATCATTTCCAAGCATCACTCAACCCATCATACAACCAACATCATCTCATGCTCTAAGTCAACCAATGATCACCAAGGGAAGTTCATTACTCCAAGCCCTTCAAGGGCACCCACTTGTCAATAACCAAAACTTGGAAGCCAATGTGATCTTGGGTATGCCTAGTATCGTCCCACAAGACCCTAAACATCCATATGTGCCAACATCGGGAGGACTTTTTGATAAAGGTTCCTTTGAGAATTGGGGTGATGTTGACGAGGAGGACTCCTATTTTTAGGTAGGTGAATATGTCATGGTACCAAGGATCACCGAGACCAACAATTTCACATACGAACTCAAAATCTAGTACCTCAAAAGCTGGTACGAGAAGCTACTCTACAAGGAATTCATGTTTAGGGACGTTGCGTGGGATATCCAACAATGATCCGATTGTAGCCATAGCATTAGTTGCTTTGTTGTTTACCCGCGATATCTGCTCAAATGTGATGTTGATGAAGAACTCTTTGAGATCCTCCACCAGCTTTTTATAAGGGGTAAGTTTATCATCCTTGGTTTGGTATTCATCGTTGACTTGATTGATAATTAGTTGTGAGTCTCCATAGACCTTGAGTGCCATGATTTGCCATTGTACTACAATTTGAAATCCTATGACAAGGGCTTCATACTTGACAATGTTGTTGGTGCAAGGGAAAGATAACTTGTATGACTTAGGAATACAATCCCCTTGTGGTGTGATGAAGACTCTTGCTCTTGACCCATGTTGAGTATATGATCCGTCGAAGTATACCTTCCAATGGTATGTTATAGTTAGATTGAAAATTGACTCATCTGCAAATTATGATACCAGTGGGTTCTCTACATATATAGGTGCCTCGACCAATTGATCTGCAATTACCTATCCCTTGATGGCTTTTCGATCCACATATTCAAAACTTTCGCTCCACTTTTGATGGTGTTCACAATATTAATCCATTAATATTGAGGTTTTTATACTATTTGTATCTGAAAAATCCATCAAAATTTGAGTTAGAATAAGCACACTATGAAGGGAAAACTTGAATATCACTAAAAAGTGAATGCAACTTGGAATGAGCAAGGATTGTTGAGGTAAAATATACAAAAACTTGATCAACTAGAGGAATCTTGTGACCAAATTACCAATATATGATTGTAATTCTATAATAATATAAATATCAATGTTATAATAATAAGATTTATAAAGCTAGATGGATCAAATAAGAAACTCTTAAAATATAGTAAAGATAACATCTTACAAACTAACACTCACTCATTTACTAATTAGACAAGAAAAATGAATAACCTATGGCAAAAATATGTTGATCTATATAAAATAGATGTTTTTATTAAAATCAATAACTAGTAGGATGCAACTATTAAAATCTACTTTACAAAGACAAAAGTTGTCATTATAACCCTGAGTACAAAGTTTTTGACATAATTATTTTCATACTATCATACACAATCTCTAGATTGATTTCCTTAGCTTGGTATATTTTTCCTACACAATATTTAAATTTTCCATCTCTATTGGAAGGGAAAAATGTGCTCATGGTATATTTCACATATTGAGATTGATGAACAAAGAGCTAGAGTAACAAACTCATAAATCATTCATTCATCTTCAACATATACAACATTACATTCTATGGATTTATAAATCCTTTCATCCTTTTAGCTACCCAAAGCACTAAATACTAACACATAAATAATAACTAACTAAAAACTAACATCTAATAAATTAACATTAAAATATTATTTTATTATTTATTACATTATTTTATATCATGCACTAATAATTTCTAATGCCCCCATTAATGTTAACATAGAGACTTTATTTTGGTGCTATAGTATAAATAATTAGTCTATCTTGTGTTCATCCCCTTCAATGAAAATTTTTCTTTGGATGTCAATTTCTATTGGCAATGCATCCAATTACAATATGCAAATAAAATATATATTACACCCTAATGACTCCAAAATCTTAGTATCTCCTCTATAAATTAAATTAGTTGTAACCATTTAAATGGTTCCATCTTCTGCATCAAACAATGAATTATTATTAATATTGTTCTCAAATATTTTGTAAGTTTTGTTCTCCTCTTCACAATCTACTGAAAATATTTTGAATTTCTATTTTTTTAAGAAATGAGAAGGATGTTGCAATTTTAGTGAGATTGTGTTAAATTCCATTTTAAAATCAAAACAATGTACCAAAAAATAGAATGACACCTAATGAGAATATGATTTCTCCTTAGCATAGTTTGATTATAAATCAAAGAGAACCATAATATATCCATACCAAGTTTGAAACAAATAAAGCTTATAATTGAAATATAAAAACTTCTTCTCAACCACGTTAACCTTGTGCACTTTCTTAAACCACCTTAGACTTTTACAATTTTGAATGTATACATTATTTTAATTTTATTTTTCTAAATTTTTTATATGAAATGAACAAAATGGAGTGAATAATATGAAAGGATTGAATAATATAGAGATAGGAGAGAAACTAAATGAAGGAACAAGATGGAGAAAGAAGATAAACCAAATCTACATGGATGGTGAAGTCAATAGATTTGCATGTGGTCTATATTGTGTCTATTTTGATAAAATTAAATAATGATATATAAATGGATGATGGAACCAATATATTTACATGTGGTAAAAAATTCTCCTCTATTAACATAATGCAAGAATAGTGGACATATAGTAATGACTTTTGCATGTGGTCCTCATTGCATCATCATCGAGGACCCCTTTGGAGAAAGAAAGACAAGTGAATAGAAGGTGAATAGCAGGCCCAGGAAACCTACTTCAATACCATATTTAAAATTGGAAAGACAAAAGGCACAAGACTTCAATACACAAACTAAGTCATTTATCTTCAACATTTACATCATTACATTCTATGGCTTTATAAAGCCTTTTCTAACTACGCAAGCCATTAACTACCAAATAACGCATAACACATAACTAACTAGAAAATAACATCTAATAAAATTAACTTTGAAACATTAATACACTATTTATTCCATTATTCTATGTCATGCATTGATAATTCTAACACTACATTGGAAGCTAAATCGTGGATATTTAATAATTAAGTATAACTTGAGCATTAAAGTAATCTTATTTCTTAAACCATAATTATAAATATTATGAGTCCTTAAAGAACTTATTATATAAATATATTTCATCTAAATAAGATCTAACCAAAATTAATAACCTTAAATAAATCTAAACAAATATAAAAACCATAATAGCATATATTAAGTTAATAAATGCTCAATGAAGAATAAATCCAATAGTTATTGTTTGTGTGTAAAACTATGAATTTTCTATGGTGTATAAATTTACAAGTATGATTCGATAAATAAGTTCCAACCTATAATGAGTTATGATACTTTGAAGTCAGCCAACTAGTAGTTAGAACCTTGAGAGCTAGTGAAACTTAGTAATTGATATAGTGAACAAGTATTGGTGAGATGCATTATGTGTTCACTTTCTTTTATGTGTATAATGTATGTTGAGGTCAATGTATTTCCTATGTAGTAAATTTATATGTATTTAATGACACTTTCATCATGGACTATACAGTTGGTTCATTCAACACTTGCTAATGGATGAGATGAATAGGTAATTCATCAATAATTGGGTTCATATGACTCATTTTCCATCTAGCTAGCCTATTTTATAGGATTGAAGGCTAAGAATAATGCCATACTTCTCTATGTTTAATATATGTTGCACAAAATTAACAATCTATTCATCTTCCTTTTACTACAACTATCTTCATCTCTTCCATAGCATGTTTTTTTAAATTTCTTCTTGATTGGAAGTACATGATTCCTAGTCTTTCTAGTTCTAAATTTTCTTATTGAGTGGTGATGAGAAATAAATAGGTTCTTATACCAATTGTTGGAAAATTCAATCTCTATCTAAATATGATACCAATGGATGAGATACAAGGCTTAGACTACAACAACATGAAAATATGAAATTATATGAAAATCTAAATATTAAGTTTCCTTAAAATGGAATTACCATGATTAGATCCATCTTCTTCATTATGTAAAAAAATCAGCCAACATAACATGCTTATAAACACTATCTTATGTGAACTTATAACAACATTATATAAATATTGATAACATCACCATAAGATAGCAGAATGAGGCAAAAATCAAAAACACAAGAGCATCACATAACACAAGATTTATGTGGAAAAACCCTTGCGACAAAAAATCCACCAAGAAGAGAGGACAAGTATGCATTATCTTCAGATAAATGAGATTACAATACAATCAACTCCATTCTCATCCTTTCCTCCAACATGGCAGCACTTGTGCACCTATGAAAAACATCCTTATATCTCAACCTGTCCTTGTACCTACAAAGAAACTCTACATTCAACTATTGCTCCTCTTTTCTACATCCAAGAGGCTAAATTTATAGTCTTGTGAAGAGGTCTTAAGCCACAAACAAGGATCCAAAAATATGAATCTGCATTCTAAACATCCCCAATCCTTGGATTACCTCTTTGAAATATGAATGGACATTAAGTTTTCCTTCAATACATTCCCTCCAACTTCAGTGCCCAAACTTGGGATATAAACATTATAAATTAAATGATGGAATACCAAGAGACGCATGTTGCCTTATTCTAAGCTCCCACTTGAAGAATCCCAACAGTCACTCATTTGTCCTTTTCCTTATCATTTATTATCACATTATATGCATCCACTTGTGGAGAAAATAATATTAAATATTTATGTCCACAACTTACCTTTACTACTGCTAGTGGAACCCATCATCTGTTATGATTATATTACAAACAATAGTGATAATTATTATTACAAAATATTTTCCCAATACACCCTAAGTACCTAGAGACACTTCCCAAGGATGTTGGAACCATGATGTATATGATTTACAAGGTGGATGTCACCTTAACCATAACATTCTCCCACTTGATATCAACATTGTAAATACACCCATATGAATCACAAACAAGGGAAAAGCATCCCTTAGATAAACATGTACTATCTAAATCTTCATCATGCTCTCATGCTCCAAGAAGATACCTAGAAAAGCAACCATGATAACCACCATCAAGAAAAAAACTCCCTAACATCATCCAACAAGAGCAACGAAGCTTCAATAATATGACTAGATTGGAAATTTCCTTCATTCTAATAACCACCTTTTACAAAGCTTCAATAGGTTTTCTCCTTTTCTTAACAACCATTGATGTTGTCTGTTATAGTGTTGAAATGAAGAACCTCCTCTAAAACAAATGATGATCAAGATCAAGAAGACAAGAATCTACTTGAGTGCCCTGAACGACACTACTCAAATCAAATGGAAAACAAAGGAAAACATCTGGCAATCGAAGATATAGATGGCACATGAATTTGCATGAGTGACCCCAATGACACTACTCAACATGCAAGATGCAAGTCAAAAATATAGGTATCAATGATTTGAAGAACACTGATCAAGTGAAAATAGAAGGCTTCATCTAGAAATAGGAATGAAAGAGTGTCCATATGGTAAATGATCCATCTCATCAAAATGCATGGGTAACCAACCACTAAATCCACCTAGTACATAGGAACAAAAACTGAATACGTAACTCACTCCAAAATGAAATGAAGGAAGCATTAGCACCAACAATAGAAACCCCCCCACCCCCCGCCCATAACGTTGAAAAAAGAGAGAAAAGACAAGTCCATTGAAATTGTGTGTAACCAAGAAGTGCATGAAGGAGAAGAAAAATCTGAATGTGCTTAAAAAGAGTACCTATAATTGAAAAAGGGTATGCAAACAAGGCACATGCATGAGGCAAAAATCATTATGATTTCATGTTGTCATGGAAGGGACACTCACTTGAAAAAGGTTTGATGGAAAAACAAAGGCATACACAACCCACCATTGCACTTTATAACATAGTGCAAGTACAAAAGGCACAACAAGATGTGTGAAATCTCTAAAAACAAGCATAACAATGGCACTTTATCTCAATGCACCTACAAAAGAGAAATTGCCTGCAAAAGATGCCTACAATGCCCCAAATAGGATAAAAATGTTGGAAATACATGTAGAAAAGCCTAAAACAAGTCATCCTACATAAACAAAAAAAATTCAGGAGCTAAAACATTCAAGTAATTCACCAAAATGTGAAAACACAAAAATTTGAATAAAATGTACTTGAAGAAAAATCTAGAAAAAGTGCATGGATAATTGTGAAGAGCTCTAAAAGTTCATTCCAACGCCATTGGAATCATAAAAATGGAGAAAATGGTCAAAAGTTGTGAGCTCAGGTGTGAAAATAGCACATTTGACTTTGACAAGCCGTCGAATGCACCAACAACAAAAAAAATGGTGATGAGACCTAGACAATTGGAAACTGCTCGAAACTATCTTTTCGATGATATCTCATTCACCCAATTTTGATATCATACGCTCAAGTTATGGCTAAAAGAAAAAATAGCTCTTTTAGAACCAAAGAGGGCTTGAAGGGGGCCCTGTCACTAGGTTGTATTGCTGATGTCAATGGAATATTTTGAATATTCCCTTATGGTCGAAGAAAATACGACCCCCCAAAAAAGAAATTTGACCAAAATATTCCTCAAAATCTAATAGATTTTGTGCATGTGTTGGGGTTGTCTCAATCATCAGAAATAGGTTTTCATTGTAAAAAAAATTGGTAGTCAAGTGGTTGTGTGCTCACCACGAGTGGCAACAGAGGCCATTGGGTAGCCCACACATGGTTGTCACAATGAGAAATGTATTTCTGCCGAGGAAGGCATACAAGCATGTAGACCTGCCCTAGTAGGTACCTGCATGTACTTATTGAAAAGCGCCTACCCCCTTCCCCCCATGATAAAGTTAAAACTTTCTCTTTTTATAATATATATATATATATATATATATATATTAAAAACAAAAAAAAAAAGGTTTTTTAAAGTTTGTCATATGATACGACATTTGGGAAGCTATACGACCTCCCAAATGAAAGAAAAATCCTCAAAAGCTCCTAACGTCAAAACTAGACAAATTTATAATCAAAATTTGTTGATACAACCTCCTGAGTGCAATGGTGAGGTCTTTTTCATGCCAAAATACACCAAAAAATTACCCAATTCCAAAACCTAAAAAAAAGATGAAGATTCCAAATTTGAAGCTCCTCTAACCATAGTTGAAGAAAACCCTAAAAAATCAAGAAAGGGTTTGTTGAATCCACACTCTAATACCATGTTAGAATTGTGAATAACATGAGACGCAGGATCAAACAATGAACAAAAACAACTTCCACGCAAGAGAGTTGCAAACAATAATCTGTTATCTCCTCAACTAGAGAAACTTACATAATGAAAAAGCTTGTTTGAACGTTCAAAGAGATAATAGAATGGAGCATGCTTATAAGAACAAACCTTAAATGATAAAGGGATCAAATCATGACAAGTGTTTTCATCCTATGTGATGAGATAGAATGATCTAATAATAATTCACTCTAGTAACAAATAAAACACTCCTAAGTTTAGCTTAAGTACATGAAATGAAATTAGCTTAATATTTAATTAAAGATTAATTAATTATTAGCTAATGCATGATTACTCTAACACTTACAACATTGCTCTTATTGATGGTATTATAATTAGCACAATTAGAACTTAGAGAAATTTAGAAGTCAACCTACTAGGGATTAAAAAGAAATTAGTCTTCACCGTAATCAAAATTAAGGAACAATTTGATACATTCAACATCTTGTTGAATTTAGAATGGTTTGTTAACTACAATGGTACAATCCACTCACACAAGGAAGAATTATCATTCTTTAATAAAGGTAAGATGACACAAGAACAAACTAAGGAAGATGACAATAGGGTGTTATACTACCTAGGGAAGATCTCCACAAAAGACAAAAAATATGAACCAAAACTAGAGGGGCAAATCATCTTTGATAATGTTAATTATTATATAAATAGTGAGGATATATTTGAGGTTTCTCAAATAGATGAACCAAAAAGGTCTAATAAAGTATTAGGAGTATAAAGGTATGCAATTTAAGGAAATTTGAGAAAACCCTTGATAAAATTACCATAAATGATGAAAAACCACAATAAATTGTAGAAAATCAAAATTCCTAACTTTCATATCATTTGTGTAGAATTTCACATAACTTTTTATACATTCAACTTCCACAGCATTCTAGAGTAGGGGAACCAATAACCTACATAGAAAGATGGAAAATATATTTGAAAAGGATTGACACTACACATAACCCTATTATGCACTGGAAATGGTTCTCTAATGATTTAATAGTTTCAATTTTCTTATAATATTTTCCATGTTTATACTACTAAGCTATTAACAACATGCATTAACCTAATCTAAATCTATAGCTAATCAAAACAAAGATATTATTTAGATTAAAATATTTGATCTTAAATAAATGCATACTAGTGTTTGCTTCATTAGGCAAGATAGTCATAATAGCAAAGATGAAAAGGATGTAGTCAAGTAGAGTATCAAAAAAACTAGATATGTATTCACATACAAATCAACGAGTACATTTCATGCAATGGACATACTTAATAATCCATTATAGAAGTGCAATAACCCACATTAAATAAAAAAAAAATTATTACAAATCTTTTGCAATACTTTAGGTGTTGCCACACACACACCAAACCTTAGTTACATTCACACTACCAAATATGGTGAGAGGAATTGTACAACTGCAACTATACAATCCCCTTAATCACTACAAACCATCACAAAGATGTATCATAGAAGATGTGTGTTTACAAACTCTTTCTACACTCTACATGATACACTAATTTATTTGCAATTCAGCCTTGCATTGTTTAATGCCCTAGAACACTTGTAGACTTAACAAGGCCCTAAAATTGGCTCGATGACCAACCCTATGTATGAACAACCAACTAGTTTTATAGATCTATTATTGCATTCAATATAGCTTTCATGGGAGCCTCAAGATGATGAAAAACATTAATAAAGTGAAAACGCCCACTTACACTATAATGGGTCTCAAACTTGGGACATCCTGGATTTTACCTGAAATCATATATTTTTTAGAAAAAATAATGATTTAAGTCTTGAGGGGTTCTATCTAAAGGGTTTTAGTTCAAAAGCTTTAGATAAGACCCCCTTAGATAAAACCCCCTTGGATAGAACACCTCTGGTCTTACATCATAGCCACAATGGAGTCTCATTTGAACCTATCAAAATATTTACCTTTTGAGGCATCAAATAAAAAAAATTATAAATTGTTTTGTAAGTATGTAACTATTATTATAAGCTTTCCAAAAAGTATAATTTTGAATATTTTAACTCCATTATTATATTTATATTATATTTCTTGTGAATGTAGGTTTTTTACCAAACATCAAGGTATTTATTTCTCACATGTGGAAAATAGAAAAAGAGAGAAAAAATTAAAAAATGCGTGCACTAGGTATTGATGTTCTTGTTTTAGCCATAATAATAATAATAATTTCAATACATACAAAACAAGTTATTTGTGATGGCATACACCTACATCCATCTTATAATTACTCTAACTAGTAAAAAATTAATTAAAAAAATATGTAACAAAAAATTATGAAAATATATCCATGCACTAGATATTGATGTTACAAATCTAAATTTTAAAAATTATTATTTTATGCTTCCAATAAAAAAAGTTATGTGACGACATAAACGTCATTGTTTTAAAATGTTCTTTATTGTAAAAAATAAGTTATCAAAAGTTACATAAAAAAATCACAATTTATTTTTAATTTTTTAAAAATATATATGTTTAGAATCTACACAAATCCTTACAAATAACTAATTCACATCATCTCTATTTTTTTTTGGTTTAGTTGCTATAAGTTTCATAAAGTGAGAATTTGGTGAAAAATGTTAATTTCAATGTCCTAGATTGGCCAAAAAGTGGGATGCGGTATTGTGGATTGACCCAAAACATTAATAAAGTGAAAAACCCACTTGCACTATCTTCACAGTCATCATTTCTTTGACAAACACATAGAAAAAGACGTAAAAACTACCTACAAAAATTTGAAATCCATGCGAGACATACGAGAGAGAACATTACCGATCAACAAATCCATTTTGCATTAATTGCACTCTCAAATCAATTATGTTAGGTTATAAAAATGTTACACCCCATTTCTCAGTTACCAGATTACTTTTACCTTTACGAGTAAATATGATATTAAATGCAAAATCATGACTTTAATATGTTTAATGGATGAATGAACTATATGAATATGCATTATGATGTTATTGCTTTTTAATGCTTCAACAATATAAATGATATATGATGAATATGATTTTTATGCGATCAGTTAATTACATTTATGATGCACTAAGTTGGATAGAAGAAATAATCAAGCCCTCCAGTGAGGAGAGGGAGAGTATCACCTAGAAAAGCAGTTTGGTATGGTAACCCCTAATGTACCTACTTGAGTTATCACACACTTACAACATAGTTAATCAAGTTAAAATCAAGTTAGTTCGGGATCCGGTAAGTAAACCCTTGGTCATAGTTTTTGGATGATTGGAATGCTGTGTGATTGTCTTTGATTGTCTTTGGTTGTTTCTTTGGTTGATTTAAAAGTGATTGAATCTTTGTATTGGTTATATGTTCATACACATTAAATGTACATATGTATATGTGTGTATATGTGATAACTCATGTATATGAGCATATACGTGTGTGTGCATGCATAGGTAAAAATACTTGCATATACTCATATGCAAATACATCATATACAAAGGGAAATCAATTGGACATATAGATATATACACTTTGTATATATACTTATCAATAATGATATATATGTACATATTAATGTATATGTACATATATGTAGGTAATTGATAATGTATACACACATACATACATATAAATTAATATACGTATATTTGAAAATATATGTATATGGTTGGCAATTGAATGTTTTAAATATATATATATGTGCATAATGATAAAACATTATATATATAATGTTATATAGAGTGAATGATATGAAAAGATATCAACGCATATGTAATGTGGAATAATGATCAATGCAACACTTATATAAAGCGAGCAACACAAACATAACATAAACTAAATGCTACACATATTTGTATATGTGATAGAATACTTATTGTTGCAATATTGAGGGCATAGTATAAAGCACGTGGAATACATATGAATAGCATTTAATAAACTATAGGATGTGCCTATTTGTTGCACAATATAAAAGTAGTGAGATGCATTTAAATGCTAAAGCTTTGCTAGATGTATTGAAAGCCACACACAAGCAATATAAAAGGTTGTACTCTCATTCCATAAAGAGATAATGCTATCATGTTGGCAAGCAAGAGATGCAAAAATTAAGGCATACTTTGAACAAGTAAAAGCCACACCATATAGAAGATGGCGCAAGAATTACAATGTTGTTTTGAATGCATTTGTTTGTAAAATAAAGTTGAGTGATATGCCACGTAGGAACAACAATAAAGAGGGGCTGAATTGGTCAAACCCACAAGTTGGCAGTAAGGTGAATAAGAGTTTGTATTGTATTTGACTAGTAGCCACTAATATAGGCACCATGAGCAAAATTTGGCAAGCAACAAAAGCCACAATGGAAGTAGAAAACCTGTAGGAAAACATTGCAATGTTTGACTTGGTAAAATAACCATTACTAGTAGTTTTTTTGAGGTGACTCAACCATTAATAAGAAATTGAGTTTGTTGGGACTATATATGTGTTTGAATTTTGATTCTTTTAGTAGCCACATTTCACTCAATCTTGCTTAGTCATCCTAATTAGAAGAGAAGTTGGTTTTGGATTTATGTTTGCAATTTAGAGGTGGAAAAAGGAGGGAAAAAGGTGGCGATTAGAGAAGCTAAATTGTAGCATTAAGTTTCTCAATGTTTATGATGCAGGAGCATCCAACAGTGTAAGGCAATCTTGCATCACCCAAAAAAAAATTGTTTTCTTTATTTTCTTTAGTTGTTTTGAGTCCCATGATGGCACTTAAAGGGTATAAGACTATTAGGCATCAAAAATAGTGAAAAACAGACACTAAACTATTTTTAGTAAGTCAGCCTAAACGGGCTCATATGGATGTGAAAATTTACCCCAAGGAGTAGACCTAAAAAAAAATTCAGTCACAAAAGAATCACCTCAATACCCTGCACGATTTGGGAGAAATTAAAGTTTTTGTCTTGAGAAATTTCTCCAATGCAACTTCAAATTCAGATATAAAACTTTAGAGGCCACAAAACAACTCAAAAAGTGGCCGAACTGACCTATGATCAACTCATGTGTTGTAGAGCTCGTCAAGAGTTTTCCAACGATATGCAATGATAGCAAATCGAACACTCGGATCAAAAGTTATGGCCCCGCAAAGTTGGTCCTCAAAAAAATGAATTTCATAAAAATTTCTTCCTAGGCCAGAAATCAAACGGTGGGACATTTGGCGCTAGAACAAAAAGGGGAAATTTGAACTTTCTAGAACATTCTAGGGTGGTTATTGTGGAAAATAAAAAGGGTTAAGTGGGGGTTGTAGAAGGTGGCCCTGGTAGTGCAAATTGTGGCTTTGAATAGTAGATTTTTCTTTTCAGAGTTGATTTTGATGTAATGAATCAAGCCCATGAGGTTGTAGCATGTAAGTTTTGTATCTATAATTTCATTATCTGAAAATAATTGAAGATGGGTTATTTTTTTTCGGTCTCGCATTTTCTGTGTTGGTGTCTATTGTTGTGATTTGTGTGGTTTCAGACGGCTTGGCCCTCATCAAGTGGTATCAGAGCCAAGTTTCATGAGCCTATAACAGAGCGTTGACTGTGAGGCAGTTACAGTAGGACCTGTGAGTGTGGGTTGAGTTCAAGATGCCTCCAAGACTTGCCCAATATGGCAAAGGTAGAGGCCGAGGTGGTGGAGGAAGAGATCCACCTAGAGATGAAATCAAAGCCCTTAGAAGGAAATTAGAAACCTTGCAACAAGATGTTCAAAAAAGAGATGTGCAACGAGACAAAGATGATAGTGAAGATGAAACGGAAGAGGAAATGGAAGAGGAGCATAATCCAATGGATCCTAGAGAAAGACGATTGTTGCAAATGATCTCAAGCATTGGAAAGAGACCTAAAATGGAGGTTTCAACTTTTAGTGGAAATCTGAATCCTGAAGAATTGATTGATTGCATCAATGACATGGAGGAATTTTTCGAGTTTGAGGAGATTGAAGATCCTCACAGAGTGAGGTTTGCAAAGACAAAATTAAAAGGTCACAATAGTATATGGTGGAAAGAGGTCTAGTTAGAAAGAGGAAGACAAGGGAAAGATAAAATTTCCAGATGGGACAGAATGGTGTCAAAATTGAAGAAACAATTTATTGCAATCAATTACAAATTAGAGTTGCTATCTAACACCCCTCCATTTTTTTCTCTTTGATCGAACAGTGTTCTTCTATGTTATGCTCTGTTTCTGTTAGCACTTTGACTTTGGAACTTGGTTACTACTTGATCGCTGACTATTAAGTGATGTGAATGTTATATTTTGATATGATGGTATTTTATTCTGATGTTATCGTTATGGCATGCTTTGGATTAGCTTAGCATATATTTGAATTAATGATGCTTTATGATTTTGATTATATTATTGATGTTAGAGGCGTCAATTAGTAATACGGTATTGGTGAAGGGGATGGGATTACATCACTCGCATGCGAGCACCCTGTGATTCCGCGATTTCCTCTTCACAGTGTGTCTACTATGTTATATGCATGTACAACACGTGTTTTGTTTGCAGGACTGCAAGTACAGGACACCGACTCCACCTGGTTACACAGGTCTGAGCGTTTCCATTGGCCAACTGTATTCGATTGGGAGATAGTAGCTAGGTTTTTCGTGCCAAGTCATCACCCTAGTCATAGTGTGTCGTCAATTGGTGTCTGGTATGTTGTTAAGTCTTGTTATCTTTGAAGTTTTGATTGGTTGTTTTCGATCGGAATTTTATGTGAAAATCAATGTTTAAAAAGGTTTAAATGATTAGTTAAGAATTTTAGATTAAAGAGGTTAAAAGTTTTAATTTAATTTAATTCATTTAATTTAAATTCTTGTGGTGAAACAATTTAATTTTGGTGGTTAAATTTATTATGTTATTTAAATAAACTAAATAACTAAATGTTATTTTGTGAGCAGATAAATAAAGTAACTAAATCTATTTTGTTGGAAATAGATTAAACAATTAAATTCATTTGGAAATTCAAGTTTTGATTTTAAAGATTAAAGTTGCTTTGAAAAGTGCCTATGTAAAATAAATTTAAAGTTATTGGAAAATTGAATTTTGTTTTAAGATTCTTAAAAAAAATCAAAATATCTCAATGGGATATTTTAGAGAGTTGAAAATTTGGGAAAGTGGGGTTGAGAGGATTTTTTTTTGGAAATTTCATTAGGATTTTAATTTCAATTTTGGGGGAGAGAAAAACATGGCTATGAAAGAAAAGAAAGAGGGTTTTCTTTTCGTTTTATTTTGTGGGATTGAATCTGGGATTTGAAGGTGGAAACTTGGAAGTACATCTGGAGTGTTGCAATGGCAAGAAGCTCAGCATCAGATTGGTTCTTCAATCTTCAAGATCTCAGGTTTTTTATTTCTTCTTATTATTGTTTTGAGTTTTGTATTTTCAATTTGGAAGCAAGTTCTGAAAATAAATTTGAAAACCTTTGTTGAAAACATGGAAGAAGAAAACAACAGAAAAATTCAAACAATAGAGATTGAAACAAAACCAAAGAAAACTTTGAAACCCCTTTGTTTAATTTGAAATTTCCAGAATTTTTTTGAGTTCATAAAATTGTGGTTAAAAGAATCTCTTTTATTGTAAGTTTCTGTTAAAAAATTTCCCAATTTATTTGAAATCTGGGAATGGATATATAATATATATATATATATATATATATATATATATATATATATATATATGTATCTTCTTCTTTTTTTTTCATTCGATTACGTGTTATTATTTCTAAGAAATATAACTAGAAGGAAACAGGGAAGTGGTTTTATTTTTTTTATTTTTTATTTTTTAAATAAAAATAAAAATGAAGGGTTGTTTGGGGCTGGGAAGCTACCCCCCCCCCACCACCCACCCAAATGGAGCTGTGTGGTAACCACACAGGCCGCCCCCCAAAGGGAGGGGACTGTGTGGTAACCACATAGGCCGCCACCCCAAAGGGAGGCGAACTGTGTGTGTATCACACAAGTCGCCGCCCAGTGGGGAGGGGCCTGCGTGCCCTAAGTTTGGGGTTTTCTTTCTTTTTTTAAATTTAAATTTTATTTTATTTAATTTATTTTATATTATATATTATATATATATATATGTATATATATATATATATATATTATAAATAAATGTTTTTTATTATATATTTTAATTATTTGGGGTTTGATTTAAATGAGTTGTAGTTTGAATAATTTTTTATAAAAATATATATATATATATATATATATATATATTTATAATAATATATATATATACATATATATATATATATATATATATATATATATATAAGTGTATATACATTGAGTATATAATTATATATAGGTTTAATATATACTTATATTTAAATATATTGGTTAAGAGGGATATTTTATTTAATGATGCAAATATTGATTTTGTACGAGATTGATGCTTTTAGAAAATTGATATTGATCTGTATGAATAAATTGAGATCATGAAATAAACTTATCAGTTTTAATATTCCTTGAGTTGCCAATGAAATTTGATTGACTTTTGAGTATGTGCAAATAATATTAATTATTTAACTGATTACTTGCACTATGACATCGCTTTGCTTGGATTTAGGAAATCCTAACCATAGTTATTTAGTTACCTGAAGTGCTTCCTAAGTGATGTTTAAAGTTAAAGCTCTTATATTAAATTTAATTCTTATGAATCACGTGAAAATTAATTAGTTATAATTGTGTTTGAGTTGGAAGGTGTAGGTAAGTTTTGATTTTAAAATTAGTGTTGTTGTATTTTGGAAATTAAGGTTAGTGCAATGAATAAATATTTGTTAAGGGTTAGGGTTGTAATTGAAACAAATATGGTTAATGTGTTTACAACGGCTTGTTTGATTTGATGGAATCTTAAAATTCTTGTAAAGGATTTGTTAAATGTCAGGATTATGTACATGGTTAAGTTATATGGATTATAACTAGAGCAAAATTGATGATATTAAATATGTGTAAAAAAAAGGGTTATTTTATTACGATGTTCTAATGGGTAGAATGTTATTTAAAAGTTCTTGTATTCCATTGTTTTAAATGGTGAATGGGGAATGTTTGTTTTTCAGATTGCAAGGAATAGATAAGGTTCATAAAAAAATTATATTGTTTAGAACTTATATGAATAGTTAAAAGATTAAGTATATGAGGTAAATATGGACTTTGGTTCCTATTTATGAGAAAAGATCGTTATGTCAAAAGACATCTTTAGTTTTTAAAGAACGTGTATTTATATGATTGTTGATTTAAGCGAATTCTTGTTGGTATTGTATGGGAAATATTGTTATGATTGTAAATTTATGAGTGTACTTTGGTAGTATTGAGTTTTGCTTCCAGAGGCTAGGGAACTCTTTGTTTGAGTTGTTTGTTCTATTTGGAGTTGTTTGATTAGGTAAGTCTTCCAGATGGGGTTTCATTTATTTGTATGGGTTGTCGTTATGTAGTCAACCATTGTATTGCCTTGGGTAAGGCGTATAGTTGTATCCTGTTGTTTTACCCGATTTTCACGAACGGGGATGGTTTGTGCCTCCTTGGTACTAGGAGTGGTTTATGTGGTTTGTGCCTCCTTTGGAAGGAGTGGATTATGTGTTTTGTTGCCTCCTGTGTTTAGAGTGGATTTTCATTATGTTCCTCCTAGAGTTGGAGTGGTTTTATCTTGTTGGTTTGCACTTGGGATTCCCTTGGTGATTGGTTTTGTTTGGTATGTTGTCAAGTAGAAGAGTGGCTTCTGTTAGGGGCCAGAGCCGAAAGAGGTAAACTAGGAAACCTTCAGAAGTGGTTTAATCAAGTGATAACTAAATTAATGTACTTAGAAGTTAGGTAGTATTTCACACTAATTAAGATAATTGAGCCTCACTCATGGATGCAAGTGCTCGTATAGGTTTGGGATGAGTTGGGAATGCCTGGAATGGCAAGGTCATCTATCTTGTCTTTGCGAGAGGTATTTGGTTCTGCATGAGTGAGTATGGGTGCCAGGATTCGGTTGAGGCCACCAAGATAACCCATAGTGGGGGTCGGAGCCTAGGAAGATTCCCAGAGGATATCCCATGATGAGCTATGTGATGAAACTCTTTCTACGACAACAGTTAGTATTTGGGTTTATGTGTATGGTCTTTTTATCATACTCATTCTATTTTATTTCTAGAAGCAATGTGACCTGTGCCAATGATGTTGGAGTTGTGCTTGTGTTATCCTTATGGATGTTTGGTTCATGTGTTTGGTTGTGTCAGTGTGAGTTAGCCTGTGTCTAGGGGTGGCTGGTCTTGTCTAGAATTCCTTGTTACTATCTCCTAGCATGGGGGTTGAGCCTTCGAGTATCACATGGTTGGGTGGAGCGTGCACCTTATCCGTTGGGTCGTCTTCTTGTTTGTGTGGACGAGATTTCTAGTTGGAGAGCTCGTGGGATCCAGTTCTTTCTTGCCTTATTCTTTTCAGTTTTATTGTAATTTATTACCCCTCTTTGTATCGAGGTGGATGATGTAATTTGTAACCTTGAATATTGGAATTACCTAATTTGGAGAATGAGTTTTTTAATCATATTGTAAATTATATTATTGGAATTATGTGGTATCTCTTATGCCTTTGTTGTAATTTTGTCATGTATGGAATGTATGAGTATTTAATTTGTTAAGTAATCAAATGTTATGTTTTTAATTCATGTTTCTTGATTGGGTTTTAAGTAATCTCAGTCTCGTAACCTTAGAGGTTGTTGGCAATGGATAGTGATCTTGCATGTTATTTGTACTTAAACAATATATATATATATATAGTACGTTTGAGTAGTAAATTGCAACTTCCTCTAGGGTTGCCTAGCGGGGCATTACACATGGTATCAGAGCCTAGGTTTAAACACTGGGTACTTTGAGATAATGTGGAAACCATTAAGTTGTTAGTTGTGTAGGTTATACTCTGGGCACTATGAGCCAGGGCATTGACCTAGGTGCTTTGTTCGTTGGTTTATGTTTTCTTTTTGGGTTGATCACACTTGTCTACCCAGAAGTTGTGAGGTGGTGTAGGTCCAATGGTGCAGGAAGCCAGTGGAAAGGATAGGAGCCTAGGTGTAGTGCGCAATGCACCAATATCCTTCCTACTGGAAGAATGCATTATGGACAATTGTTTAGCATGTGAATTTTTGGTGTGTTGTGTGTGGTGGACGACAACCAGTTTTGTTGTCATTTCTACCCCTTGCATGTCTTATTGATGAATGCTTTGGTGGGGGTTAGTTAGGCCCGCGAGCCTGCCAAGAAGTGTGTTTTGATTGGTCTCCATCTTGATGCATAGCTCTTTCATTGTGTAAAGAGTTGTGACCCTTGAGTGGTGCCTGAGTGTGGTTGTACTGTGTTTGTTGGGTGTGTTCCAAGTGCTTGTTGGGGCGAGATAGTCATAGGACCTCTTTCCTTGAGTGCCTTAGTATGGCATTTTGAGGGTTGAGTTTTCCAACCTTGTTTTGAGTTGTGGAGGAATGATGCCTCCTAGGTTTTTCCTTACCCTTCAGGATTGGAGTGATTCCCTTGGTTGAGAGTCTTCCGAGGTTGAGATCGATTACTTCCCTCTATCCTATGTTGCGGGTGAGCGTGTTGGACCTTAGCTTGTTGGTGGGTTGCAGGTGACATGTGTTGCCTAAAAATTACCCTTGCTTGGTTTCTTTGCTCATGTTCTTGGAAGGTCTGTTTGACCTTGAGGGTGCCAAGAAGTTCGTTTTGTGTATATTCTCTTCCGGGGTCTTGTTTTTTTTCACCATGCAAGTATCCGATGCATGTTTTCTTGTGCTTTACCTCATTGTGCAAGTGATTGCCTGATTGACCCTATGTGGTTTTGGAGTTGCTTTTGCATGTTATATTATTTTGAAATTATGAAATATGGTAATAGAAAAATGAATGATCATGTTGTTAGTTCATAGAGATTTGTGCATACTCTCATATGATTGATGCATTTGTGTGAAAGTGATCGTGTGATGATGAAACCATGATTGCATTCGTTCCTATGTTAGAACTGTAAATAACTCGTCTTCTCTCTCTTCCCATTGGTTTAACGAAGATGCATGTCCTTGAGTGTGTGGTGTATTGAAAACCCATGGTATGTTGTATCTTATGAGAAAATGCTTATGTATTCATGAAGGTTTGTTTTATTAGATCAAACATTGGGTAAAGGACCTAAGTCCCCAAGTTGCATTCATAATCATGGAAAATGTATAATATGAATAGAAAATCATTTTGTAGTAAGTAAAAGTTTAGAGAAAAGGGATTAGTGAAACTATTGCATGTTAATGATGATTGCATAATAGGTGCATCTTGTTGGTGAGGCCTATAGTTCCCAACTTTATTGTTGAGTCTTAAGAAATCATGTAGATGTTAGATTATTGTACCTGGATTCAAAATGCAAAATGTTAAATGAATGTTGAAGTGATAATGTTGCATACCTTGTCTTGAGTAAACATTGTAATGATATCGCGCTATGTGTGGCCTTGTGATGATTCTCGGTGATGTGTATTGGTGCATATGTGTACTATGTATGTTAATCCATGGTTATGTGTTTTGGAGATTTGGTGGTTGGACGCTTCACCATGTTGATTTGTATAGATTGACAATGTGCTTGGTTGGGTTGATTATAGCACGGGTTGTTGTTTTTATGTTGAGGTATGGAGTGGTTCAGTTTTGGAACCATTGTTTATGTGTGATTTTATGGAGTTGGTACTAGGAGTATTTGCAAGCTTCCAGGAGTAAGTCTGACCCTAGGGGGGGAGGATGTAACACCCCTCCATTTTTTTCTCTTTGATCGAACAGTGTTCTTCTATGTTATGCTTTGTTTCTGTTAGCACTTTGACTTTGGAACTTGGTTACTACTTGATCGCTAACTGTTAAGCGATGTGAATGTTATATTTTAATATGATGGTATTTTATTCTGATGTTATCGTTATGGCATGCTTTGGATTAGCTTAGCATATATTTGAATTAATGATGCTTTATGCTTTTGATTATATTATTGATGTTAGAGGCATCAGTTAGTGATACGGTATTGGTGAAGGGGACGGGATTACATCACTCGCATGCGAGCACCTTGTGATTTCGCGATTTCCTCTTCACGGTGTGTCTACTATGTTATATGCATGTACGACACTTGTTTTGTTTGTAGGACTGTAGGTACAGGACACCGACTCCACCTAGTTACACAGGTATGAACATGTCTATTGGCCAACGGTATTCGATTGGGAGATAGTAGTTAGGTTTTCCGTGCCAAGTCATCACCCTAGTCATAGTGTGTCATCAATTGGTGTCTAGTATGTTGTTAAGTCTTGTCATCTTTGAAGTTTTGATTGGTTGTTTTCGATCGGAATTTTATGTGAAAATCAATGTTTAAAAAGGTTTAAATGATTAGTTATGAATTTTAGATTAAAGTGGTTAAAAGTTTTAATTTAGTTTAATTCATTTAATTTAAATTCTTGTGGTGAAACAATTTAATTTTGGTGGTTAAATTTATTATGTTATTTAAATAAACTAAATAACTAAATGTTATTTTGTGAGCAAATAAATAAAGTAACTAAATATATTTTGTTGGAAATAGATTAAACAATTAAATTAATTTGGAAATTCAAGTTTTGATTTTAAAGATTAAAGTTGCTTTGAAAAGTGCCTATGTAAAATAAATTTAAAGTTATTGGAAAATTGAATTTTGTTTTAAGATTCTTAAAAAAAATCAAAATATCTCAATGGGATATTTTAGAGAGTTGAAAATTTGGGAAGATGGAGTTGAGAGGATTTTTTTTTGGAAATTTCATTGGGATTTTAATTTCAATTTTGGGGGAGAGAAAAACATGGATGTGAAAGAAAAGAAAGAGGGTTTTCTTTTTGTTTTATTTTGTGGGATTGAATCTGGGATTTGAAGGTGGAAACTTGGAAGTAGATCTGGAGTGTTGCAATGGCAAGAAGCTCAGCATCAGATTGATTCTTCAATTTTCAAGATCTTAGGTTTTTTCTTTCTTCTTATTATTGTTTTGAGTTTTGTATTTTCAATTTGGAAGCAAGTTCTGAAAACAAATTTGAAAACCTTTGTTGAAAACATGGAAGAAGAAAACAAAAGAAAAATTCAAACAATAGAGATTGAAACAAAACAAAAGAAAACTTTGAAACCCCTTTGTTTAATTTGAAATTTTCAGAATTTTTGAGTTCATAAAATTGTGGTTAAAATAATCTCTTTTATTGTAAGTTTATGTTGAAAATTTTCCCAATTTATTTGAAATCTGGGAATGGATATATAATATATATATAGTGTAAATATATATATATATATTTTACATATATATATCTTGTTTTTTTTTTTTCATTCATGATTCAGTGTTATTATTTCTGAGAAATATAACCAAAGGAAACAGGGAAGTGGTTTTTATCTTTTTTTAGTTTTTTTTTAAATAAAAATAAAAATGAGGGGGTTGTTTGGGGTTGGTGAAGCTACCCCCCCACCGCCACCGCCCAAAGGGAGGGGACTGTGTGGTAACCACATAGGCCGCCGCCCTAAAGGGAGGCGACTGTGGTAACCACCGCCACAAGGGAGCACACAGGGCCACCAGTGGGGAGGGGCCTGCATGCCCTAAGTTTGGGGTTTTGATTTTTTCTTTTTTTTTTAATTTTAATTTTATTTAATTTAATTTTATATTATATAATATATAATATATTATAATTTAAATAAATGTTTTTTATTATATATTTTAATTATTCGGGGTTTGATTTAAATGAGTTGCAGTTTGAATAATTTTTTATAATATATATATATATATATATATATAAATAATATTTATGTATATTTAAACATATATAAGTGTATATACGTTGAGTATATAATTATATATAGGTTTAATATATACTTATATTTAAATATATTGTTTAAGAGGGATATTTTATTTAATGATGCAAATATTGATTTTGTAAGAGATTGATGTTTTTTAAAAAGTTGATTATGATCCTTATGAATAAATTGAGATCATGGAATAAACTTATCAATTTTAATATTCCTTGAGTTGCCAATGAAATTTGATTGACTTTTGAGTATGCGCAAATAATATTAATTATTTAACTGATTACTTGCACTATGCCATTGCTTTGCTTGGATTTAGAAAATCCTAACCATAGTTATTTAGTTACTTGAAGTGCTTCCTAAGTGATGTTTAAAGTTAAAGCTCTTATATTAAATTTAATTCTTATGAATCACATGAAAATTAATTAGTTATAATTGTGTTTGAGTTGGAAGGTGTAAGTAAGTTTTGATTTTAAAATTAGTGTTGTTGTATTTTGGAAATTAAGGTTAGTGCAATGAATAAATATTTGTTAAAGGTTAGGGTTGTAATTGAAACAAATATGGTTAATGTGTTTACAACAGCTTGTTTGATTCGATGGAATCTTAAAGTTCTTGTAAAGAATTTGTTAAATGTCAGGATTATGTACGTGGTTAAGTTATATGGATTATAACTAGAGCAAAATTGATGATATTAAATGTGTAAAAAAAAGGGTTATTTTATTACGATGTTATAATGGGTAGAATGTTATTTAAAAGTTCTTGTATTCCATTGCCTTAAATGGTGAATGGGGAATGTTGTTTGTTTTTCAGATTGCAAGGAATAGATAATGTTCATAAGAAAATTATATTGTTTAGAACTTATATGAATAGTTAAAAGATTAAGTATATGAGGTAAATATGGACTTTGGTTCCTGTTTATGAGAAAATATCGTTATGTCGAAAGACATCTTTAGTTTTTAAAGAACGTGTATTTATATGATTGTTGATTTAAGCGAATTCTTGTTGGTATTGTATGGGCAATATTGTTATGATTGTAAATTTATGAGTGTACTTTGGTAGTATTGAGTTTTGCTTCCAGAGGCTAGGGAACTCTTTGTTTGAGTTGTTTGTTCTATTTGGAGTTGTTTGATTAGGTAAGTCTTCCAGATGGGGTTTCATTTATTTGTATGGGTTGTCGTTATGTAGTCAACCATTGTATTGCCTTGGGTAGGGCGTATAGTTGTATCATGTTGTTTTACCCGGTTTTCAGGAATGGGGATGGTTTGTGCCTCCTTGGTACTAGGAGTGGTTTATGTGGTTTGTGCCTCCTTTGGAAGGAGTGGATTATGTGTTTTGTTGTACCCTGTGTTTGGAGTGGATTTTCATTATGTTCCTCCTAGAGTTGGAGTGGTTTTATCTTGTTGGTTTGCACTTGGGATTCTCTTGGTGATTGGTTTTGTTTGGTATGTTGTCAAGTAGAAAAGTGGCTTTTGTTAGGGGCCAGAGCCCAAAGAGGTAAACTGGGAAACCTTCAGAAGTGGTTTAATCAAGTGATAACTAAATTAATGTACTTAGAATTAGATAGTATTTCACACTAATTAAGATAATTGAGCCTCACTCATGGACGCAAGTGCTCGTATAGGCTTGGGATGAGTTGGGAAGGCCTGGAATGGCAAAGTCATCTATCTTGTCTTTGCAAGAGGTCGGGATTCAGTTGAGGCCACCAGGATAACCCATAGTGGGGGCCAAAGCCTAGGAAGATTCCCAGAGGATATCCCATGACGAGCTATGTGATGAAACTCTTTCTACAACAACAGTTGGTATTTGGGTTTATGTGTATGTTCTTCTTATCATACTCATTATGTTTTATTTCTGGAAGCAATGTGACATGTGTCAGTGATGTTGGAGTTGTGCTTGTGTTATCCTTATGGATGTTTGGTTCATATGTTTGGTTGTGTCAGTGTGAGTTAGTCTGTGTCTAGGGGTGGATGGTCTTGTCTAGAATTCCTTGTTACTATCTCCTAGCACAGGGGGTGAGCCATCGGGTATCACATGGTTGGGTGGAGCGTGCACCTTATTCTGTTGGGTCATCTTCTTGTTCGTGTGGACGAGATTTCTAGTTGGAGAGCTCGTGGGATTCAGTTCTTTCTTGCCTTATTCTTTTCAGTTTTATTGTAATTTATTACCCCTCTTTGTATCGAGGTGGATGATGTAATTTGTAACCTTGAATATTGAAATTACCTCATTCGGAGAATGAGTTTTGTAATCATATTGTAAATTATATTATTGGAATCATGTGGTATCTCTTATGCCTTTGTTGTAATTTTGTCATGTATGGAATGTATGAGTATTTAATTTGTTAAATAATTAAATGCTATGTTTTTAATTCATGTTTCTTGATTGGGTTTTAAGTAATCTCAGTCTCGTAACCTTAGAGGTTGTTGGCAATGGATAGTGATCTTGCATGTTATTTGTACTTAAACAATATATATATATAGTACGTTTGAGTAGTAAATTGCAACTTCCTCTAGGGTTGTGTGGCGGGGCATTACATGCTCAAGAAGATGCAAAGCTTGAGGCAAGGGACAAGGGCGATGATAGAATACACAGATGAATTTCACAAAATCCTGATTCAAACATGGCATTATGAGGCGAATAAAGAGAAAGTTGCTCGTTATATTAACGGGTTGAAGCCAAGCATATAGGAAGAATTGGCACTGGTAAGAATGACCACCATTGAGGACGCTTATCAGTTTTCTCTAAAGGTTGAAGAACGATTGAACAAGAGGTTTGAGAACAAACAACGATGTGGAGGTCGTGGAGGAAAGATCGGTGGATGCTCATATGGAGGTCGAAATGAAGATCAAAAGAAGGGCGAAGGCTTCAGTAGCAACCAGAACCAGAAAGGAGATAACACTTATCGTCCTCGTGATTAGAATAATGGAGACCAAAGAGGAAGTGGAAGATCTAGATGAGGACTGGGAAAAGGAGGCTTTTGTGGAACCTGTTTTTAGTGTGGAGAAGGACATAGAGCTTATGAGTGTCCTCAACATCAAGGAAGGACAAATAGAAGACCTAAGGGTAATGCACGAGTTGCACATGTTGATGAAGATGTTGAGTCTTCACATTCTGAAGATGCAAAAAGAGGAGAGGTTCTTGTTACTAGAAGAGCCTTGTTGAATGAGGAGAAGGAGCCAACTCAAAGGAAGAATTTGTTTCGCACTAGATGTAAGTGTGAAGGTAAAGTTTGCAATGTTATTATTGATGGAGGTAGTACTGATAACCTTGTTTCAAAAGAAATGGTTAGTAAGTTGCAGTTGGAGAGAAGAAGGCATCCAAACCCATATCGGATCCTTGGTTGTAGAAGGACCATAAAGCCTTGGTAAATGAACAATGTCTGGTAAAGTTCAAGATTGGAAATTACCATGATGAGGTATTGTGTGATATTATGCCTATGGGTGTTTGTCATATGTTGTTAGGCAAACCGTAGCAGTTTGATCGACGAGCAGTACAAAATGGACATGCCAAAATCTATTATTTGACAAAGGATGGAGTTCGTCATAAGTTGAAGCCCTTGAAAGAGGCAGCGGAAAAGGTATGCAACAATGCGAGAATTTGTTTGGTTGATGGAAGAAAGTTCCTAGAAGGTATGAAGCATGAGCATATGTGTTTTGCATTGATCCCTAGAGTTAAAAAAGAAGATACAACTAAGGTACCTATAGAGGTTTCAAATTTGTTGAATGGGTTTCAAGCTATTATTTATGATAACGTACCTGAAGGTTTGCCTCCTGTAAGAAAGATTAGTCATTAGATAGACTTGATTCCTGGAGCAAGTTTGCCGAATAAGGCAACTCATCATATGACTCCAACAGAGAGTGAAGAGTTGAACATACAAGTGCAAGAGTTGTTGCGGAAAGGATTGATTCGAGAGAGGTTGAGTCCATGTGCAGTACCTGCAGTACTAGCACCAAAGAAGGATGGGGAATGGTGGATGTGTATAGATTCTAGAGCCATCAACAAGATCACCATCAAGTACAAATTCCCCTTGCTAAGGATGGATGACATTATAGATTGTTTGAGTGGAATTGAGTACTTCATGAAGATAGATTTGAAGAGCGGATATCACTAGATCCGTATTAGAGAAGGAGATGAATGGAAGACAACCTTTAAAACCAAGGAAGGCTTGTACGAGTGGTTAGTCATGCCTTTTGGGCTAACCAATGCGCCGAGCACATTTATGTGGCTTATGAATGAGGTATTAAAGAATTTTTAGGAAAATTTGGTATTGTTTATTTAAATGATATTCTAATTTTCAGTAAGACATTGGAGGAGCACCTGATGAATATCCAGAAAGTTTTTGAGAAGCTGAGGAGAAGTTGTTGATTAATTTGAAGAAATGTAGTTTTGTGAAGAGAAAGTTGGTGTATCTAGGATCTTTTGTCTCAGCAAAGGGTATCAAAATGGATCCAGAGAAAGTGAGAGCTATCATTGAATGGCCTACTCCAAGGAGTGTTACATAGGTAAGATCATTTCATGGTCTAGCAAGTTTTTATAGAAAGTTTATTAATAATTTCAGTAGTATTTGTGAACCTCTAACTGAAGTGACGAGGGGGGATATAAAAGAGTTTAAGTGGACCACAGGAGCAGCCAAAAGTTTTGATATGTTGAAGAAGAAAGTTACAGAGAAACCAGTTTTGGCACTTCCAGATTTCAATAAGGTCTTTCAGGTAGACTGTGATGCTAGTGACACTGCCATAGAAACTATTTTGAGTCAAGAAGGTAAGCCTATTGCCTATTTTTGTGAGAAGTTGAATGATGCCAACAAGAAATATTTTGTCTATGATCAAGAGTTTTATGCTATAGTTCAGGCTTTGAAGAAATGGAGACACTATTTGTTTCCAAAAGAATTTGTTTTATATACTAATCACCAGGCTTTGCAGTATCTCAATAGTCAAGGAAAGTTAAATCAAAGGAACTTAAAGTGGGTTGAGTTTTTGCAGAGTTATACCTTAAAGCACAGGAGTGGAAGGTCAAACAAAGTTGCAGATGCCTTAAGTAGAAGGCAAAATTTGTTGATAGAGATGAATATAGAGGTTGTTAGGTTCAATGAACTCAAGAGTTTGTATCCAGAAGATCCAGACTTGCAAAAGCTTGGAAGGCTTGTTTGGAACTTGTTGCATTGGATAGGATGAGATGGTTGGATTTCTTAATCCAAGATGGGATGTTGTTTAGAGGAAGCCAATTGCGCATTCCAAGGAGTTCTATGAGAGAATCTAATCAAGAAGTATAGTGGAGGATTGGTTGGACATTTTGGTCGAGATAAGACCATTGCTCTTGTCAGTGAGAATTATTATTGGCCACAGTTACAACAAGATGTGAAGGATTTTGTACAAAGTTGCAGAGTATGTCAGATGGCGAAAGGAACAAGTCAGAATACTGGATTGTATCAGCCATTACCTGTACCTAAGAGGTCATGGGAGGATATTAGCATGGATTTTGTTCTTGGCTTGCCAAGGACATAGAGAGGGCATGATTCCATATTTGTGGTGGTGGATAGATTTTCAAAGATGACACATTTCATTTTGTGTCATAAGACCAGTGATGTTTATGTTGTAAAATAGTTTTTTAGAGAGGTGGTGAGACTACATGGTCTACCAAAGAGTATAGTCTCAGAAAGAGATACCAAATTTGTTGGTTATTTCTAGAGGACATTATGGAAGAAGCTGAAGACAGATTTGAAGTTTAGTTTTCCACACCATCCACAGACTGATGGACAAACAAAGGTGGTGAATAGGATTTTGGGCAACCTACTAAGATGCTTAGTTGGAGATAAGCCCCAGGGATGGGATTTGATTATACCACATGCGGAATTTGCTTACAACAATTCTATCGATAGGAGCACTGGAAAATCACCATTCCATATTGTATATGGGAGTAGTCCAAGAACTGCTTATGAACTGAGAAAGATAGATAAAGGGGAGAAGAGTAGTGATGAGGTTGAAGATTTTGTTGAGCACACGAAAAATTTGCACAAAGAGGTGAAGAAACATATCAATAAGATGAACTCACAATATAAGGCTCACGCAGATCAAAGAAGGAGGTATAAGTAGTTCCAGGTAGGAGATGAAGTCATGGTTCATTTGTGAAAGGAAAGGTTTCCAGTTGGTACATACAACAAGTTAAAGATGAAGTTTGGACCATGCAAGATCCTGAAGAAGCGTGATTTAGGAAATACTTATGAGGTAGAGTTGCCTAGTGGAATAAACATTTTTCATGTGTTCAACATTGTTGATTTGACAGAGTGTCATGAAGGTGATATAGAGGAGGGGTCGATAAAAGAACAGTGGAAAATTTCAGCACCTACTTCAGAGAAGGAAGAGATAGAAGAAATCTTGGATAGTCGTGTGGGTAGAAGCACAAGAAACATTCAATATGTAGAGTACTTAGTGAAATCGAGAGGAAGGTTTGTTGAAGATTCACCATGGTTATCTGAGGTTGAGGTTAACCGTCTTGGTTTCCCTCTAACTCCTGAGAAGTGACAGGGTCACTTTTCAAATTACCCTGGGTGTCTAATGTAGGAGCATCCAGTGATGTAAGGAAATCTTGTATCACCCAAAAAAAATTGTTCTTTATTTTCTTTAGTTGTTTTGAGTCCCATGATGGCACTTAAGGGGTATAAGACTGTCAGGGATCAAAAAAAGCAAAAAAAAAACACTTACTATTTTTAGTAAGTCGGCTTAAACGGGCTTGTATGGGCATGAAAATTTACCCCAAGGAGCAAAGCTGAAAAGCATTTCCGGTCGCGAAAGAATCACCTCAATACCTTGCATGGTTTGGGAGAAATTAAAGTTTTCGTCCCAAGAAAATTTCTCCACTGCAACTTCAAATTCAGACATAAAACTTTAGAGGCCCCGAAATAGCTCAAAAAGCGGTTGAACAGACCTTTGGTCAATTCATGTGTTGTAGAGCTCGTCAAAAGCTTTCCAATGATATGTAATAATAGCAAATCAGACACCTAGATCAAAAGTTATGGCCCCACGAAGTTGGTCCTCAAAAAAGTGAATTTCATAAAAAAAATTCCTAGGCCAGAAATCAAACAGTGGGACATTTAGCGCCAGAACAAAAAGGGGAAATTTGAACTTTCTAGAACATTCTAGGGCAATTATTGTGGAAAATAAAAAGGGTTAAATGGGGGTTGTAGAAGGTAGCCCTGATAGTGCAGATTATGGCTCCAAATAGTAGATTTTTCTTTTTAGAGTTGATTTTGATGTAATGAATCAAGCCCATGAGGCTATAGCATGTAAGTTTTGAATTTTTAATTTCATTATCTGAAAATAATTGAAGGTGGGTTTTTTTTTTGTCTCGCATTTTCTGTGTTGGTGTCTATTGTTGTGATTTGTGTGGTTTCAGGTGGCTTGGCCCTCATCAATTTAGTATATAAATAGAGGACCTCTTAGTCTTGGCATTCATTCTTTTGGAATTCATTTGTTTCCATTTTGTTGTAGTTTTTATGTGCAAAGTATTGTTGAATGCAAGTAGTGAGAAGTGAGAGATTTCTTGAGTATTTGTGAGTTAATTGTTGAGAGTTTTGACTGTAGGAAGGAGGCTAGAATTGGGGATAAGCTGAAAGTAGGAGCAACAAGTGGAGTTTTGATGTTAAGCTTTGAGAGAAAATTACTCTAATGGATATTTTTTCCTATGAGGTTTTCCTCCTTTGCACATTGTTACACTAGATGTAAACCTCTCTCACATCTTGAAAGTTGTTAAGCAAGCTTGTGAATATGGCTAGATTGGAAATAAGTTGTTTTGGATGTCATATTAATATGATACCTATATATAATTATTATGATCGTCATGATTGTATAACTATCTATAAGGTATATGTATATATGATATCGAGATGGTTGCATGTTACTTATTTGCTTGCATGAATTATGATGTTAGTAATGTACAAGAATGATAGAAAGTTAGATGAATTATATCTTCATTGATAGGATATGATGTTATGCATTTGCCATGTTGGTAGTTTATCCTTGAATGGTTACTCATATTTCGTTGAAAGTAGGAAGATAGTCTTTTCCCATAGGTTGGGATTAACCTACCCAGATAGATTGAACACTTGATTGTTGCATTACTTTTTGATTGAAGCCATAGGTTGGGAGTAACCTATCCAATTAGATTGAACACTTGATTGTTGTGTTACTTTTTGATTGAAGCCATAGGTTGGGATTAACCTATATGGTCAGATTAAACACTTGATTGTTGCATTACTTTTGAAATGAAGTCATTTAATGTTGTGTGTGGATTATACTTTTGAAATGGAGTCATCTAATATTGTGTGTGGATTATACTTTTAAGACATGGAGTCATTTAATTTTGTGTGTGGATTATACTTTTGTAATGGATCATGAGGTATGGGAAATGGTATTGCATTGAAGTGTTATACTAAAATTATCAGTTTGTGATGTTATGAAAACATGTGTGGCTAATGCGATTCATTCTTGGGATTAGAATAAACCATGGATGATAATAACCTAGTTGGTTAGTTAGATCACTTGAATGTGCATTACCTTTTGGGTTGGAATCGTGTTATGTGATATGTGGAATTAGCTTGTCAAGAGTTATTGTGGTCATGTTATTTACCAAATCGAGCAAAGGGGGTGGGTGAACATATGACATCCACTTCATAGAAGTGTGACACCACTTCTTAGAAAGTGATTTTGATGTAATGATCAAATCTTTGGCAAAAGTAGTGTAAGTTGCCACTAATTACACTTGTCGATTCACTATGAGCCATGATTGCATAACTAGGCTAGGAATTTCATGCATGGAGGGTATCTGTTGTATGGTAGCTCTAGTTATGTAGGAAACAACACCATGCTCAAGTAGGCTATTATTATGAGGGTTACCAAACCAACCTCTTCATTGAAGGGTAGGGCCATCTTACCAGTTTGGTAGATGTGTGAGGGACCGCAATAAGTTTGTGGTTGGCGGAAAAGTGCTTGGGTGATACTCTCCCTCATGCAGTCGACAACCAAAATTTGAAGATGTATGCCCAAGAAGGGACATCTAGACCATTTGTACTCTTGATCCATTCAACCCTTGGAAGCTATGTAAGCTCTTGTAATCTATGTTATGAAATTATGATCTTGTAGCTTTATGTAAAATGTACTAAAAAAATAAAATCGTTACATAGGGTTATGCAATGTTGTTGTAGTCATGCAATGGAAATTTGAAATGGGTTTATTTTGAATTTGCATCTTTGTTATTGAATTGGAAATTTTTTATTACTGTGTTGGTAAACTCAAATAGTTCACATATGGGTTAAAACTTAGGTGAAATCAATAGGGTAAACATCGGGCATGTTATAGGAAAAGCCAAAAAATATGTTCAAAATACATCACTACTCAATGGCATGAAGAAAATGGGTTGTAAAAACCTAATGGCCACATTAAATGCAAAACATTCCAACCTTGTCATTTACTCCATTTGAATTTGCACCTACATGAATAAACAATGAAATTTGAGCACCACCTGATTTCCAACAGTTACAAAGCTCCATCAATATGATTTTAGAGTTTATGGGTCATATTTTCTCTATCACTTCAAACAAAAAACAAATATATGCACTTTTGGATGAATAGTAGTTTTTTGGGTAGGAGAAACTCTAAATAGGAATTTGATGATGTCAACCATAGTCAAAAAGTGGATTTCTAAGTGTATAGGAAGGTAGATGAAGTCAAACAAAAAAAACATGGGAGTATTGGATTTGTTGAGGGTCGAGGGTCGAGTGTACTTTATGGAAGTACTCAAGGAAAGGGAAGTTTGATGGGTCGATAAGAGTAAAGAGAATCAAACTTAAGTGGGATGCCATGATGAGATAGGAAATTCTAACATCCTAATAAGGAACAAAGGGAAGTGGGGTAAGCGGAAAGGTATGCCTAACAAGGAAAATCTAACAACTCTAATAGTTTGCATACACAAACAATTTAAATTTCAACATGAACACTTATAGACATTTTGGAATTTTGGAATTGCAACACATTACAAGCACATGAGCAATGATAGAAGACCACACTTACCAAAATTTAACAACTCGAGACCCATACAAATTTTTTGAGATTGATTATAAGTAGTAGATCAAAACTAGGGTTAGATGTGCACAAAAGGGAATGGACTCAAATGAAAATTGAAATTGTCGGATTGAGTCTCAAAATACCTATAAACCAAACATCTTGATTGGAAAGAATTTACAATCCTGATAAAAACCAGATACCTACTCGAGGAAGGAGATTGGAAGCTTAGCCTTGATATAGTGTTGAAATTAAACTTGACACATTTAGAGAATTGTATTAAGGAGTGTACTAATAAAAGAGAAGATGATCGCAGACTCTATGCTCAAGTATTTTATTGGACCTTGTCACCCATCTTAAAAAGGTATATTAGCCAAGAGAAGAGAGGAGAAACTAGAGAATGGAATATAATACACGATGTTTTTTGCAAAACTTATTGATTATATAGCCCCAACAAAATTACAAATAATGCACTACAAAAGATGAAGGGAATAATTTTATCACCAATTAAATAAGTTAGAAATATATGTGGAGATAGCAAATATTAGACAATACCACAATAAGAAAAAGGCATCTAAAAACCTATAGAGTGTATGGATAAGATAGATATTCCACAAAAGTTATGCTATACTAAAAGGAAAATAAGAGAAGATGAGGATGAGGATGAAGATCCTAAAAACTTGGAAATAGAATTCAAAAAGGGAGAAAGAGAGGTAGCTACTACCAATGTGCCAAAAAATGAATGCCTTAATCAACCTTTAAGCACAAAAGAGGAAAATATCACAAAGGATTCCCTTAAATTGCTAAAATTAACTACTATTATGGTGAGAAGCAAGTCATGTAAGTTGTAGAGATACTAAGAGAATATAAATATCAATTTCCTAAAAATTTCATTAATCTTAAGAGAATTAATGAGGAAGCTAGAATAATTAAATATTATTTGAAAGAGGGCACAAAACCATAAAGGAAAAGAACCCATACACTCAATCATGATGCAAAGTCAAGAATAAATTAGTCAAAATGATGGTTGGTGGCATAATCAAACTAGTAGAGGACACTTAGTGGATAAGTCCTATGGTGGTACGACACATGAAAACAAGAAAAATAATGGTGTATTGAATTTAAGTAACTCAATATGACCCATCTACATGATCCCTTCCCCACTCCATTTATAGAAGATGTGCTTGAATCAGTAGTAGGTAGGGAAGTTGATTCCTTCATAGAAAAATTCTTAGGGTACCATCAAATGAAAATTTAGAAAGAATATCAACCTAAAACAACATTTGCAACGAAATGGGGGTGGTTTACGTATACAATGATGTCATTTGTACTAAATAACACCTAAGATATTTATCAAAATAATGATCAATATATTCAAATATTTTATTCATTATTTCTTAGAGGTATACTTTGATGATTGGACTATGTATGGACTAAACAAATACCATGTTCAAGTGCTTTGGATGATATTGGAATGATGTATAAGCTTACAAATTTCATTGAATTTGAAGAAAAATATATTTGTAATACCATTTGGTACATTATTTGGTCATGCTATATGCAAAGAAGGCTCAATGGTGAATCCATTAAAAGTAATAATAATTCTAAACCTCCCATCCCCAAAGACAATTAGTAAAGTAAAGATACTTTTGGTTACACTACCTATCATAGAAAATTCAATGAAGACTATGTAGTAGTTGGTGGGACAATAGAAGAGCTATTAAAAGAAAAGAAAGAGACCTTTCAATGGATAGATCAATGCCATAAGCATTAACACACTTAAGAGGAAAATAGTAGAATCTTTAATCCTAATGTTTCCATATTTAGAATACCCTTTTTCATGTACATATGGATGTTTCAAATACAACAATTAGAGTAATATCATCCCAACCAAGAGGAAATAAGGATCAACCAATTGTGTTTACTAGTTGCAAACTATCTCAATAAAAAAGAAAATATACCACAATTGAGAGGGAGGCTCTAGTAATGCAAAAATTTAGACATTTCCTACTTGTGACTCTATCCACATTCTTCACAAACCATGAGCCACTAAAATACTTAATGAACAAACTAGTTGTACAAGGTAGAATCTATAGATGGTTGTTTCTATTTTAGGAGTTTAAATTTATAATTATGATAAAGCTGAGAAAAACTAAACAAGGACTAGATTTCTTATCTAGAATTGATACAAGGGAAGACCTAAGGTGTATTAAGAAAGAATTACTCAATGCAAACTTATCTACAATTACTATAGTACTAGAAGAACTTACTAAAATAGCCCAACTCCTCTCAATTAGAAAATTTCTAGAGAATAGCTCTAAAAATTAAAGGAACTAACTTTTGCAAAGGCCACTACCTTATTCATTGATTAAAAGAGAACTTCATATTATAGGGAGGGACAAAATTATAAAAAGGGTTATGTTTCAACATGAAAGAGAAAACGTCTTAAAAGAAGCTCATGAGGGCATATCAAGAGGGCATAACTCTAGAGAAGATTTTGTAATTAATGTTATGTTAGAAAATTTATGGTGGCCCCTGCTTTCAAGGATGCAAAAAAATACACAAAACATTGTGATGTATGGCACAAAGTAGGGAAACCTACCAGAAGAGATGAAATTCCCCTTTTGTATAATGGCACAAATCCCATTTGAAAATTTGACTTTATTGGACCTATTGATCCCCCTACAAAGAAATCAAAAGCAAAAAATGTCATAATAAAAGTGCAATGCCTTACTAAATGGGTTGAACTTGAAGCAACAAAGGATTGTACTATTAAACTTTCTACAAGATTAATATATCAAAATATTATAACTAAATTTGACTGCCCTCTTTGTCTATCGGGTTACCAAGGAAAGTATTTTGTAAACAAAAAAATTCTAGAACTACTAGATAGGTTTATGATCACTCATAACAGAAGTAATCCTTATCATCCTCAAGCAAATGGCATAAGTGAATCATTGAATAAAATTATAGGCACCACATTCACCGAGATGTGCAACAACATTATAGACTAGGACATCAAAATACAAATTGTCCTATCAACTTATAGAACAAATTATAAAAGATTAACTAGATTTTTCTCGTTTGAATTGGTGTGTGGAACTAATGCCTCCTTACCCATGCAATACATTGGACCAAATATAAAGATGTACACTACTTTGTGATTGAATGATGATGAATATCTACATGAAAGGTTGAGAGACTTGAAAAAATAGATGAAAAAGGCTTCTAGTAGTTTATAGTAGAAATCTAGAGAAAAAGCGACAGAAAAAATTGCATGACACAAATTTATGGTAGAAAATATTTTAAATTAATGACATGATATTATTGTATGATAGTAAATTTAGAAAGGAATGAAAATTTAAAAACAATTGTTAGGTACATATAGAATATATGTATATTCAAGTTGTGACAAGGTAGAATTCCTTTAAAATTGACACTAATCTATATAATGATTGGTAATGCAATGTTAACTATTTCTCAATTTCAAATGTGAAGTATAATTCCTTGAAGGGAACCAAAAACAAAAGCAATCCATTTATCCATTCAATAAGGTCATTTACCCATATCAAATCATAAAAAATTATCAATTGATTCACTAAAGTCTCTTGTATAGCCCTAGTAATTTATTGAGGGAGAACCTAAAAGCCCTCTTTCTCTTAAAAGAAAGATCACATTTACTTATAGAGTTTGTCATGTCAAGTTAAAACATTTCTCGATGTCCCACATAGATGGGCCATTTAACCAAATAGTTGATCATAGATGAATCCCATCACAAAAGAATGCCAATAAATGGGCATGAGCATTTGTATAGATGACCTCTTAAACCCAAATGGACCCTTCTAGTAGATAAAAAACATAGATAGAATTACACATACAAACCATAATAATGAAGGTGTCAAAAAAAAGAAGGCTTATCAAATTGACAATACCTTCTCAATGGATGGACATGTATGCATCCTAATAGATTTGAGTAAGCAAGTATTTCTCAATCATACAAGTGTTTAAGGACTAAACTATTGGAGTTTAATTCTCAACCCTACAACTTCAACTTGCAAAGATCACTTGCAATCAAACACCTACCATAGAAAAGAGAAAAAGTAATAGAATTTCTATAGAGGCCAAAGAGACTCTTGATGCAAAGAAAAAAATGAATTAAGAATGAATGAATTGTAATAATATAATGAATTACTCTTAATAAAGGATAAAGAAACCCTAGATGAAACTCTAGGTGAGGATTAAGTTAGATCATGACACGTGTGCCCATCATATGACTTGAAACAAAAAAACACATGACCTAAATAAACTTATGTATGCTAGTCTAAAAAGGGGTCTAATAATTAAATAATTAATTATGAAAAAAATATTTTTAATTTAACACCCCCCATTAAGTGCAACTTAGGGAGAAGCTAAAATATTTAATAACAAATGCATAAAAAGGAATAAAATGGGTCTTGACAACTAGGTTTGATTAAGTATCCATGTACAAAAGAAAAGGATCTCCCATAATTGAAAAAAAAAAGGAGAAAAAACTGTGGAAAAAATTCCTCTCCGAAAAAGAAAAAAGACATGAAAAAGTGGAGAGTTCAATATGAGAACCCAAGGACAACTTCCATCACAAATACAATAGATATTGCTCTGAATAAGAGAGAAAACATAAGGACTAAGAAGCCTCCAAAACGACATCCTGAAGGTGAACATGAACACCACTAACGCACGAAGAAGCTACAAATAACTATAAAAAATGACTGTTATAACGTTGAAACTAAAGAATCTCCTCTAAAATCAAAATGAAGATCAAAATCAAAGAGACCAAATTTTGCATGAGTAACTCCAACAACACTACTTGAACAATGATCATATAGAAAAA
>VDFB02270651.1:71888026-71949837 GCA_007258455.2 Sequoia sempervirens
TTTTGCTCACTTCTCCCTTATTACTTGTGTTTGGTTTTATTTGTGCCAATTTATCAACATTTTGCTTAGTATCTCCTTTTCCCTCATTTCCTTTTCTTTTTCTCATATGTCCTCATAGGATCCACCTTCTAGCAGTTAGGCTATTTTCGAAGGAACCCGCTCTAAAAACAATTGTTGAGCACACGGTTATACTGAGAGCGGAGGGGGGGGGTGAGAAGTGAATCAGTATAATACAAACTTTTACTTTTAAAACTCAATCAATCACATCAACTACACATATGCAAGATCTAGCAATTAAGAACACACGATTTATGTGGAAACCCTTTTAGGAAAAATCCACGGAAAAATATTGCTTATATATTATAGATTAATCTTCTTCTTGTAGGCTCCAACCCCCACACAAATTGAGCAAGAGGCTCCGACCTCTATTTGATAGGCTCCAACCCCCACACAAGCTGAGCTCCAACTCAGCAAGAGGCTCCAACCTCTATTTGATAGGCTTCAACCTTTTAATTCTTCAATGCTGATATAATAAACTCCTTCACAGACCCTTATTCAAACACAAATCTGATCCAACTACAGCTTCTCTTCCTTCTCAAATCTGAACACACACCATGCAATATTCTTGATCACATTTCACACAATAAACTTCTCCCACCAATCTGATCATAAATTACAAGTCTGATCCAAACACAAACACAAATCTGATCCACACTCAATTATCAACCTTCATTCCCAAATCTGAACATTGTCATGTCTCATTTTCTTTCACAAATCTGATCCAAACACAAACACAAATCTGATCCACACTCAAATATCAACCTTCATTCCCAAATCTGAACATTGTCATGTATCAATTTCTTTCACAAATCTGATCCAATTTATGCACCAATTCTTTTCACAAATCTGATCATAAATATGTCAATATATTCTTCAAAATAAATCAGAATTAGACTTCAGTTTTTTGCTTCTTATCATTTTATATCTGCTCTAATATTCACATAATATCAGGGAAACCCAAGGATGCATCCCCCCCTGAAATGCCCCGTCCCTATCCCCGAAACGTCTTGGCTACAGGGGGACGGTTGGGGGACAGTCCCCTGGTGTCCCCTTTTGGGAAAAAAAATCAGAAATTGTCCACAAAATTGGGAAACGACGTTGACCAAATGGGAGACGGCTGACTGTCCCGGGAACAGCTTGGGGACGGCTGAGCCATCCCTCGATCGTCTCTGGGACGGCCAGCCGTCCCCCGTGTTATGCAGTGTTTTAAGTTTAAAAAAAAACATAATTTTAAACAAGCAACACCCCTACCTATGTGGCTATTGTGGGCCCCATTGGTCTTTGCTATCTTATAAGGAAAAACGAGGCCTTTTTTGATTCATTTATGCATTTGTTTGTTATGAGCAGCCAAGGGTTTGAGAGAAAGAGAAGTTGCAGCCATCGAAGGAGAAAGAACAACAGCTTGAAGGAGGAAAGGAGGTTGAAGTTAGTGCTGTTGGGAGTGCAAATCCACCAAAGAGGTATGCATTTCCTTTCCCTCTTTTTTTTTCATTTTTTTCGCAAAATCTCAAGCATACATTGTCTGATTTTTTTAATGTTTTTGCATTTTTCAGTTGAAATTTGCATTCTAAATATAAAAAACATGAGCAGCAGTGGGGGTGGGAGTGATAGTGAAGATGAAGTGCAAAATAGAAGGGAAAGTGGTGAGGGTGTTAGTGGAGAGCAAAAAAACCCATACAAATGCCCTTCAACAATCATGCAATGCTATGCAAAACACCCTTTAAACAAAAAAAAAACCATTCCTTCAATATGTTACATCCGTGGGTGAAAGATAAAAAAATTCAGGGGGGAGTAGGGTGTGGTTTTTCCATGTTTGTGAAAAAGAATTTAGGGGCAGCTGCACGAGAGTAAGGTCTCATTTTTTGGGTGAGGTGGGCCATGGAGTTAGAATGTGTCCTGCATTAAAAGATGATCAAGCATTAGAGTGCCAAAGAATTCAAATGGAGTTGGATGGGGTTCAAGGTGGGTCACCTTCTTTCCCAAGTGCACAATCATCTACGCCTAATCCTATGCCTTCCACGGTTGGTAGTAGTGGAATTGCCTCAAGAGGAAAGAGGAAGGTGAGTGGTAGTGGGAAGGCATCTTCAATTGAATCTATGTTTAATAACCAAGCACGAGAAACCACTGTATATTCCATTGCCAAATTCTTTTTTGCCCATGCCATTCCATTTCATGTGGTCTGTTCATCTTATTTCAAACAAATGGTTAAAGATATAGCCACTATTGGTCCTTCATTCATACCCCCTGGAGATCATAAGCTACACACCACCCTCTTAGACAAAGAGTACTCCAAAGTTAATGTGTTAATGAAGGAGATGAGACAAACATGGATGAGGACGGGGTGCTCTATAGTGATGGATGGATGGACTAATGTTAGACATCGACCACTCATCAATGTCATAGTCACATGCCTTGCTGGTTCTTATTTTCTTAGATCCATAGATTGTTCGGGGAGACATAAGGATGTAGACTTCCAGTTTTCCATTTTGAGAGATGCCATAAAGGAGGTTGGGGCTGCTAATGTGGTGCAGGTGATCACCGATTCAACACGTGTGTGCAAATTGGCTGGGTTGATGGTGGAGGGTACTTATAGGCAATATTTTGTACCCCATGTTGTGTTCATGCATTGAACAATGTATTGAAAGACATAGGGAAGTTGGATTGGGTAAAGAAAACGGTAGTAGAAGCTAGAGATATTTAGATGTTCATTTGCAATCACCACACCTCACTTGCTCTCTTCAAATCATTTTCAAAGGAGTTTCTCAAACCTATTGAGACAAGGTATGCCACTTCATTTTGTTTCACTTTCAATTTTTCAAATTTTGAAACTTCAAAGTTCAAACATTTCAATTTGTTTTCATAATCTGATTTTGTTTTAAATTTTTATTTTTTAATGAATAATTGAATCAATGAATGTAGATATGCCACATACTTCATCTTGTTGGAGAGGATGTTTGAGGTGCATGAGCCTCTACAATTGATGACGGTCAATGCAGAGTGGACTAGATGGCCTAATACAAGTTCTGCTCAAGGGAAGACCGTCAAACAAAAGATCCTTGATGACGATTGGTGGTCCAATGTGAGGTAAGACATATTAGATGGCTGATTTTCATATTAAATTTCTGATTTTAATATTTTAATTTTATTGTCCAATGTTCCAACTTTTGAAGTTTCTAACATGTCAATTAACTTGTCAACTAATTATTTTGAACTTTTTGTTTGCATTTTGCAGATATATTTGCTCCTTCATCTCGCCTATTGTAGATGTCATCCGATATGCCGATACAGACTCTCCTAGTCTTGGAGAGATATATGAGACATTTGACAGTATGCTTGGGAAGATCAAGCAAACTATTTTGGCAAAGGATCCCACTTTGGATTTATATGAGCAACACATTAGGCCCATTGTGATGTGGAGGTGGAATATAATGAACACCTCGCTTCATATGGTTTCCTTTGCTCTAAATCCCAAATGGTATGCACCGAGGGATGGTAGGGTGCCTCCATGCGATGACCCTGAGCTTTTAGATGGGTTCACATGGGCCATTGATAAGATGTATTCAGCAGAGCAGGCTTCACTACTTCAGACACAATTCTTAGACTTTGCAAATCTTAGTGGCCCAAACTTGAGTAAACCACAGGCGAGGTTGGATAGAGCTATATTAGCTCAAACGGACCCTATTGGATGGTGGACCTATCATGGGAGGGACACACCGCAGTTGAAGACACTTGCTACTCGCCTTCTTGCACAGGTTGCCAGTTCCTCTACTGCAGAGAGGAATTGGTCCACATATAGCTTTATCCACTCCCTCAAAAGGAATAGACTTACCTCTAGACGAGTAGAGAAGCTAGTGGTCGTTCATAGTGCTCTTTGGCTTTAGGATCGACAGACTCCAGAGTATCGACAGACTCCAGCTCTACAGTGGGATATTGATCCTGAGGACGTGGCCCAGGTAGATGGGGAGGAGACAACTGAGGGTTTGGTTGGGTTTCGTTGGTTGAGGCTGAGGTGGACCATCATAGTGGCCGTGACTCAGAGGATGACTCTGATTTTGATGTGGTTATGGGAGATCCTGCGGATTAGGGGCAACAGTGCTATTGCTCTTTGTTTATTGTATTTTGATTTTCATATCATACTTTAAAACTATATGGCAGCAATGTAGCCTTTGGGCATTTTGATATAAGTTTATAAATTATAACTTGGAGGTTATTTCATGATTCATGTATGTTAATTTTAATTTTGAATGTGTATTGAGTATTGACATAATGTTGAGCACAAATGTTATATGTTAAGGTTCTATAATGTATATTATGCATGCCTTATCCATGTTATCATATGAATATTTAAAATTTCCCTATATTTTATATAGCCGTCCCCCCGCTGTCACCAAATTTGGCCTCAAAATCCGGAAACTTGGGGACTCATCCTGCCATCCCCTGCCGTCCTTGTCCCAGAAACTTGGTGTAACATTGCATAATATGCATTAAATTGTTGTCTTTTGGTTCCCACTTCAACTTATATTTATACCACTTGGATGTGTCTCTATGAGAGATGTATCTCTTTGAAAGGAGACAACTATTTGAATGGATGTGTCTTTTGATAAACCATAACTTTTAGATAATAATTCTTTATGATGGTTGCTGCCCATTTTGATTTTAATTGTTGTCTTTTCTAAACATTTATACTGCCAATGCCACCTTTTCATAAAGAGTCGCTGCTCTTAACATAATGTAATTTGCTTTCTAAAAGATAATTACTCCGCATATATTTATTGCTGTTTCCCCTTTTAAATCACTAGCTTCTTATCATTAATTGTTGCCTGATTTATGATCTTAATAATTGCTGCAGACATATTTACCCATTGCTGCTCATAATACTTTAATTTCTTGGGCGATGAGATTAATATATTTATGTGCCTTCTACTTTTATTTATGAAGGTTGGCCAGCATTAGTTTGTCTCATATTATATTTACTTTAACTTGGTTCTGCCTCCTATAATGAGTCGGCCCATTTACACATTCTGAATTTTCTTTTGAATTTCACATCTTGGCACCATAGTTGAAGTCGGCTAGTTTAAATCTTTTGATTCAAACTAGATCTGATTGCTCTCTTAGTCCGCCTTATCATTAATTTCAAATATTTAAACTTTAATCTTGGCACTCACATATGAAGGTCGGTCTTGATAAATAAGTTTTAATTTAAACTTTAATATCAATGGAGGTCGGCCAGCATAGATATAGGACTTCAAATTTATCTTGCAAGAGTATAACAATTAGTGGCCTATGCTCAATAGATTTATGATAGCACCATTGACATCAATGACAATTAATCCAAATGCCTTTGACATCAATGACAACATTTCCAACTCTTTACATATATCTCCTGCAAATAGGTCCCTTTGCACAAGTCTAGAGATCTTGATCTCAGAGATAATCATTGCTCTTAAGTTGAGAATTTGCTTCCATATGCTTTATTGATTGTGGAGAGCCCACCCAAGACCTCCTTGTCGACCTTAATATTTGAGCAGAATTGGAATGTTGGATTCAAGAAATAACCTGTTGCATGTAATGACTTATGAAGCTAAGGTTGCCATTATTAATCAATGATTTCCCTTATGGGTTGATTTTTTCCATCAACTCACCATAGATGGCTCTAATGATCTCCTTGGCATTGCATGAGCCCTCGTAGACAACCCACGTAAATATTATCCCCATCAACAACATGAAAAAGGCTAATTGGAGGCTATGTGACCTATTAAAAATAAAAGTCAATTAGTAAGACTGAAGAAGAGAGAACAAACCAAAAAAAATAACATAGAACTAGTGAAATGGGCAAAATAGAAATGAAATAAGATCTTACATTTACAATCTCCTTCGTTGGAAACCAAAAGTGTTACTCATCAAATACTTGATCAGCAATAGTGCTTGAGAATGAAAATTGGGACCACTCCTCACTAAAAATCATATGTTTCAAAACAACCTTTGATTGAAGCAGGGATTGTTTCATGATAAAATTGGTTGCAAAGCATGTCACACTATGACTAACCAACTCCTTTGTATATTTCCTCATGAAGTAGAGGACCCAAGCATGGTTATATATGATCTACAAATATTGTGACCATGATCTACAATTGGCTTAAGAAAATTTGCCAAGATCCTTCAATAGAAGGTTAAGGCAATGAGTGGAATAGGAAGTCCAAAAAACAGATAGACCTGTGCTTCTTCATGGAAAGTCCATCTGCAGCAACATAATTTATTGCCAAACATTAGCCTTGTTAGAAATGTTGTCATTGATGTCAAAGGTGAGAAGACATATTGATGTCAAGAAGGTGGACAGGAATACATTGATCATATTCAAGACATTGTACATTGATAAGATGGAGAAATTGTTCATGATTCAAAGAAAGACATTGTGGAGCAATTTAATTAATACATTGGAAGCAATTGATATTGTTAAATGAATGCAGCAATGCCTTCATAAGAATTTATGGAGAATTTATTTACAAAGGCAACAATTAATGAATATAAGGCAGAAATTAAAGAGATAATATGTAGCGCTTGAAGTTAACAAAATGGCAGATTAAAATTAATGTTCATAAAGGCCAACCCCTCCCACTTAGCGCCCCTTTTGAATCTGCAATTAAAACTAAATAAAATATTTTATTTGGACCGACTCTCCTTTGTGTGGCGCCCTCATTGGGGGTATTTTAAAATATAAATTAAATTAATTAATAATTTCTTTTATAAGGAGCTGACCCTCTAAGTGGTGCGCCCAAGTTGAGGATGAAAAGCTGCATCTATATAAAAGGGTTGCAACCTTTGTGAAGGATCATACACTTTCACAAAGTCACCTCCCTTTACACGATATAAAAGAAGATTGATTGGAGGTTTTGAAGGCAACGATTTTCAACGAATATTTTTTGAGTAATAAAGAAAAGGAGAGCAGAAATATGAAGAGTAAATCAGACTTATATTGAAGATATTTGTGTGATGAAAAGATATAATTTATGCTAGTGAATTGAAATAACAATAGTCAGATTTAAGAAGGAAGAAATGTGTGCTTGAATCAGATTTGTGAGGATTGTGAAAAGATTTAGAGTTTGAATCAGATTTGTGAAGATTGTGAAAAGATTTAGAGTTTGAATCTGATTTGTGAAGATTGTGAAAAGATTTAGAGGATTGAATTAGATTGGTGTGGAAGAAACTATATCAGCCATTGAAGAACTAATAGGTTGGAGCCTATATTTTTGTCAAGTAGAGATTGGAGTCTCTAGTAGGTTGGAAAGGGTTTCGACGTAAATCATGCGTTCTCTTTGTGTTCTTAATTGCTAGTTTTTGCATATGTGCAGTTGATGTGATTGATTAAATTTGAAAAGTAAATGTTTGTGATGTACTGATTCACCCCTCCTCAGTATAACTGTGTGCTCAACAAGCCTTACTCACCTCTGCCATAACTTTCTCTAAAATCTCCCAAATGAATTTTGCATTTTTTAGCTTCTCTAAAGCATTAATAGATTTGAGGAAAGTGTTCTACCTTAGGAAGAAAGTTATGGCAGAGGTGAGTAAGGCTTGTTGAGCACATGGTTATACTGAGAAGGAAGGGTGAATCAGTATATCACAAACTTTTACTTTTCAAATTTAATCAATAACATCAACTGCACATATGCAAAATCTAGCAATTGAGAACACAAAGAGAACACATGATTTACATGGAAACCCTTGCAGGGAAAAAACGACACAATTTTGCTTATATATATATTTTCCACGTAAATCATGTGTTCTCTTTGTGTTCTTGATTGCTAGATTTTGCATATGTGCAGTTGATGTGATTGATTAAATTTGAAAAGTAAAAGTTTGTGATATACTGATTCACCCCTCCTCAATGTAGCCGTGTGCTCAACAAGCCTTACTCACCTCCACCATAACTTTCTCTAAAATCTCCCAAATGAATTTTGCTTTTTTTAGCTTCTCTAAAGCATTAATAGATTTGAGGAAAGTGTTCTACCTCAGGAAGAGACAAAGAAATTCAATGTCTTGTTTCTTCTATTTGTCCAGTCATTAGACATGATGATGCAACTCTTTTTCTGCCATATCTCATGTTTCTCATCAATAATGGACCTCACATCTAGTACCACTTCATTCAAAATTGGGCCCTTTATCCTTTATTAGTAGGGCCATTGAATCTCATTCTTACAACAAGAATAACATCTACTAAATTTTGCTAATAAGGAGATCTAAAGTAAAAGAGTATTCTTAATTTTAAAAATTAGTCACTTTTAGAATTCAATTGAAACAAACAAATCAAGAATCACATTTTAAAACAAAAATAAGAATAATTACATGGGCACATGAAATTGAATTGTACAATAAAACCAAAAATATCCAACCACAATCCTTGTTACTTGACGTTTATCTCTATTCCAAACTTGCTCTCAATTGAGGGTGGTGAACCTAGAGAAGTGCATGGTACAATATAGGAATCTAATTTTGATCTGAGTTTTAGGACCAACATTAGTTCTTGAACTAGAAGGGAATGGAGGAGTTTTAAAGTTAGAAAAGTCTACTTGGCACATAGTTGGCATCTCTTCTCTTCATCTCTTTTTAAGGTCCTTTTTCTCAAAGGACTCTAATTGAGTTTGGACCTCTAACACAACTTCAAGTAGGATTTATGCACACAAGAAAGTGTCTTGATTAGGTATATTGGCAAGGTGGAATTATAGTCAATTGGTGCCTCCCTCACCAATTGCAATAATTGCAAATCGATTTTCCTTTCTTAGCCCTAGAGGTGGCATGTCTAGAGTTCAAGCAATCTTGCATTAACCAAAAATGGATTCGCCTTTCTTTTGTTCTATTTTTGTTGTAATTTGATGAATCTATTGCAATAACTCAAAGACTAGTGGTTGAGTTATTGGTGCTATATGGGCACACATGTTGGAACATAGTCTCGCTTTTAAAAAATAGAGTATGAATGCTTGTGGAACTATACAAAGTAGAGCATGTCATTTGGGTGTTGTGATTGCTATGCAAGCCATGTGAAGCCATATAGGATCTAGTCCATGCCTTGGAAAGCAAATATGCAAAGAATCCATTTGGAGGTTGATAGGTGGAAAATGATACACATCATGTTGGTTATGTCAGATTATGTAGATTATCAATCATTTGAGAATGACATATAGAGCCATTCTACATAACCAAGGAATCAATGGATGGAAGTTGAAGCGTCATGATATCTTGGAGCTTCAATGACAAACAAGTAGTGTAGGATTTTTTTTAATTCACGCACCTTTGAGAAGATTAAATGATGTCGCATCAACATAAAATTGGACATTTTCTTGCTATAGAGGCTACTAAAGTCTTTGTTGAAGTTGAGGCTAGAGTCTAGTTAAAAAGGGTGGAATTAAAGACAAAGCTGTACATGGTATTCAAACATATAGTTGGGCTTAAACAAGAAGATATATTGTAACATAGAGTCTATGCTAGAAGGTTGTCATCTGTATTTGCTAATTCTATACATTTTGGGGTGCCCTAGAGGGTGTGTAATTCTTTTGCATATAATAAAGACTACATTTTTTCCTAGTTCTCCATTATTTTTCCTTATTCCTATGCTTTCATTGTGTAACTTTGGATAATTGTGAGCTTGTTGTTCATTTGACCTTCTTACCATTTGCATTGTTTTCTATTAGAGTAGGATTCAAGTCTTGTGAGTTAGTTTTAAGCTCTATAATGCACATTTTTTGTGCATCTTGTTATAGGTGGATGAAAGGAGTTATTACTAATAGAGAAAGAAGAGGAGACAACAAAGTGACCAGAAGACCATGATTGGAAGACCTTTTTTTTGAAGTGATGAGATCCCTTTAGATGATGCTTGATGTCATGGAGACCATGCAGAGAAGAGGTGTTGTAACAAAAGATATCAGTGAGGATGAAAAAGCAGATGTTGACTTTGATGAAGATATCACCAAAGAAGATAGGTTTGCAAGAGCTATACTGAGAGCTGAAAATAAATTGAGGTTTGACCTTTCGACTTACTCAAGAATCTTGCATCCATAAGAGTTGATCATCTAGATAATTGAAGTGGAGAAATATTTTGAGTTTGAAGCAATCAAGGAACCCCAAAGAGTTGAATATGTGAGCATCAATTTGAAAGGCCATGCTGCCTTGTCATGGGATATTGTGTAAGGAGATTGCATTAGAAAGTGTAAACAAAAGATATCAAGTTTAACTAAGCTCAAAGGAAAGTTCATGCCATTAAATTGCACTTTTGTCTTGTTAAAAAAACTATAGAATTTGTGCAAGGAGACATTTGTGGAGTACGCGAAAGAGTTCTTCTAACATAGCATTTGAGTGGGTTATATAGAAGAAGACGATGAGGTCTCTAGATATGATGAGTTGCACATCTCAATTTAGTGTGAGATATGTTTGTTGCAAGTACATTCCATCAAGGAACCTGTTGATGTGATTTTTGTGACCGCACCAATCAACAGAACAAAGTAATCCGAAGGCTACTCCATTCTCTCTTGATCAAAGAATTCCGTGCGCTAAGATTGCAAGAAAGATCACACGTTCAACTCCAAGGTTCCGAAATGCTTTGGAATACCCTCAGTAGGTTCGTTGTGATATGTTGTTTACACAAGGGGACTTACACAATTGTTCATAAGGCTTGCAGCTGACAACAGGTTAATGATTTGATGGGGATTCTCGTATGAATGATTTGGCATTGAGGTATGAATTTTCCTAAAACTAACTAGAAATAAACTGAATTGAATGGCTGTCGGGATTAGAAACTATATGTTCTATCTAAAGGCGGGACGCGGGATCAATTTCGGAAAACTTCAACCAAACTCTGCTCCACCTCACGTTGGACAGCTTACACAAAGTTGGTGCAATCTTCAAGGGGGTAGCAAGAAATTTTCAAGTCACAATCTCACATCAAGACACTGTCAAGACGACGTATACCAAGACGTGAATTATAATTGAAGTTAGGCTTAAAAAAAGTTCCAGTTGACCACACAAGGTGAACTTGCTGTCAGCAAGCTGCTAGTGGTATGGACTAAAACAAAGTTGCCTCGATTAACACCACAAATCCACAGCTAAAATCTACTTGCATGAAATGAAAATTCGCTACTTAAAGCTACTTTACACTACTTGAAGTAGAAGGGATGAAGAAACCTTGCTAGCTATCCATAACAAAGACAAATTTCACCATCAATGAATGATCTTTTATTATGAAAGTTTTCACAACAATCTCTTACAAAAGTTTTCAAAGGAAAACTTTTCTTCTCCCCCAAACTATACTAAGCTATCAAACTATCTCTCTGCTCTAACAAAATGTTTACTCTCTGATGTCTCCTCTAATCTAATTAGGTACAAATGAGGGGGGCTCCCCCTTTTATAGATAGCCCAGCCCAATGGACGGCTCAGATTACAATCAAATAAATGGCTAAGATTAAGCCACCTCAGCCCTAACCCTAAAAACTACCAGAATGGGGAGTGGTACAATAAATGAATGAAAGATTCCCACTCACTCCCAAAATAGTAAAGGCAATTAATGCCCACAATCAGTCCTCTAGAAGGTCATCATCCAAAAGTGCGTTTCCATTCTCCTTTTCCTTGGCTGCAAAATCAATGAACCTGGTAAGCACAGCCTCAACCTCTTGAACTGAGATAGGTGGAATATGATCAAGCTGAAACTCCAACACTGTGACTGACTATCCATGCCATGTGCAAGATTTTCTCCAAGCAGCTAAAGCATCCTGTGTACTCTGAATCAGGCTGGAGAAAGTCGAAATGTTTTCAAAGTCATCCTGCACAAAAGTCTTCACCTCCAAAAAGAAAGGCAGCAACCCACTCCTCAATCCATCAGTAGTCACCTCATCAGGATTCAGCCGTCTAGCAAAGATTGCCTCCAAGGTGTTTAGGACTCCATCAATGATGTTTGTCATAGCCTTCCTGACTCTAGTTGAATCCGCCTGAGCTGCATCAAAGAATCCACGCCCTGTGACTACTGAAGAGTACCATCTAGCAAAATCGTACCTATCACCCTCCTGAATAACTCCTCCATCAATCAGCATCCGCAAAGGAGTATGCATCAATGCCTCTAAACGCTGAATAACTTTGCTCTAATAGACAAAAGCATCACCCCAGGCCTGATCAACTGCCTCCACTCATGTCATAATGCCGGAAGCTTGCTGGTAAGAATGAGCAAGATTCTCCATGAACTTCTCTGTCTCAGCACGAACACCTGTAACCCATTTGTCTGCCTCTTGTGCCATTTCCCTCAAATCTTCTAGGCCATTAACAGATTCCCTAGATAACTCGACTGGAAGCTCAAGTGCTGGAATCTCCTGCCCACAAGGATGAGACAAATGTTGCATGTATCCCATCAACGTCTTATGCTCCTTCAATTTCTTATACTTTCCTTCAGTTCTGAGCAATCTGTCCTTGAGTGCCTGATAGGAGTTATCACACTCAATAATTTGTGCTCTTGTGGGGCGACCTAACTCCATGGTTGTGATCATATAATTCTTTGGCACTGCTTCATCTCGATCACAATCGACCCTCGACACAACAACGTGAAGGGTGCGAGAGCCATCCTCATCTGTTGAGATCTTCGAAAATTTCCTAGCTCTCTTCTTGGGTGGAGGCGTGCTGATCCGACTCAAAAATTCCTCCATCTCAACCGCTGGATCAGCCTCTTCACTAGGACTCTTTCTCATTCTATCTCTAAGCCAATCAGGTACAACCTACTGTATAACAAACGGCTGCTCCTCTCTAGCTTCGTCCTCATGGACTTGTTACTTCAATTTCATTCTGGCAAGGCTCATCGACCTCTAATGGCTGAGTATCTCCTGAAACTGCATCATCCTCTAGAGCCGTCTCTAGCTCACACTGGAAGTGTGTATCAGTAGCAGTCTCCTCATCTTCCTCCTGCTGATTATCTCTAGTAAGCGCATTAACACTTTGGCCAACTGATTCTCTCCGTGGTGGTTGATTTTCTTCATGTACCTCCTGCTCCTGATTCAATGCATTTCTTTGATCAGCAAATAGAGAAACCTCTTGTATACTTGGAGAACGTGTCTCCAATGGCCTAGGTGACTCAATCACAACTCTTGGAGGCTCCGGCTGAACTGGCTCCTTCCTCTGAGATTCCGGACCTTGAGTAATTTGTTTCCTCCTGCTGGTAGTGGGTGTCCTATGATCTCCCATCAAGTTGTAAGTCAAAGGAATGGACCTACTCTTCAATCTGCTCACATGCCTTTCAACTCATGCTCTGGTGAAAGTCATGACTGGAATACAAAGCATGTCCAAATCAGCAATCTCTGGCTCTGACCAATCTGGTGGTGGAAATGGCGTGTCTCTCACTGCCTCATAATCTGGATGGAGAACGTTCATGTCCTCATCCACCTGCTCTGGCACTGGAATGATTTCACACTCCTAATCATGCCCAATGGTAGCCTCGAGAACATTCTTTTTCTAACCCCAGCCTCATTTGATGCACCAGCCTAGTAATCCTCAATATTCGCCTTATGCTTGAATTCTTCTAACAGTATCCATCTGATATTGTTGTGTGGGTCATAATGCTGTCTGTTGGTATGATAAGAAAAATGAAAGAACTGAAGCTCATTTTCAGCTTCTTTGGCTGCCTGAAGTGAAGGAAACACCTCGTCTGAATTCCCCATGACAATTGGGAAGTCAATTCCTCCCTTCTTCTTTCTCTTCTAAATCTTATAATAGGCAACAAGTTGCCTAGATATCTCTAACATCAAAGTTCTATTGGTTGGGTGCTTAGGCAATCTATATGGGTACGAAGAAAAACCTTGCAGCCTGATATAAGAAAACTTCAGAAACTGAACAAACCAGCACCCATACCTTTTTATCAACTCCTGAGCTTCCCTTGAGATCCTATAATGAGTCCGCTGTTGAAGTGATCTTGTTATGTGCATGGTAAAGGCATCATTGACCCGCTTGTAATAGGAGGTACTCGTCAGGTGCAGCTACGGACAGGCCTCATGGATTTTGAACCGATGAGAGCCGCAACCAACCAGCTCCTTGTATGAAATTCCCCTATACTTCGTCATACGAGCCAACATGTAAATGATGTAGGAGCCCATATAGAATGTCTTCGTCCTCCTCAAACTCGGGGGCTGCTCATGCAAGTTGTCACTAATCATCACAGCCCAGTTGATGTGCTCTTTTCCTTCTAGCACGAGATTCATGTAATAGAACATCCATGGCTCAAAAATAAATGCTTGAGGGCAGCCTCCAACTCTGCTAAGCATCATGATCAGGTCACAATACTCTTGCTTCAAATCATCTGATATAATCTACTTTGACAACTTGTAATGTCCCCATTTTTAGCCCTACACTTTCCAGTGATTGATAGCCTATCTCCGGTGCTGTCGGCTAGTCAGAGGCAGAATTAGGGTTTCCGGTTGCTTGGTGGGTTCTTTTGAAGATTCAGGGATTTGCATCTTGGAGTTTGGGATTTTGGATTGCGAATTCTTTCTGGGTTTTCAGAAAGCTTCGCAATGGTATTGCTTTCACTTTGATCCAAGCAACTTTCCGAATTTACTATTTTTAGTAAATTCTATTTTTAGCAGTGGTCTATTCTGCATCAGCTCAGCAAGCTTTCCTCATCTGGCAGTTCAGTTGGTAATATTGATTTTGGCTTTAAGGTGCTCATTTTGGAGGGATAAGTTATTTTAAATTAATAATGTTATATTTTCACATTAACCCCTTGGCCTAGCAATATGACTTTAAGTTGTTTTAAAAAAGGGGGTCTTTAAGGGTGAATTCCTCATCAGGAGGAAATTAAATAATTCCAAGGCCAAAAATTATGAGATGCTTCAGAGGGACGCCAACTTTGATGAAAAGTTTTATTTTATTAAAAAAATAATTATTTCTCCTTGAGGAAGGGAAAATAAATTAAAAATCCAAATTGGAAATAGGGCGCACTTTCTAGAAGCATCTAGAGACTCTCTACTAAGTCTATAAAAGAAGGCCTTCTCTCTTCAGTTGGAGATCTTATGACTTGAATAATGTTATGCTGCCGAAATGGTATTGGGATTGCTTCGAGGAATGTATGCCTCCTAGCCTTGGCTCGACTTCTTGCTTGAAAGATAGCAACTAGTGGAGAGTTAGTTTGTAGTTGAGTGGATGTGTAGTGAGATTTTGCATTGTAGTAGTTATTGTGCATTTGTAGTTCAATTTCTAGCATGTTAATGAAGTTCTGGAGTTGCTGACTTCAAGTTGTTGAATGTTGTTTTTGCTCATAAGTCAAAAAATAAAAATATATTCGTTCTGGGTATTGGCTAGAACCATTTTTATGCCCTAGGCGCCCATTTGTGCAAATTTTGGTGATTTATAATGGAGAATATGATTTTATCTTGTTGGTAGAACATTTATAGAGGCTGTACCATTTTGTTCTGCTTGGCAAATGTTTCTAAAAAAAAATACTTCAATTTGTCAGCTGTTTCTTTGTCTAGTCTTCATTGTCATCATCCTAGCATTCGTTTGCATCAAGTCTCATGTCATTCTGACAAGTATTGAGTGAGTTGTGAGCATTTTAGTGGATTCTAGGGTTGCTGGTTTTGCATTTCAAGTTGCTATTCTGTCATATCAGATTTTGGAAAGTGCATTTTTGGTGAAGGGTTGGTGTTGGGAAGTCATACTAAGCTTGGTGGAGGTCACATTTACTATTGCAGCAATTGAAGAACTTATAATCCTTGTTCTTGCAGGCATTCTCTATATTATTGTAAGCTGAACAGTAGTACTGTCAGCATTTCTTCTCATCATTCTTTTTATGTTTGTAATACCCACTGAATAAGTGGAAGAGGCTGGCTTGCCGCCTATTTACAATTGAATTGCATTGTAGTTTCTTAGCATCTCCGCCCTATGGTAGCTCCATACCCACTCCGGGATTGAAAGCACATTCTGGGTGTTGAGTTTACTTTCAGCACTTGTAGTTGGTAGGGATCCTCTGACCATATGTTCGTCCATCTTGGGCACATTCTTGGTTAGAGTTAATCTTTCAGCATTGCATTGAGATCCTCTGACCATATGCTCGCCGTTATCTGGCACATTCTTGGTTAAAGTTGAATTTTGTATTGCTTTAGTTTTTAAGTGCTAACCCTAACGGGTGTATGTTGTTGTAATTGCATTCCAAAATTGAAAAAAATTGGTTCGGTATATTTCAGTGGTATCAGAGCCAAGATCCTACCATCCTGTGAAAAAGACAGAGTCAATTGACAGATGAGTTACTGATAAAACAACATCTAAGAGCACATTGTGAATCTTCTCTAGAAACAAAAATGGAACCAGGAAATGAGAGATCATTTAGTGGTATGGAGAGATCATTCAGTAACAGGGAGGAAAGAGGAAGAAGGTTGGATAAGAAATTAGATGCAATGATGGATATGATATCTCTTATGTTGGGAAGGATGGGTCAAAACACAATACCGCAAAACAATCTTCAGAGCAATACAAGGCCTATAGGAGAGCATAGTGCTTCAAATCAGCATAATGGTAATTGGGATTAGCGTACTTTAGATAGCACATACATCTCTTCAAGGCCATTCAAACCCACTTTCTTGACTCCAGATATTTCTCAACTTGACCCAAAAAACTCTATGTCATATGTGGACAGTGAAAGACAAAATCATGTTGAGTATAATTCCCTTCCTAATGAAGTCAAGCGTGACATGACTTACAATGACTTTGTGGACCATAAAAGAAAGTATAAAGGTCAAGGAAGATATTATAATCAGAGGAGACCAACAATGCAGAGGAACTCACAACATGCCATCAACAAAGTTATGTTACCACATTTTGATGGTACAAGCAAGGTGCACATGTCACCTCATATTGATCGTGAGCTCGAAGGAGAAACCGTGACAGTTGAAGAGTGTGTGGAAGAGCCCCATAATACGCCCCTTGACTTGCATGTGATGGCAAGTGATGAAGAGCAGTACGGTGATAAGAACATGACAACATTCTTGAGTCCTAACAAGGATTCATCCAATGAAGGTCTTGAGACGAATGACTTCACAGAGGATGCTGGCAGAACGGTTGAAGAAGAGCTAAATGAAGGAAATATTAGTGGACTTGAAGACGAATCCAATGAGTTCATGCATGGTAATGGTGAAGATTTGCTGATGAAGGATTTTACTCTTGTTGCTGTCTCAACTTTCCAAGAAGTTCCACATGAAGAAATCAGCGACATACTTTCTCATGATGGTTCTATAAAAGACAATGAAGGTGAAGTTTTCAAAACAACAAGCATTGAAGATTCTTCACTTCATTTTGGTGGTGACATTGTTGGACTTGGGTTTGACCAGCAAACCCAACCATTGGAAGAAAATGTTTTTGAAGATATCAGCTTAAGAGATTCAGGAGCTGACTTATTCATTGAGTCAATACTTCCAGTGAAGCATGAAAAACCTCTTCCTGTTGATCATCTCAGTCAACCCCTTGGCATTTGGGATCCGGGTGTGTTGGCACCAAGGTATGATAAAGAACCTTTGTGGGATGAATTTCCCTTTGATCCAGATGAAGATCAAAAATCAGATTGCATTGCAAACTATGAGGTGGCCATTGAAGAGGAAGTTGTTTTTGAAGAAGAAGAGTGTTCAACGAAGCTCCATAATGATCTCTTTGAAGTGGTTGCAGCCACTAAAGAAGAGTATGTTGCTACAGAAACTTTCCGAACAGCGGACGATTATGATTCACTTAGCAAGTTGGATGCTGCTATAATGTTTGACCAAGAAGACGGTGATGAAGAAGAAGAGCTTGAAGATCATATGGCTCTTGAAGAGGAGAGAGTTAAAGAGGTTTACAAACACAAGTCTGATTTTTCCATTCAAGAAGCTGATTGCAAAAATAGAGTCGAAGAAATCATGGAGAATGATCATCTCCATGGCATTGAGCATTATCCGCATGTTGGTGGTAAAGTACAAGGATGTTGGAGCAGCATTGAGGGCAGCAAAGACAAGGGATAGGGTTCTGATTTTCAGTTGCAACCTATCAGCAGTTCACCATCTTTGCATTCTTATGAGTGGGAGAGACAATTCAAGGTGTCCATTGACAAGGAAGTGCAAGCTCTATCCATGTTTGATCACACACATAGCTTGGTTGAAGATCTCTACTGGAAGGTTCAATTTGACGAGAGATTGAAAAGGATTAAGGATGAAGTTACTCTCCCTAATTTGCAACATGTCAAAGACTCCTTGGAGACATTGAAATCGGCGTACTTACATGTGAAGTTTCTCTCATTCAGGAGATTTGGTTCCTCACTCCCAATCAAAGAAGTGGTAGTTTTCTGATGGAGATGGCTTTAGCATGTTTCCTAGCCACTTTGGAGGTTTGTGATGCAAACTCTGATGGTTTACTTTCATTATTGGTTCAGGACAGCGAGCTACCCCATGCTTTGATTCTACATTCTGAGACTCTTGGGGTTGGAATTGTGAGAAACTTCTCCAGTCTTCATGGTGGTATCAGTATAATTCAGATGAGGCATAGTAGCTCCATGCGGAGTTATGAGTATGAGATTGTTGAGCTCTTGCGAAGGATTGCTTTCCTCTTTGCAAGAAGATTCGAAGATGTCACATTTGCAGTCTTGGCTCCGTTTGTTACCGTATGGAGGTATGCTGAGGAGTTTGATTTTGAGTTGAGTAGCCTATCTTTCTTCTTGCCTAGGATTGTGATAGATAGTGGTATGGTTGATATTGTTGACTCTGGGCATCTTGGACATGAGACGTTACGTGATATAGATCTCAGTCCTTTAAGATTTTTCAATTTGAGCATTAGGAATGGTAACATTTTGGAGTTACAAAGGAGGTTAGTGCAGCATTGCCATGATGTTTTCACTGATGTGATCAGAGTAGTGCAGCATCGACATGGTGGATCCTTCCTGAGACGGACATGGGACCCTGGGATCATACTTGTTGGGGTATTGATCAGTTCTATATTCTCTGAGGTTGTGGTGGCTTTGCTTGAGGACAAGCAATTTTGGGAAGGGCGGACTGTAATGTCCCCATTTTTAGCCCTACACTTTCCAGTGATTGATAGCCTATCTCCGGTGTGCTGTCGGCTAGTCAGAGGCAGAATTAGGGTTTCCGGTTGCTTGGTGGGTTCTTTTGAAGATTCAGGGATTTGCATCTTGGAGTTTGGGATTTTGGATTGCGAATTCTTTCTGGGTTTTCAGAAAGCTTTGCAATGGTATTGCTTTCACTTTGATCCAAGCAACTTTCCGAATTTACTATTTTTAGTAAATTCTATTTTTAGCAATGGTCTAGTCTGCATCAGCTCAGCAAGCTTTCCTCATCTGGCAGTTCAGTTGGTAATATTGATTTTGGCTTTAAGGTGCTCATTTTGGAGGGATAAGTTATTTTAAATTAATAATGTTATATTTTCACATTAACCCCTTGGCCTAGCAATATGACTTTAAGTTGTTTTAAAAAAGGGGGTCTTCAAGGGTGAATTCCTCATCAGGAGGAAATTAAATAATTCCAAGGCCAAAAATTATGAGATGCTTAAGGGGGATGCCAACTTTGATGAAAAGTTTTATTTTATTAAAAAAATAATTATTTCTCCTTAAGGAAGGGAAAATAAATTAAAATCCAAATTGGAAATAGGGCGCACTTTCTAGAAGCATCTAGAGACTCTCTACTAAGTCTATAAAAGAAGGCCTTCTCTCTTCAGTTGGAGATCTTATGACTTGAGTAATGTTATGCTGCCGAAATGGTATTGGGATTGCTTCGAGGAATGTATGCCTCCAAGCCTTGGCTCGACTTCTTGCTTGAAAGATAGCAACTAGTGGAGAGTTAGTTTGTAGTTGAGTGGATGTGTAGTGAGATTTTGCATTGTAGTAGTTATTGTGCATTTGTAGTTCAATTTCTAGCATGTTAATGAAGTTCTGGAGTTGCTGACTTCAAGTTGTTGAATGTTGTTTTTGCTCATAAGTCAAAAAATAAAAATATATTCGTTTTGGGTATTGGCTAGAACCATTTCTATGCCCTAGGCGCCCATTTGTACAAATTTTGGTGATTTATAATGAAGAATATGATTTTATCTTGTTGGTAGAACATTTATAGAGGCTGTACCATTCTGTTCTGCATGGCAAATGTTTAGAAAAAAAAATACTTCAATTTGTCAACTGTTTTTTTGTCTAGTCTTCATTGTCATCATCCTAGCATTCGTTTGCATCAAAGCTCATGTCATTTTGACAAGTATTGAGTGAGTTGTGAGCATTTTAGTGGATTCTAGGGTTGCTGGTTTTGCATTTCAAGTTGCTGTTCTGTCATATCAGATTTTGGAAAGTGCATTTTTGGTGAAGGGTTGGTGTTGGGAAGTCATACTAAGCTTGGTGGAGGTCACATTTACTATTGCAGCAATTGAAGAACTTATAATCCTTGTTCTTGCAGGCATTCTCTATATTATTGTAAGCTGAACAGTAGTACTGTCAGCATTTCTTCTCATCATTCTCTTTATGTTTGTAATACCCACTGAATAAGTGGAAGAGGCTGGCTTGCCGCCTATTTACAATTGAATTGCACTGTAGTTTCTTAGCATCTCCGCCCTATGGTAGCTCCATTCCCACTCCGGGATTGAAAGCACATTCTGGGTGTTGAGTTTACTTTCAGCACTTGTAGTTGGTAGGGATCCTCTGACCATATGTTCGTCCATCTTGGGCACATTCTTGGTTAGAGTTAATCTTTCAGCATTGCATTGAGATCCTCTGACCATATGCTTGCCGTTATCTGGCACATTCTTGGTTAGAGTTGAATTTTGTATCGCTTTAGTTTTTAAGTGCTAACCCTAACGGGTGTATGTTGTTGTAATTGCATTCCAAAATTGAAAAAAAATTGGTTTGGTATATTTCACAACTTTGTACGAGAGGGCTTGGGCTTATTTATCCAGTGAGCGTTGATCATGTTGGCACATCTCTCGAATGTTGAAGCATGCATTCGTTCAGGACGCTCTCTTGTCTTGTAAATCATCCTCTTGTGCGCTAGGATTCCAAAAGCTTCGCCGATAGTTGCAGGAGTGAGGTTGGCGAATACTTGACCATCTGGTGAAACAATAGACCTGTGATCAGGATCATAGCAATTAGCACACTCCATCATTAGCTCTGGACACTGAATAGCTGGCGGAAAACCAGCAGCTGCATACAACCCACTTCGAACAATGTTGTGCGAAGTGATTGAAGGACGATGATTGCCAACTCCCATCATTCGACTTTTAAAGGCCTCCATGTTGAAAGAGCCCAAATTTGTATTAGCCAGCCTGCTCAACTTTGAATTGAATTTTGACTCCAGCAGGAAAGGCTTGCTCAGCTTCTTGATAACAGCCTGCTTGGATGCAACATTGCTATCTTTGCTAGTCGCTCTTACTTCAGCCATCTTGCAAAATGATAAACATCCATCAGCAATTTAACTTAGAAAAATAATAAAATAACATGGGGCTGCCAGTCGACTTTTAAAATTGAGAAGCTGCAACATCATATTTCATTTGCAAACCTCAACTTCTCCTCTAACAATTCCAAACTTTCAACACTTAGAAGGTTTTCTGCAAGCTTCAACAACTTCATAACTTAAATAAAATCGGCCAACTCTGCTTTCAGCAACTTCAGACTTCAAGTGTGAATTAACTTTGAGCTTCAGCACACAACAATTCTTCTTCTTCAAGTTGAACTTCTTCACCAACTTCGCTACTCACTTGCATTGCAACTTCAACTTCAAAGCTAAAATCGAACTTGCCAGCACTTAGACTTTTCAAATTGCAGCCTTACAAGTCTTCTCTACTTCAAACCGAACAACTCTCAGCCTGCACTACAATTTGCTATTTCAAAGCTCAAGTCGTACTCTTCAATTGATGGAGAAAAATGAATCAACTTTCAGCTCATATAGGCAAGTCGAATTCTAGAAGGAAGCCAAGTTTAGCTAATTCATTAAATCTCCACTACTTCACAGCAGGAATTCGAATTTCCCTCCCTCTGGCAATTTCAACACTTGTCACCTGACGTCCAGAATCTTGACCTTCTAGAATTTCTTAAGATTTATTTTGACTGGCGTACTTAGCATTTAAATTTATTTTGAAAACATTCACTTCAAATTCACTCTTTAAGAAATTTAATTCACCAGTTGAAGCTCTGATTCTCAATTTTATTCATCTCTGACTCTGGAAGATTCATCTCACGAAGAATTCTATCAAATTCATGCCCCGAATGGCACACTTACTAAAACTAGTAAGTTGTCGGAATTTGATGAAACTTAGCTGGGAGCCTACTAGAAGCATGCTGACAACAACGTTAATCTCAGATTTCAATTTATTCACTTCATTTGACTTCAGATTGACCAGAGAAGTACAAACCCTAACTCTTAGACTTGGCCAAAATTTCGCGTTTAAGCTCACAGACGGGCACATCATCGGAAAGTAGACAACAAAAAGAGACAGAAAGAGAGAGAGAGACAAAACCAAAGCCAAAAGACTAGAATGGAGCAAAAATTAGGGGGTTCCCATTTTGAATGGGGCGATGTGTTAAAAGGTCACAACAAAACCCTATAAATCACACTTAGAGTGGAAAAAAAGTCTTAAAGACAATAGAGCACATGTGGTAAGGGTAGGGGCAAAAAGAGTAATCAAGGCATAGTGAGACTGACATATGCACAAAAGGAAAAGACAAAATCTAGCTCCACATAGAGTTCCAATAGTGAGAAGACCTTTATCAAAGGTGAAGTGATGCAGCCAAAACATGTAGGGGCAAAAAGAGCAATTGAGGCATAGTGGGATTAACATATGCACAAAAGGAGAAGACTCAAAGTTTGGCTCCACACAGAGTTCCAAAAGCGATGATACCTTTAGCAAAGGTTGAGTGAAGTAGCCAAAATCTAAGGGTGCCTAATGAAGGAATGCCTAAGTTTGGTAGGACTTAGAGTACACAATGAAAACACAAAGGTAATAAGGATTTAACACAAAATGGGCAAGAAAATATATCCTTCATTAATAATTCAATGGTAGATTACAAATTAGAATAGTTCCCAACTGGAACTATATGCAGGTTGCAAACTTGTACTCAGATTCATGGTGACTAGCACAAAAGTCATATATATAGCTTTGGCCCTTCAATACATATAGCTCACTTGGGTGCTAAGGCTACACCCTTCACAATAAATGCTATTTGTTCCAATTTCAAATAAAACCATTGTGTCATATGCATTACATGTATGGTTTTGAAATCTCTCGTTGATATACTCAATGACTATGAGGTGGCCATACCTACCATGCCATCATCCTTCCATGTGGAACAACCAAAACCATGTCAAGCATTGCCAAAGAATAGCATGTGAGACTTTGTTGCCAACCCTTTATAGATGCTAGTTTATCCTATTTCTTGGATGCAGTTGCATCATGCACATTTGGTAAGAAGAGAATAGATCACGAGCTCTTGCTCATGTGTCATTTGGTTAGTCAATTGCTGACTTGTCATATTTAGAAAATTTTGATGCAATTAACCACATCACATCCTCAACTCCATGGCCCTTCCACTTGACCATGTACTCCTTATACGTCTTTCTCTGTCTCTTCTTGACTCTATTGTCCAACACTTGTTCTATTTCTTCTCATGCTTTTTTTGGCATCATTTGTCTCTTGTCTGTTTCCTTTCATTTGTGCCTCCACTCATGCTATCAGGTTGTCCCCCAACATAAGGGTACAAATTTGCGATATTGAAGAACAGTGAGATGTTGAATCCCTCTGGCAACTTTATCTCATATGCATTCTTTTGATATTTGCACAAGATCTTGCATAATCCACTCTTCTTCCATGCCAACTTGTTACATGTTCCTCTTGGGAACATCTCTTAGTGCAGATGTGCCAATACTATGCGGCCAAATTGAAATCCTACTTCTCTCCATTGTGTGCTCCTTATACTATGCATTGCTTCTCTCTAACTACTTGTGCATGTTGCACATATGTTTTGTAAAATATTTGCCTTCTGTGTTTTACCTTTGCTCTCTTGACATGTTAGGTAACTGTGTCAGTCCTCTTGGGATCTGCCCATAGACTATTTGGAATGGCCTCTTCCCATTGCTTTTGTTCACCGAGTTTTATGTAAGCTTTGCTTGAGCCAAGATTGATTCCCAGAGTCCTAGTTTTTCTCTCACTAGACATTGCAACAAATTCCCAAGCCTCTTGTTGGTTGCCTCTATCTGCCTATCCATCTAAGAATGTTACGTTGAACTAAACTGCAGCTGTGTGTTTAGTTTCTTCCATACTGTTCTCTAAAAGTGTCGCACAAATTGTGTTCCTAGCCAACACAATGGTGAGCTGTAACCCATACAGCTTCATGATCTCCTTTAAGATGTATAACTCATGGAAAACAAGTTATTGTATTCTGATTAAATACTTGAGAAAACTGAGGAAGAAAAGACAACTAGAGGGTCTCTTAGAAAGGGTGGGACTGGGCATATACACAAACCTCTAGAATTGACAAGCTGTATTCATACATAAACTACTTTGTATACATCAAGGCCCTTTTGATAAGTTTTGAGCACATTAATGCCTTGAGGTTGAAGAGGCTTGTGAACTATTAGATTGAATTTTGATCAATGGTTGAAATAAATGTTAAAAGGAGCAGAACTTTTAAAGTCATCGTGGGATTAAAAGGATTTTGAACTGCTAGACCAACAATTTGGAGAGAAGTTTCAGACCATATTGAGAATGCTTTTGGGAATGTGCCAGAAAAGTTCTTAATAAGTGACAAGCTTTTTAATAGCAAAAACGTTTTCTTTAAAGCGTTTATTATTGAATAAGGATTAGTTAAAATGAAAGGATGAATTATTAAATAAGCTTTGATCAAGTTAAGCTTTAATTATTGAAAAGTTAAGCTAATGAATTAATTTCTTGAACCTCATGTAACTTTCATATCTAGTATCTTGTTTATAGGGTTTTGGATTGATTGTTGAAGTTTGGAAGCTTTAGGGTGTACCAAAATAGAAGTTTGCTAATGTTGTGAGAGTATTAAGGGATATATTCATATGCATACTTATTATTTGCTTCCTTTGTGTGAATGTAGTTTACTTGTAAACTTTCAAAATAAAATTTTAATTTGGGTTTTATCTAGTACGTGGTTTATTCAAATTTTTAGTTAGTGGCACCATGGGGTGTTACAAATAATACATTTTTTATTATATTGAATTAGGAATGTATAGCAACAACATTCATTTAAAGAAAAATGTTTTTATCTTGGTTTAACTCTTTTGTTACATAGACTTGTTTTTTTGTTTATGGGTAGATTAATTTTAGGTTCTACTAGGGCCTGAGCCCTTGAAAAGAGAATACAATAAATCAGCCATCACTGCAAACTACCAACATTTAAAACAAAAGAAGCAAAGTATACATTTTTTCTATCTTTTCTTGTGTGATCATAAAACCATTTGGAAATATGCTTTCTTTTTTGAATGCGCTTTTCTATTGAAGACCGTTGTCTATCCCCTTGTCTTGGGAGATACATCCTCAAAAGCTAAACCCCCATCCTCCTCAATAGAGGGAAAATCCTCCTCTGAAGAATTTAAATGAAAAGCCTCAAATCCATGCTCTTGCCAAGGGAAAAACTCTGTAGTATTTACTATTATTTCTGCTTCTTTCAAACTAGCATTCTGCTCATCCAAATGCGTCATAAAATTTGCTTCTTGAACATGCTTAAGATTTGATGGCAATAGTTTTTCCTACGGATTTGGCTTAGAAGGAGAACACTTTTGACTAGACTGAATAAATTGCAATTCTATGTGTTGAATACATAGAAGTACTAAGAGGGGTGCGGGGTGGGGGGTGAATCAGTACTTAAATTCTTTACTTCCAACACCAATTAATCAAAAGAACACATAAGCACACAACCATAACACTAGATTTACATGGAAAACCCTAGAAGGGAAAAACCATAGTGAGCAAATTGCTTGAATCTATTGTCCAAATCCAGCCTCACAAATAAAACAAGATTTACAACAAGTTTTATGGGCTAGAACCCAAAGGAAGCTGCAACTCCCTCAAGTGCTACAACTCTTACAACAAAATGAGGCTACAACCTCTGTACAAAGATAATTATCCGATTCGGATATTTCTTTCAAAAAAATAGACTGCTTCAAATTTCTGTTGACCTTTCCAAACTCTACATTACTATCTTACTTGTTGTGAGTTGAGTTAGCTATTTTTCCCAAAAGGCACACTTGTTCAAGAAACCACTACCATTCCAGTTAAGGACCAACGAGAGTTTGTTAAACCATGTCACAAATCCCGAAGGGAGACGTTGGACACGTTCCAACAATCTCCCCCTCAGCGTCCGATTCAGATATTTCTTTCAAAAAAACAGACTGCTTCAAATTTCTGCTGACCTTTCCAAACTCTACATTACTATCTTACTTGTGAGTTGAGCTAGTTTTTTTTCCCAAAAGGCACACTTGTTCAAGAAACCACTACCATCCTAGTTAAGGACCAACGAGAGTTTGTTAAACCATGTCACAAATCCCGAAGGGAGACGCTGGACACGTTCCAACAGTCTCCCCCTCAACGTTACCTGAGGGGATTTGAATTAGCAACCCCACTCTTATACCACTTGTTGTAAGTTGAGCTAGCCATTTTTCCCAAAAGGCACACATGTTCAAGAAACCACTACCATCCTAGTTCAGGACCAATGGGAAGTTGTTAAACCATGTCACAAATCCCAAAGGGATACGTTGAAAACGTTCCAACAACTTCAGCATAACCACTCTACCAAGCTCCGCAACATCAAAATACAATCAAATACCTCTCTTTTTTCATCACAGCTATCTCCACTATCTTCGTAGCAACATCATTGTTGAGCTACCATGCTTGAATTGATCCTTTCCACATTTCACTATCAAAACAACTTCTGCAGTTATTTTATTCGCACATTATCTTTTCTAGCACTTATCACCCTCCACGCACACATTTCAACAATCTTATAACATGAAACGTGCAACGGTCATGATTGTTGACTCCCAAGACATTTGTGGTAAGTAGAAATCAAATGCGGTTTAAACTGAGATAATTAGGACCTATTTTACTTTAGCATACATCTCCACACTGACGCACACTTCCAAGCACCTAGCGCAATCATCTCAACATACCAAGTCGGCCCAACAAACACTTAACCTTCTATACATTAGCACTAGACCAAAAGCAGTACCAGAGAAACAAAAATAACATCATGTGGATAATGTCATGAACATTATATGGCTTGCCAAACATTCCTATACTCTCCTTTTACCATTTTAGGCTATTTCATGCTGGTACAAACACTTGAACACTAATGTCGGTAGCCCTAACACATTCTAATTACATAGTCTTGATGTAAAACATTGAAAAACATACTTGTGGTAGACAAAGATATTTGAAACTTGAATGCGAGCATACCAACTGACCATATGAACTTATCTTTCAATCAACAAAGGCTAATGTCAAGATGCGGTGAAATGCGGTGGCATCTATTATCTCCCTCTACTTACCTTAACCAGCAACAAGACTTGACTTAACACAGATGACTCTGGAAACTAATGCAGTACATATTGTCACTTGAATCTTGAATGATATGTGTATCTTACCTATATCTAGCAATCCTCCAAACCGCAAGACCATATCTTGAATAGTGGAGAAGTGCAGAGCATTATACTATCCCTTTGTGACTCTAACTCCTTGTTTCACTATTGCCTTTACTCTACTAACTCTAAAACACTATGCAGTAAGTTTCATGATCTCAAATTTGATCCACACATACCTCAGAGCAATCACAAGCTATCTTCTCTGTCCATAGGCTGATAACTTCAAATGTGGTAAAATGTGGTACATTCTCTTGAGCTTGTGACACCTTTCTCAACTTGAACTTAACCAAATTTCTTCAAACTTTTTGCAACTTTCTTTATCTAGCGTTGTGAGAGACTTGACCAGAAATATGTAACAGATGACTCAAAATTGCAATCAGACTGTAAGAGACTTGCCCAAAAATATGTAACAAATGATTCAAAATTGCAATTAGATCATATCATCATATTTGCATAATTGAGTTTATCAACTAGGGATCTCACACTGCAATTAATGTTACTTCCATAGCGAGTCATATAATGATGATAACGAATACAAAGTAAATGCTCATTATGTAGTGATAGGGCCAAGCATACATATGCGAATATATTTAGATTTACAAGGCTTGAACCTGACGTCTAGGCCCACTCACTCACACAAGTTTGTGGAAATATCAAGCTGTATAATAAAGTGCCCAAATCCAAAGGCTTTATCACCCAAGATTTGTAGAGAGGTCGGCAAGTCTTTGAGAATCACATTCCAGTGTGCTTATTATTATTATTTTAATATTATTTTCAAATTAGCATTTAAAAATGCTCTTTTTCCCGCCAACTAAAGAGAGGTCCCAAATTGGGGACATGACAGTCCTTCCGTCCCGAAAATTACTTGTCCTCAAGCAATTCACACTTGTATGCCCAAGTCCCATATCAACCTGAAAGTCATTGCTCTGCCATTTTGTTGGGCATCATTGCCCTTCTGCAGCACCTTGTGAGGCATCCCATCAATCATGCAAATTCCTATGCCATCATTTTTCTCCAACATGCTCTATTGAAGAATACCGCTATGTAACCTTGAGACGAGATAGTCATCTCTCATCCAAACTCCATCAATGATCTGATCATCCTTCGAACAAAGGAGTGTAAAATCTCCTATTTGTTAGCTTGAAACTTTGATCCTTCTCTTTGCTCCACTATCATCACATCTTCATTGACCTTATTATCAACATTTGAAATATTCTCCCCTTCAAGCTCCACTTCAGCGTCTTTGGGGGACTTGATCAGTTCTACTACTTCCTCCTTTTGTGCATTTGGCTCACATTCCATCACCTTGGGCTCTTCTTGTTTCAACGTTGATTCTTCTAGCTCCGGCCCTTTAATCTCTTCCTTGGCAGCTTTTGAATCTTCCTCTTCTTTCTTCTTTCACCTTATGTAGTCATAAAGTCCCTTTTTGCGGGAGTAGCGGGACTCATGTGCTCTCACGTATGCATCAAGGGGAATGTAGGCTTTTGCATCATTTGACAAACTTTGATATTCGAACTTCGAATGCCTCAGTCTCAAGATCTGTGTCCTTTATCCGAGGTCCCGATTTGTGGCTGGTTATTGTAGCAGTGAGAGTCTGCATCATTTGTTTCAGCATCTGATTTACTTGATCCTGCTTCTTTATGAAAGATTTGATTTCGTTAGTCTGCTCCTCCATCTTTATCTTATCTCTGCCTCTATCCTCTTTCTCTCTCTATAAAACTCTGATTGTCCATAGGCTGGCATAATCATCGCTCTGATACCACTGTGAGAGACTTGACCAAAAATATGTAACAAATGACTCAAAATTGCAATCAGACTATAAGAGAATTGCCTAGAAATATGTAACAAATGACTCAAAATTTCAATCAGATCATATCATCATATTTGCATAATTGAGCTTATCAACTAGAGATCTCACACTACAATTAATGTTACTTCCACAACGAGTCATATAATGATGATAACGAATACAAAGTAAATGCTCATTATGTAGTGACAGGGCTACAGGGCTAGGCATACATATGCAAATATATTCAGATTTACAAGGCTTGAACTTGACGTCTAGGCCCACGCACTCACACAAGTCTATGGAAATATCGAGCTATATAATGACGCCCAGATCCAAAGGCTTGATCACCCGAGATTTGCAGAGAGGTCGACAAGTCTTTGAGAATCATGTTCCAGTGTGCTTCAGTTCAACGGAATGATCCTCCAAATGTGATGTGCTCCTATGATTGACGTGATGTTGCTAGCTGTAGAGGATCTCTGCCCTGGATCCCGTTCTCTACTGCAAGAAGGAGATGGTATTCGTCGTCGTTTCCCATGAATGGCTCTGGTATGTGCGATGAAACAATATCAAGCTGTATAGAGGCTTGTCACCTTGCATATGTACACTCGACTGTTGTTTGAAATGCTACGATGGATGTCGTCACCCAGTCTTGATATGGATTTGATTCCTTAGATTCTCAGCTTATGATTCACCCAAGTGTGTGTGTGGAGTCGGCCAGAGCCAAAGGCTCGGCCAGACCGCCCCAGGATATTCGCTCCTCCCATGGCTTGGAACTGATATGCCCGTAGCAGCAATATGAATGAACAGGATAATGGTGGAAATGAATGGATGGAAGAACCAAGACACAAAACCACTGGCAGCGACTATGTCCTACTAGGCTAAGACCCGCTATGTGGTCAATTCCCATGTCTTCATTCAATGATCTGAAAGAGAGCCTTCAGTCCATATATATAGTAATCCATGGCATTGATCAAATGGGTCGGCCAAGGTTTTTATTTAAATTTAAATGTTATTTTATCAATAATTTAAATTTATTATTTATTATTTATTAATTATTTAATATTATATTATTATTATTTAATATTATTTTAAAATATAATAATTATTATTTATTTAATTTAAATATTATTATTATTTTAATATTATTTTCAAATTAGCATTTAAAAATGCTCCTTTTCCTGCCAATTGAAGAGATGTCCCAAATTGGGGACATGACAAGCGCCGAGCCACATGACTTCATAACTTAATGACATTCATTATCAGCACAACTCATCAAGGATATTGACAACATACAGTTATCATGAACTTACACACGAACTTCAGAAGATAAGGTACAATTGTGTATAGATGATACTGATCATCATCACTCCTTTGATCTGCTCCTTTAATAGCATCACTCAGTTGACATCAATGACAACATATACAACACTATGTGCAAACACCCTGTTAGGAATAGGAGGAATTTAAGTACCTCTGAAAGCCTAAATCCCCTCTAAAATTGATTGGTTAGAGAAGCTTTATCAACTTGGCAATTCACAATCTGATCTTGTGATTTAGCTTCCTTCCACCAGGATGTCTTACTAGAAGGATACATGTTTTTTACCTAGACATGCATCCCATGAATGGCCAAGGCCAAAACAGTTTCTACATCTAATTGCCAGCCCTCCATAATCGTGTTGTTTCCAGATCTTACTGCCTACTTTCAACCATTTTTCTACTAGAAGACCAGGGGATAAATCCTTTTCTATCAAAGACGAGCAAAAGTAGGATGTGAGTGACCCAAAGTTTCCAAAGAAATAGACACAAACTTTCCCAGGGATTTATCTATATTTTCCAAAGTTGAGTCGACCTAGAAGTGCAATGGAAGATTGGGCAGCCACACCCATACCAGTAAAACCAAGAAAATTTTGGTCATTGGGTTAAAATCCGGTAGTAACGGTTTGACAAATAAAGATGTATTCCCCCAGTATCATGGTCCCTTAGCCAAAATAAAATCATTGTCCTCCTTGGCTTCACAAGAGATTAAGAGATACAAGAAAGCGTTTCAAGGTTAGAGTTACCCATTTATCAAGCTTTGGCAAACTGGGCCATAGGCTGCTTCATAGTGCTCTGCTTCCTCCTTCACTTTAGATCCCATTTCCAATAATGGGATCTTTTGTGCAATTTGAACAGGCCTCACATAAGCTTCCACTGCCCAAAGGAGCAATTCTTGCATTAGCAAAATATTTTTGCTTTTTCCCAAACCATTGATGCTATGCTTTCTTCAAAAGGCCTTTATCACCCCCGACAACTTCTGAATACTTTTGCCTCCTCCACTTCCTTCATCACTTCTCCATCCTCATCTCCAGACCTTGATACTTATGCTTCTTCTCCCTTGCTAGGTGTGACATGGGAAGTAGCTCCCTTCTTACTCCCATTCGCTACAGTCTGACCATATGCAGCAATATCCACACCACTTAAGGGCTTACAGCAGCAGTTGTTGCTTTTATTACCCCTTTCACTCAATTAAAAGTAGCATGCATAGATCTTCTTATGTAGAGACAATGTGCAAAAGCGTTGCATCATGGGTTACAATCCACAGCACCGCATGATCCACATTATATATATAGACTTGTCATTCTATTATTACCCAAATAATGATTTATAATTATCTACTATTGTTTTTCCCAGTTAAATGTAGTGTTACTATAATGGTCTACACATTTGGATAAAGGCAAATTGACAATTTCAGGACATTGTATTGTAAACCAGAGGACAAAGGACACAAAATATGACATATTTTTGATGTGAAACTTCATATCTTGGTCACCCATCGATGCTGACTTTTTTGGAAACCAGAAAGAATGTTGCCAGTCAATCCACGCTTAGAAGAGCATTTCAGCAATTGAATAATGCCTGTATCTAGAGATTTGTATTTTCAGCAAAACATGCTATTTCTTAAAGTTTTCCCAGGTACTGCTATTAGTCTGAAATTTTTATGGAAAAGGTTGCTTTCCTTTTGCTTGTTATCGAAATTTTATAGAGGTTATTGGCCTCAAATACTTGAAGTTGATGGATATCTGGGATTCTTTTGATTGCTTTTTGTAGAACATATCATACGCTTGGAATTCATCCATACTAGCAGCTTTTATCAAATGCATCATGTATATTAACTGTTACATCTTCATTATTTCCTTCCTTTCCCTAAGTTTACTATAATAGAAGCTTCTTTGTTTTTTAATGTTTGCAATACCTTGTGTTTTACTTGTTCCCCGTAGAGCATTCCAAGGTGTATGTCTTTGTGAAAGATTTATTGATAAACTTAGAAAATTCTGTTGTGAAGATATATACAGACCATTCTTTGATTGTCTTAGATGGTGTTTCTTGATCTCCTATTTTTGTGGCCTTTTGGGAGAACTCACTCTACCTGATTGTAAAGACAATGAATTTTGTTCTTGAAGTTAGCTTGGCTAAGGCTTGAACATATAGTTTAAATCTATTAACTTTTAAGCAGAGCCTTTTTATCTTTACTTTTTAAAGCTGTTGCTTTCCCCAGTTTCTTCTTGAATTGTTGTAAGATGTTCGTTGTGCTGATTATTTATTCTTGATTTGAGATATTTCCCCCTGTTAATTTTTCTGTGTGAAGTCCCCAGCTATGAATTTTACAGTACCATAGTTCAAACTGATTTTGTTTTTGAAGTGCTCCATGTTGCTTGGAATTTTAGATTCTTCATTAATCTAAAGGATAGATTTGAAGGGCAGTCTTGCCACATGGTCATTTCTAGGTAACATTTGGTACACCAATAATCTATGATGCATAGGACTAGCAAAGCCACATTGTGTTTGCCATAGTTTTCTGTTATGCTCCTAAAACCAATTTATCCCCTGCTTAATTATGCTATGAACACTCTAAATCAATAATAACTCCATCCGTATTATCTTACATCATTTGCTGTCTTGCAGACATGCAGACTTGCCACATTCTGTAAGCCTAACAGTTCACGGGAAGAATATTTTAGTTGAGTAAGTATACTCTCATTTACAAATTACTGCAACTTTTTTCTTAGAAACGTATTTATATATGCTTTAAACAACGGTTATGTAATTCTTCGTTTGTGCGAAATTGATAGGCATATATGTGGTTTCCCTCCAAAGAAAGAATTTGAAGAACGTGTAATTGCAAGTTGTATTGATATCGTGGTGTTTGGACACTCACATGTTCCTGGTGTATGGCGGCATAATAATGTTTTGTATGTGAATCGTAAGTTAAAAGACAACTTTGATGGACCTATGTTATTCCTTATTAATTCCTGAACTGACCTCTTTCAAATTTTCAAATGTAAACCATGCAGCTGGCAGTGCCGGCCCAAGACGATTCAAACTTCCACGTTGTATTGCATTTCTGACGATCCATTCAACAGGTGATATTGAAGTAGAATTCACACCAATTGATTCTCTTCCACAAGACACGCTTGGACTTCCATCACCATTTAAAATTTCCACAAAGTCCCATGACAAATCAGATAAAAGAAAGGAAGTAAAAGAAATAGCTAAAGATCATAATAAACGACGTAGGTAATCTTGCTATATTCCTTTTTGAATTGTTTTCTGAATTTTGAGCTTAGATTTCTGATGATAGTTAGCACTTAATTTTTCCTTTTTTGTGCTAGATTTTTGTATTTCGAGGTCAGGTTTCTCATAGCATGTTAATAGAGGGTTTTATACATGGGCTGTTTATTGAGGAATGAATCCTCAATGAACGTTAAATGAAATATCTTTGCTATCTGATAAATGGTTTGGCTCAATGTCAAATAAATCATTTTGGTAAGCCCTTTCTTTGTCAAAAGTTACTTGGAATACACACATTTTCATTTTGTGCTTTTCCAATTTCATTTAGAAATATTTAGTTCTAATGCTCAGCTTGCTTCTCTCTTTCCATCATTCATATTCCTTATTTTCTTATTCTAAACAATTTTTAGTTTGGTTTCATTTCTTGTAAAACTGGTTCACCTATGGTTATATGCGTATTAAATGCAATTATTAACTCTTTGGAAGCAGGCATTAGGAGGTGATGATGATAGAGGAAATCGATTTTAAACAATCTCCCTTTACCTCCCTTAAAAAGAAAGAAACTTAAAAACCAGCTAGGCCAATTAAATTTATAACATCATACATATCATTTTCTTCTTTGCATGCATGTCAAATTGTTTATATGTTTATTTATTTTTATTAAGTAATTATGAAGGCTTTATGACCTGCTAGTTTTTTTATGGGAAAGTTTAAGGTTGTGTATATTCCTTTTTGAAAGCATTTTATTACAGTTTTGAATCAAATTGCTTTTCTTTTGAGTTGGATTAAACTCCCGAAGCCTTTGTTTTTTTTATTAACTGTAATCGAAACTTTATTGTAGTTGTGAAAATTTAATCCATTTGAGAATTTTTAAGATTAGGCGGAATCCTTTTCTCCCGATTGTCTTTTTAAAGGTAAATAAACACCGTTTACCATATTCTTTTTTCTTGTACACTTTGTACATCATTGACAAAATTTCAGCAACTTACCATGTAGCATGATGTATCTGATTTTATGGGAAGAAGACAATGCCTTCAAAATTTATGTGAAAATATTATAATCTATATTTGGTTCTTAAACTCAAATTTCTTGATTTAAGGGTGATTTTAGGTTATTCCATTTTGCAATGTATGAAAAAAGAGAGCTACAGTTGAAGAGAAAGACAACTTTAAATGTTACAAATAGACCTCCTTTGATAAAATTATATGACTATAAAGGTGCCTTTCTCAAAGCTTGGTCTAGGTTTTATTACACAAAGTGATTAGCTCAACCATTTAAAATAGAGTCAAATGTGGAGAAGTTTTACAAAATATTTTTTAACATTGTACTTTTTATTATGACATGTAACAACTTCAATAATTGTACCCAACTAAAAGCTCTACCTTGTATGCAATAAACAAGCATTTTAGGAAACGAGGGGGATGAAATAAAGTTTCATCAAAGATATATCAATAATCAAAGAATGAATAAGGGTCTAAAAGAAAGGAAAGAAGAGAAAAAGTTCTACCAAATAAATAAGCTATGAAAGATTTAGCATTTAGAAATCTTAAGTTTGTAGTATCACTCTTGAAAGAGAGATAGTACAAAGCTCCTTCAACAAATGGAAAAGAAGCACATTGTCTTCACATACAATTCCTTGAAGGGTTGAGTGTTTGATCAAAACATATGCCATCCGTTTAGACCACAAGGTTTCTACTATCATCATTAAAGGAGGCATGCATCTAGGGTGAAGAAAGTGGTCTAAATGCCCTAAGAATTTCTTTTTATAGAATTTAAATATTGTTTATGTTAGAATACAAAGGCATTTTCCTAATTAATTGTTTAATTATTAGGTCCATTTTTATACTAGGATTCTTAAGCTTACTTAGGTCGTGTTTTTTTGCCTCAAGTAATAAGATTGGGAAACATGTCATGATCTAATTTAGTCCTCACCTAAGATTTCATCTAAGGTTTCTTTATCCTTTATCAAGGGTAATTCATCGTATTATTACAATTTATTTATTCTTAATTCATGCTTTTTGTATCAAGAGTCCCTTTTGCCTCCATAGTAATTCTTTTGTTTTTTCTTTATTTCTATGATGGGTGTTTGATTGTAGATGATCTTTGGGAGCTATAGGATTGAGGATTCAATACCAACATGGTATTAGAGCTCAAGATCTATAATTCCCTATAAGAGATTTGGTCTTGAGCAATCAAATGGTGCATCCTAGAGTAAAATAGATCTCACGGTTGTGTCTAGAACACCCCAAAACTCTAAGACTGATTATCAATTTGTTGAAATTCAAAGTAGAAAAGTTGAGTCATTATTTTTGTGGGAACCATATTCAAGGCATTGAAACCCATAGTCGTATGATGTTGTACACATCACTAATATTGCATAGGCTCTATGTAGAAATTTGATTCTATTTGGTATAAATTTAAGCAATTTCTACATTTGATGGTGGCTTTTTTATGTTTTGAGGCAAAAATTTAAATTTTCTAGTAGGGTTTTTTTTTTTTTCAAATTGTAGGAATTGAGTAGCCCCCTATAAACTACAGTGTGCCTGGTAAACTTTTTTCACATGACTGATGACGTTGGTGCGACACGCCCTCTCATACCATGGGGATAGGGGGGAGACTAGACCTTGTGACCTCTTGCCTGCAACAGGATGCTTTAGCTAATTGAGTTGGCCCCCCCGCCCCAAATTTTCTAGTAGGGTTCTAGGTTTCCAAAAAAATCATTATTTTGGCATCTTTTTTTATTGTTGGAGGTGAATTTTCTAGCCATTGTTGCTCATTGCCCCCCTCCCCTGATTGGTCTTCCTCTCATACCATAGGTGGCATCCACCGATCAATCAATTGTAGAGTAAATTATCAACAATTATTGACTGACAACCATTTGTGATAGTCAATATCCTAGTTGAAAGACATTGCCAAACAATCATTCATTCCCTCAAAACCATATCATGTTTGTTGAAAGTAATTTTCAATTATTAGATAGACAATTTCCAAATTTAAAAGTAGTTTTCTAGCCATCATGATAGTTTTAGTCCCTTGACCGATGGTTTTTTTTATCTGAATTAACAATTTTATGGTATGTAGGGAATATTTTGGTGTATAGGGTATATTTCAAAAGCTGTTTTTTGTTGACGTTAGTGCAATACCTCGCAAAAAGTCTCGACCCTAGCCCTAATTTACCCTAAAGGAGCTATTTTTTAATTTTTGGTTTAACCTGGGCATACAATGTTGAAATTTTGCAAACAAGATATCATTATAAATCTTGTTCTAAGCACTTTTTGTTGTAGGTATTTTTCTCATATTTTAGTTTTGGTATATTTTGTTGCTTGTTGAAGTCAAATCTTCATTTTTGGTTACCAAGGCCATAAATGTTTGCTTGGATCTCCAATTTTTATGATTCTTATAGTGTTAAAAAATTATTTTAGAGCTCTTCACATCTATCCATGTAGTTTTCCATTATTTTCCTTAGGTATCTTTTATTTAGTTTGTTGGTAAAAGTTTGTTTGCATGAGATGACTTCATTTTAGCTAATCTACATGTCTTTTTAGTATTTGGTCTTTTTTGGGCATCGTAAGCATCTACTGAATGCCTTTTTTCATTTATAAAAACACTAAGACAAAGTGCCACTATTGTACATGTATTTTTGGGATCTTGCACATCATGTTTTTCCATTTTTTTTACTTGCATTGCTTTATAAAGTGCATTGGGGTTTTGTTGTGTGCATTTTTGTTAAATATAATTACAACCTTGTCTACCCTCATGTGTGTGTACCTTGTTTTACACACCCTTTTTTAGTTGCAAGTACTATTTTGTACATGTTCTGATAAAGTTTCTTCTCCTTCATGCACTACATTATGACACAGTCTCAATGGAACTATCACACCTCTCCCTTGTCAACGTTATATAGGGTCTCATACTGTTGGTGTTAATGCTTCTTTTCTTTTGGAGTGATCTATGTATCTAGTTTTTTATCATATATGCTAGGTGGATGTAGTAGTTGGTTAACCATGCATTTTAGTGAGATGGAACACATACCATATATGCACTCTTGCATTTCTATTACGTGCAACCGACCTTATATATTTAGTTCAATTTCTTGAGACTATTAGCACTTGCATTTTCAACTTGTAGTATACTTTGCATTGGTTGAGTAGTTTCATTGAGGTCACTCATAAAGATTGATGTGCCATATGTAACTTCGATTATTATGTCGTCTTATTTTTCTATATGATCATTGTTCAAGTAGTGTTGTTGGAGTTACTCATGCAAAATTTGGTCTCTTTGATTTTGATCTTCATTTTGATTTTAGAGGAGATTCTTTAGTTTCAACGTTATAACAGTCATTTTTTATAGTTATTTGTAGCTTCTTCGTGCGTTAGTGGTGTTCATGTTCACCTTCAGGATGTCGTTTTGGAGGCTTCTTAGTCCTTATGTTTTCTCTCTTATTCAGAGCAATATCTATTGTATTTGTGATGGAAGTTGTCCTTGGGTTCTCATATTGAACTCTCCACTTTTTCATGTCTTTTTTCTTTTTCGGAGAGGAATTTTTTCCACAGTTTTTTCTCCTTTTTTTTTTCAATTATGGGAGATCCTTTTCTTTTGTACATGGATACTTAATCAAACCTAGTTGTCAAGACCCATTTTATTCCTTTTTATGCATTTGTTATTAAATATTTTAGCTTCTCCCTAAGTTGCACTTAATGGGGGGTGTTAAATTAAAAATATTTTTTTCATAATTAATTATTTAATTATTAGACCCCTTTTTAGACTAGCATACATAAGTTTATTTAGGTCATGTGTTTTTTTGTTTCAAGTCATATGATGGGCACACGTGTCATGATCTAACTTAATCCTCACCTAGAGTTTCATCTAGGGTTTCTTTATCCTTTATTAAGAGTAATTCATTATATTATTACAATTCATTCATTCTTAATTCATTTTTTTCTTTGCATCAAGAGTCTCTTTGGCCTCTATAGAAATTCTATTACTTTTTCTCTTTTCTATGGTAGGTGTTTGATTGCAAGTGATCTTTGCAAGTTGAAGTTGTAGGGTTGAGAATTAAACTCCAATAGTTTAGTCCTTAAACACTTGTATGATTGAGAAATACTTGCTTACTCAAATCTATTAGGATGCATACATGTCCATCCATTGAGAAGGTATTGTCAATTTGATAAGCCTTCTTTTTTTTGACACCTTCATTATTATGGTTTGTATGTGTAATTCTATCTATGTTTTTTATCTACTAGAAGGGTCCATTTGGGTTTAAGAGGTCATCTATACAAATGCTCATGCCCATTTATTGGCATTCTTTTGTGATGGGATTCATCTATGATCAACTATTTGGTTAAATGGCCCATCTATGTGGGACATCGAGAAATGTTTTAACTTGACATGACAAACTCTATAAGTAAATGTGATCTTTCTTTTAAGAGAAAGAGGGCTTTTAGGTTCTCCCTCAATAAATTACTAGGGCTATACAAGAGACTTTAGTGAATCAATTGATAATTTTTTATGATTTGATATGGGTAAATGACCTTATTGAATGGATAAATGGATTGCTTTTGTTTTTGGTTCCCTTCAAGGAATTATACTTCACATTTGAAATTGAGAAATAGTTAACATTGCATTACCAATCATTATATAGATTAGTGTCAATTTTAAAGGAATTCTACCTTGTCACAACTTGAATATACATATATTCTATATGTACCTAACAATTGTTTTTAAATTTTCATTCCTTTCTAAATTTACTATCATACAATAATATCATGTCATTAATTTAAAATATTTTCTACCATAAATTTGTGTCATGCAATTTTTTCTGTCGCTTTTTCTCTAGATTTCTACTATAAACTACTAGAAGCCTTTTTCATCTATTTTTTCAAGTCTCTCAACCTTTCATGTAGATATTCATCATCATTCAATCACAAAGTAGTGTACATCTTTATATTTGGTCCAATGTATTGCATGGGTAAGGAGGCATTAGTTCCACACACCAATTCAAACGAGAAAAATCTAGTTAATCTTTTATAATTTGTTCTATAAGTTGATAGGACAATTTGTATTTTGATGTCCTAGTCTATAATGTTGTTGCACATCTCGGTGAATGTGGTGCCTATAATTTTATTCAATGATTCACTTATGCCATTTGCTTGAGGATGATAAGGATTACTTCTGTTATGAGTGATCATAAACCTATCTAGTAGTTCTAGAATTTTTTTGTTTACAAAATACTTTCCTTGGTAACCCGATAGACAAAGAGGGCAGTCAAATTTAGTTATAATATTTTGATATATTAATCTTGTAGAAAGTTTAATAGTACAATCCTTTGTTGCTTCAAGTTCAACCCATTTAGTAAGGCATTGCACTTTTATTATGACATTTTTTGCTTTTGATTTCTTTGTAGGGGGATCAATAGGTCCAATAAAGTCAAATTTTCAAATGGGATTTGTGCCATTATACAAAAGGGGAATTTCATCTCTTCTGGTAGGTTTCCCTACTTTGTGCCATACATCACAATGTTTTGTGTATTTTTTTGCATCCTTGAAAGCAGGGGCCACCATAAATTTTCTAACATAACATTAATTACAAAATCTTCTCTAGAGTTATGCCCTCTTGATATGCCCTCATGAGCTTCTTTTAAGACGTTTTCTCTTTCATGTTGAAACATAACCCTTTTTATAATTTTGTCCCTCCCTATAATATGAAGTTCTCTTTTAATCAATGAATAAGGTAGTGGCCTTTGCAAAAGTTAGTTCCTTTAATTTTTAGAGCTATTCTCTAGAAATTTTCTAATTGAGAGGAGTTGGGCTATTTTAGTAAGTTCTTCTAGTACTATAGTAATTGTAGATAAGTTTGCATTGAGTAATTCTTTCTTAATACACCTTAGGTCTTCCCTTGTATCAATTCTAGATAAGAAATCTAGTCCTTGTTTAGTTTTTCTCAGCTTTATCATAATTATAAATTTAAACTCCTAAAATAGAAACAACCATCTATAGATTCTACCTTGTACAACTAGTTTGTTCATTAAGTATTTTAGTGGCTCATGGTTTGTGAAGAATGTGGATAGAGTCACAAGTAGGAAATGTCTAAATTTTTGCATTACTAGAGCCTCCCTCTCAATTGTGGTATATTTTCTTTTTTATTGAGATAGTTTGCAACTAGTAAACACAATTGGTTGATCCTTATTTCCTCTTGGTTGGGATGATATTACTCTAATTGTTGTATTTGAAACATCCATATGTACATGAAAAAGGGTATTCTAAATATGGAAACATTAGGATTAAAGATTCTACTATTTTCCTCTTAAGTGTGTTAATGCTTATGGCATTGATCTATCCATTGAAAGGTCTCTTTCTTTTCTTTTAATAGCTCTTCTATTGTCCCACCAACTACTACATAGTCTTCATTGAATTTTCTATGATAGGTAGTGTAACCAAAAGTATCTTTACTTTACTAATTGTCTTTGGGGATGGGAGGTTTAGAATTATTATTACTTTTAATGGATTCACCATTGAGCCTTCTTTGCATATAGCATGACCAAATAATGTACCAAATGGTATTACAAATATATTTTTCTTCAAATTCAATGAAATTTGTAAGCTTATACATCATTCCAATATCATCCAAAGCACTTGAACATGGTATTTGTTTAGTCCATACATAGTCCAATCATCAAAGTATACCTCTAAGAAATAATGAATAAAATATTTGAATATATTGATCATTATTTTGATAAATATCTTAGGTGTTATTTAGTACAAATGACATCATTGTATACGTAAACCACCCCCATTTCGTTGCAAATGTTGTTTTAGGTTGATATTCTTTCTAAATTTTCATTTGATGGTACCCTAAGAATTTTTCTATGAAGGAATCAACTTCCCTACCTACTACTGATTCAAGCACATCTTCTATAAATGGAGTGGGGAAGGGATCATGTAGATGGGTCATATTGAGTTACTTAAATTCAATACACCATTATTTTTCTTGTTTTCATGTGTCGTACCACCATAGGACTTATCCACTAAGTGTCCTCTACTAGTTTGATTATGCCACCAACCATCATTTTGACTAATTTATTCTTGACTTTGCATCATGATTGAGTGTATGGGTTCTTTTCCTTTATGGTTTTGTGCCCTCTTTCAAATAATATTTAATTATTCTAGCTTCCTCATTAATTCTCTTAAGATTAATGAAATTTTTAGGAAATTGATATTTATATTCTCTTAGTATCTCTACAACTTACATGACTTGCTTCTCACCATAATAGTAGTTAATTTTAGCAATTTAAGGGAATCCTTTGTGATATTTTCCTCTTTTGTGCTTAAAGGTTGATTAAGGCATTCATTTTTTGGCACATTGGTAGTAGCTACCTCTCTTTCTCCCTTTTTGAATTCTATTTCCAAGTTTTTAGGATCTTCATCCTCATCCTCATCTTCTCTTATTTTCCTTTTAGTATAGCATAACTTTTGTGGAATATCTATCTTATCCATACACTCTATAGGTTTTTAGATGCCTTTTTCTTATTGTGGTATTGTCTAATATTTGCTATCTCCACATATATTTCTAACTTATTTAATTGGTGATAAAATTATTCCCTTCATCTTTTGTAGTGCATTATTTGTAATTTTGTTGGGGCTATATAATCAATAAGTTTTGCAAAAAACATCGTGTATTATATTCCATTCTCTAGTTTCTCCTCTCTTCTCTTGGCTAATATACCTTTTTAAGATGGGTGACAAGGTCCAATAAAATACTTGAGCATAGAGTCTGCGATCATCTTCTCTTTTATTAGTACACTCCTTAATACAATTCTCTAAATGTGTCAAGTTTAATTTCAACACTATATCAAGGCTAAGCTTCCAATCTCCTTCCTCGAGTAGGTATCTGGTTTTTATCAGGATTGTAAATTCTTTCCAATCAAGATGTTTGGTTTATAGGTATTTTGAGACTCAATCCGACAATTTCAATTTTCATTTGAGTCCATTCCCTTTTGTGCACATCTAACCCTAGTTTTGATCTACTACTTATAATCAATCTCAAAAAATTTGTATGGGTCTCGAGTTGTTAAATTTTGGTAAGTGTGGTCTTCTATCATTGCTCATGTGCTTGTAATGTGTTGCAATTCCAAAATTCCAAAATGTCTATAAGTGTTCATGTTGAAATTTAAATTGTTTGTGTATGCAAACTATTAGAGTTGTTAGATTTTCCTTGTTAGGCATACCTTTCCGCTTACCCCACTTCCCTTTGTTCCTTATTAGGATGTTAGAATTTCCTATCTCATCATGGCATCCCACTTAAGTTTGATTCTCTTTACTCTTATCGACCCATCAAACTTCCCTTTCCTTGAGTACTTCCATAAAGTACACTCGACCCTCGACCCTCAACAAATCCAATACTCCCATGTTTTTTTTGTTTGACTTCATCTACCTTCCTATACACTTAGAAATCCACTTTTTGACTATGGTTGACATCATCAAATTCCTATTTAGAGTTTCTCCTACCCAAAAAACTACTATTCATCCAAAAGTGCATATATTTGTTTTTTGTTTGAAGTGATAGAGAAAATATGACCCATAAACTCTAAAATCATATTGATGGAGCTTTGTAACTGTTGGAAATCAGGTGGTGCTCAAATTTCATTGTTTATTCATGTAGGTGCAAATTCAAATGGAGTAAATGACAAGGTTGGAATGTTTTGCATTTAATGTGGCCATTAGGTTTTTACAACCCATTTTCTTCATGCCATTGAGTAGTGATGTATTTTGAACATATTTTTTGGCTTTTCCTATAACATGCCCGATGTTTACCCTATTGATTTCACCTAAGTTTTAACCCATATGTGAACTATTTGAGTTTACCAACACAGTAATAAAAAATTTCCAATTCAATAACAAAGATGCAAATTCAAAATAAACCCATTTCAAATTTCCATTGCATGACTACAACAACATTGCATAACCCTATGTAACGATTTTATTTTTTTAGTACATTTTACATAAAGCTACAAGATCATAATTTCATAACATAGATTACAAGAGCTTACATAGCTTCCAAGGGTTGAATGGATCAAGAGTACAAATGGTCTAGATGTCCCTTCTTGGGCATACATCTTCAAATTTTGGTTGTCGACTGCATGAGGGAGAGTATCACCCAAGCACTTTTCCGCCAACCACAAACTTATTGCGGTCCCTCACACATCTACCAAACTGGTAAGATGGCCCTACCCTTCAATGAAGAGGTTGGTTTGGTAACCCTCATAATAATAGCCTACTTGAGCATGGTGTTGTTTCCTACATAACTAGAGCTACCATACAACAGATACCCTCCATGCATGAAATTCCTAGCCTAGTTATGCAATCATGGCTCATAGTGAATCGACAAGTGTAATTAGTGGCAACTTACACTACTTTTGCCAAAGATTTGATCATTACATCAAAATCACTTTCTAAGAAGTGGTGTCACACTTCTATGAAGTGGATGTCATATGTTCACCCACCCCCTTTGCTCGATTTGGTAAATAACATGACCACAATAACTCTTGACAAGCTAATTCCACATATCACATAACACGATTCCAACCCAAAAGGTAATGCACATTCAAGTGATCTAACTAACCAACTAGGTTATTATCATCCATGGTTTATTCTAATCCCAAGAATGAATCGCATTAGCCACACATGTTTTCATAACATCACAAACTGATAATTTTAGTATAACACTTCAATGCAATACCATTTCCCATACCTCATGATCCATTACAAAAGTATAATCCACACACAAAATTAAATGACTCCATGTCTTAAAAGTATAATCCACACACAATATTAGATGACTCCATTTCAAAAGTATAATCCACACACAACATTAAATGACTTCATTTCAAAAGTAATGCAACAATCAAGTGTTTAATCTGACCATATAGGTTAATCCCAACCTATGGCTTCAATCAAAAAGTAACACAACAATCAAGTGTTCAATCTAATTGGATAGGTTACTCCCAACCTATGGCTTCAATCAAAAAGTAATGCAACAATCAAGTGTTCAATCTATCTGGGTAGGTTAATCCCAACCTATGGGAAAAGACTATCTTCCTACTTTCAACGAAATATGAGTAACCATTCAAGGATAAACTACCAACATGGCAAATGCATAACATCATATCCTATCAATGAAGATATAATTCATCTAACTTTCTATCATTCTTGTACATTACTAACATCATAATTCATGCAAGCAAATAAGTAACATGCAACCATCTCGATATCATATATACATATACCTTATAGATAGTTATACAATCATGACGATCATAATAATTATATATAGGTATCATATTAATATGACATCCAAAACAACTTATTTCCAATCTAGCCATATTCACAAGCTTGCTTAACAACTTTCAAGATGTGAGAGAGGTTTACATCTAGTGTAACAATGTGCAAAGGAGGAAAACCTCATAGGAAAAAATATCCATTAGAGTAATTTTCTCTCAAAGCTTAACATCAAAACTCCACTTGTTGCTCCTACTTTCAGCTTATCCCCAATTCTAGCCTCCTTCCTACAGTCAAAACTCTCAACAATTAACTCACAAATACTCAAGAAATCTCTCACTTCTCACTACTTGCATTCAACAATACTTTGCACATAAAAACTACAACAAAATGGAAACAAATGAATTCCAAAAGAATGAATGCCAAGACTAAGAGGTCCTCTATTTATATACTAAATTGATGAGGGCCAAGCTACTTGAAACCACACAAATCACAACAATAGACACCAACATAGAAAATGCGAGACAAAAAAAAAACCCACCTTCAATTATTTTCAGATAATGAAATTAAAAATTCAAAACTTACATGCTATAGCCTCATGGGCTTGATTCATTACATCAAAATCAACTCTAAAAAGAAAAATCTACTATTTGGAGCCATAATCTGCACTATCAGGGCTACCTTCTACAACCCCCATTTAACCCTTTTTATTTTCCACAATAATTGCCCTAGAATGTTCTAGAAAGTTCAAATTTCCCCTTTTTGTTCTGGCGCTAAATGTCCCACTGTTTGATTTCTGGCCTAGGAATTTTTTTTATGAAATTCACTTTTTTGAGGACCAACTTCGTGGGGCCATAACTTTTGATCTAGGTGTCTGATTTGCTATTATTACATATCATTGGAAAGCTTTTGACGAGCTCTACAACACATGAATTGACCAAAGGTCTGTTCAACCGCTTTTTGAGCTATTTCGGGGCCTCTAAAGTTTTATGTCTGAATTTGAAGTTGCAGTGGAGAAATTTTCTTGGGACGAAAACTTTAATTTCTCCCAAACCATGCAAGGTATTGAGGTGATTCTTTCGCGACCGGAAATGCTTTTCAGCTTTGCTCCTTGGGGTAAATTTTCATGCCCATACAAGCCCGTTTAAGCCGACTTACTAAAAATAGTAAGTGTTTTTTTTTTGCTTTTTTTGATCCCTGACAGTCTTATACCCCTTAAGTGCCATCATGGGACTCAAAACAACTAAAGAAAATAAAGAACAATTTTTTTTGGGTGATACAAGATTTCCTTACATCACTGGATGCTCCTACATTAGACACCCAGGGTAATTTGAAAAGTGACCCTGTCACTTCTCAGGAGTTAGAGGGAAACCAAGACGGTTAACCTCAACCTCAGATAACCATGGTGAATCTTCAACAAACCTTCCTCTCGATTTCACTAAGTACTCTACATATTGAATGTTTCTTGTGCTTCTACCCACACGACTATCCAAGATTTCTTCTATCTCTTCCTTCTCTGAAGTAGGTGCTGAAATTTTCCACTGTTCTTTTATCGACCCCTCCTCTATATCACCTTCATGACACTCTGTCAAATCAACAATGTTGAACACATGAAAAATGTTTATTCCACTAGGCAACTCTACCTCATAAGTATTTCCTAAATCACGCTTCTTCAGGATCTTGCATGGTCCAAACTTCATCTTTAACTTGTTGTATGTACCAACTGGAAACCTTTCCTTTCACAAATGAACCATGACTTCATCTCCTACCTGGAACTACTTATACCTCCTTCTTTGATCTGCGTGAGCCTTATATTGTGAGTTCATCTTATTGATATGTTTCTTCACCTCTTTGTGCAAATTTTTCGTGTGCTCAACAAAATCTTCAACCTCATCACTACTCTTCTCCCCTTTATCTATCTTTCTCAGTTCATAAGCAGTTCTTGGACTACTCCCATATACAATATGGAATGGTGATTTTCCAGTGCTCCTATCGATAGAATTGTTGTAAGCAAATTCCGCATGTGGTATAATCAAATCCCATCCCTGGGGCTTATCTCCAACTAAGCATCTTAGTAGGTTGCCCAAAATCCTATTCACCACCTTTGTTTGTCCATCAGTCTGTGGATGGTGTGGAAAACTAAACTTCAAATCTGTCTTCAGCTTCTTCCATAATGTCCTCTAGAAATAACCAACAAATTTGGTATCTCTTTCTGAGACTATACTCTTTGGTAGACCATGTAGTCTCACCACCTCTCTAAAAAACTATTTTACAACATAAACATCACTGGTCTTATGACACAAAATGAAATGTGTCATCTTTGAAAATCTATCCACCACCACAAATATGGAATCATGCCCTCTCTATGTCCTTGGCAAGCCAAGAACAAAATCCATGCTAATATCCTCCCATGACCTCTTAGGTACAGGTAATGGCTGATACAATCCAGTATTCTGACTTGTTCCTTTCGCCATCTGACATACTCTGCAACTTTGTACAAAATCCTTCACATCTTGTTGTAACTGTGGCCAATAATAATTCTCACTGACAAGAGCAATGGTCTTATCTCGACCAAAATGTCCAACCAATCCTCCACTATACTTCTTGATTAGATTCTCTCATAGAACTCCTTGGAATGCGCAATTGGCTTCCTCTAAACAACATCCCATCTTGGATTAAGAAATCCAACCATCTCATCCTATCCAATGCAACAAGTTCCAAACAAGCCTTCCAAGCTTTTGCAAGTCTGGATCTTCTGGATACAAACTCTTGAGTTCATTGAACCTAACAACCTCTATATTCATCTCTATCAACAAATTTTGCCTTCTACTTAAGGCATCTGCAACTTTGTTTGACCTTCCACTCCTGTGCTTTAAGGTATAACTCTGCAAAAACTCAACCCACTTTAAGTTCCTTTGATTTAACTTTCCTTGACTATTGAGATACTGCAAAGCCTGGTGATTAGTATATAAAACAAATTCTTTTGGAAACAAATAGTGTCTCCATTTCTTCAAAGCCTGAACTATAGCATAAAACTCTTGATCATAGACAAAATATTTCTTGTTGGCATCATTCAACTTCTCACAAAAATAGGCAATAGGCTTACCTTCTTGACTCAAAATAGTTTCTATGGCAGTGTCACTAGCATCACAGTCTACCTGAAAGACCTTATTGAAATCTGGAAGTGCCAAAACTGGTTTCTCTGTAACTTTCTTCTTCAACATATCAAAACTTTTGGCTGCTCCTGTGGTCCACTTAAACTCTTTTATATCCCCCCTCGTCACTTCAGTTAGAGGTTCACAAATACTACTGAAATTATTAATAAACTTTCTATAAAAACTTGCTAGACCATGAAATGATCTTACCTATGTAACACTCCTTGGAGTAGGCCATTCAATGATAGCTCTCACTTTCTCTGGATCCATTTTGATACCCTTTGCTGAGACAAAAGATCCTAGATACACCAACTTTCTCTTCACAAAACTACATTTCTTCAAATTAATCAACAACTTCTCCTCAGCTTCTCAAAAACTTTCTGGATATTCATCAGGTGCTCCTCCAATGTCTTACTGAAAATTAGAATATCATTTAAATAAACAATACCAAATTTTCCTAAAAATTCTTTAATACCTCATTCATAAGCCACATAAATGTGCTCGGCGCATTGGTTAGCCCAAAAGGCATGACTAACCACTCGTACAAGCCTTCCTTGGTTTTAAAGGTTGTCTTCCATTCATCTCCTTCTCTAATACGGATCTAGTGATATCCGCTCTTCAAATCTATCTTCATGAAGTACTCAATTCCACTCAAACAATCTATAATGTCATCCATCCTTAGCAAGGGGAATTTGTACTTGATGGTGATCTTGTTGATGGCTCTAGAATCTATACACATCCACCATTCCCCATCCTTCTTTGGTGCTAGTACTGCAGGTACTGCACATGGACTCAACCTCTCTCGAATCAATCCTTTCCGCAACAACTCTTGCACTTGTATGTTCAACTCTTCACTCTCTGTTGGAGTCATATGATGAGTTGCCTTATTCGGCAAACTTGCTCCAGGAATCAAGTCTATCTAATGACTAATCTTTCTTACAGGAGGCAAACCTTCAGGTACGTTATCATAAATAATAGCTTGAAACCCATTCAACAAATTTGAAACCTCTATAGGTACCTTAGTTGTATCTTCTTTTTTAACTCTAGGGATCAATGCAAAACACATATGCTCATGCTTCATACCTTCTAGGAACTTTCTTCCATCAACCAAACAAATTCTCGCATTGTTGCATACCTTTTCCGCTGCCTCTTTCAAGGGCTTCAACTTATGACGAACTCCATCCTTTGTCAAATAATAGATTTTGGCATGTCCATTTTGTACTGCTCGTCGATCAAACTGCTACGGTTTGCCTAACAACATATGACAAACACCCATAGGCATAATATCACACAATACCTCATCATGGTAATTTCCAATCTTGAACTTTACCAGACATTGTTCATTTACCAAGGCTTTATGGTCCTTCTACAACCAAGGATCCGATATGGGTTTGGATGCCTTCTTCTCTCCAACTGCAACTTACTAACCATTTCTTTTGAAACAAGGTTATCAGTACTACCTCCATCAATAATAACATTGCAAACTTTACCTTCACACTTACATCTAGTGCGAAACAAATTCTTCCTTTGAGTTGGCTCCTTCTCCTCATTCAACAAGGCTCTTCTAGTAACAAGAACCTCTCCTCTTTTTGCATCTTCAGAATGTGAAGACTCAACATCTTCATCAACATGTGCAACTCGTGCATTACCCTTAGGTCTTCTATTTGTCCTTCCTTGATGTTGAGGACACTCATAAGCTCTATGTCCTTCTCCACACTAAAAACAGGTTCCACAAAAGCCTCCTTTTCCCAGTCCTCATCTAGATCTTCCACTTCCTCTTTGGTCTCCATTATTCTAATCACGAGGACGATAAGTGTTATCTCCTTTCTGGTTCTGGTTGCTACTGAAGCCTTCGCCCTTCTTTTGATCTTCATTTCGACCTCCATATGAGCATCCACCGATCTTTCCTCCACGACCTCCACATCGTTGTTTGTTCTCAAACCTCTTGTTCAATCGTTCTTCAACCTTTAGAGAAAACTGATAAGCGTCCTCAATGGTGGTCATTCTTACCAGTGCCAATTCTTCCTATATGCTTGGCTTCAACCCGTTAATATAACGAGCAACTTTCTCTTTATTCGCCTCATAATGCCATGTTTGAATCAGGATTTTGTGAAATTCATCTGTGTATTCTATCATCGCCCTTGTCCCTTGCCTCAAGCTTTGCATCTTCTTGAGCATGTAATGCCCCGCCACACAACCCTAGAGGAAGTTGCAATTTACTACTCAAACGTACTATATATATATATTGTTTAAGTACAAATAACATGCAAGATCACTATCCATTGCCAACAACCTCTAAGGTTACGAGACTGAGATTACTTAAAACCCAATCAAGAAACATGAATTAAAAACATAGCATTTAATTATTTAACAAATTAAATACTCATACATTCCATACATGACAAAATTACAACAAAGGCATAAGAGATACCACATGATTCCAATAATATAATTTACAATATGATTACAAAACTCATTCTCCGAATGAGGTAATTTCAATATTCAAGGTTACAAATTACATCATCCACCTCGATACAAAGAGGGGTAATAAATTACAATAAAACTGAAAAGAATAAGGCAAGAAAGAACTGAATCCCACGAGCTCTCCAACTAGAAATCTCGTCCACACGAACAAGAAGATGACCCAACAGAATAAGGTGCACGCTCCACCCAACCATGTGATACCCGATGGCTCACCCCCTGTGCTAGGAGATAGTAACAAGGAATTCTAGACAAGACCATCCACCCCTAGACACAGACTAACTCACACTGACACAACCAAACATATGAACCAAACATCCATAAGGATAACACAAGCACAACTCCAACATCACTGACACATGTCACATTGCTTCCAGAAATAAAACATAATGAGTATGATAAGAAGAACATACACATAAACCCAAATACCAACTGTTGTTGTAGAAAGAGTTTCATCACATAGCTCGTCATGGGATATCCTCTGGGAATCTTCCTAGGCTTTGGCCCCCACTATGGGTTATCCTGGTGGCCTCAACTGAATCCCGACCTCTTGCAAAGACAAGATAGATGACTTTGCCATTCCAGGCCTTCCCAACTCATCCCAAGCCTATACGAGCACTTGCGTCCATGAGTGAGGCTCAATTATCTTAATTAGTGTGAAATACTATCTAATTCTAAGTACATTAATTTAGTTATCACTTGATTAAACCACTTCTGAAGGTTTCCCAGTTTACCTCTTTGGGCTCTGGCCCCTAACAAAAGCCACTTTTCTACTTGACAACATACCAAACAAAACCAATCACCAAGAGAATCCCAAGTGCAAACCAACAAGATAAAACCACTCCAACTCTAGGAGGAACATAATGAAAATCCACTCCAAACACAGGGTACAACAAAACACATAATCCACTCCTTCCAAAGGAGGCACAAACCACATAAACCACTCCTAGTACCAAGGAGGCACAAACCATCCCCATTCCTGAAAACCGGGTAAAACAACATGATACAACTATACGCCCTACCCAAGGCAATACAATGGTTGACTACATAACGACAACCCATACAAATAAATGAAACCCCATCTGGAAGACTTACCTAATCAAACAACTCCAAATAGAACAAACAACTCAAACAAAGAGTTCCCTAGCCTCTGGAAGCAAAACTCAATACTACCAAAGTACACTCATAAATTTACAATCATAACAATATTGCCCATACAATACCAACAAGAATTCGCTTAAATCAACAATCATATAAATACACGTTCTTTAAAAACTAAAGATGTCTTTCGACATAACGATATTTTCTCATAAACAGGAACCAAAGTCCATATTTACCTCATATACTTAATCTTTTAACTATTCATATAAGTTCTAAACAATATAATTTTCTTATGAACATTATCTATTCCTTGCAATCTGAAAAACAAACAACATTCCCCATTCACCATTTAAGGCAATGGAATACAAGAACTTTTAAATAACATTCTACCCATTATAACATCGTAATAAAATAACCCTTTTTTTTACACATTTAATATCATCAATTTTGCTCTAGTTATAATCCATATAACTTAACCACGTACATAATCCTGACATTTAACAAATTCTTTACAAGAACTTTAAGATTCCATCGAATCAAACAAGCTGTTGTAAACACATTAACCATATTTGTTTCAATTACAACCCTAACCTTTAACAAATATTTATTCATTGCACTAACCTTAATTTCCAAAATACAACAACACTAATTTTAAAATCAAAACTTACTTACACCTTCCAACTCAAACACAATTATAACTAATTAATTTTCATGTGATTCATAAGAATTAAATTTAATATAAGAGCTTTAACTTTAAACATCACTTAGGAAGCACTTCAAGTAACTAAATAACTATGGTTAGGATTTTCTAAATCCAAGCAAAGCAATGGCATAGTGCAAGTAATCAGTTAAATAATTAATATTATTTGCGCATACTCAAAAGTCAATCAAATTTCATTGGCAACTCAAGGAATATTAAAATTGATAAGTTTATTCCATGATCTCAATTTATTCATAAGGATCATAATCAACTTTTTAAAAAACATCAATCTCTTACAAAATCAATATTTGCATCATTAAATAAAATATCCCTCTTAAACAATATATTTAAATATAAGTATATATTAAACCTATATATAATTATATACTCAACGTATATACACTTATATATGTTTAAATATACATAAATATTATTTATATATATATATATATATATATATTATAAAAAATTATTCAAACTGCAACTCATTTAAATCAAACCCCGAATAATTAAAATATATAATAAAAAACATTTATTTAAATTATAATATATTATATATTATATAATATAAAATTAAATTAAATAAAATTAAAATTAAAAAAAAAAGAAAAAATCAAAACCCCAAACTTAGGGCATGCAGGCCCCTCCCCTTCCGGGTGGTAGGCGTGTGTTCACCACCAGTCTAGCCTCCCCTTTAGGGTGGCGGCTTGTGTGGTTATCCTGCTGATCCCTCCCTTTGAGTGACTGTGTGTGGATTACCACAGGTCAAAGCCTCCCTTTAGGGCAGCTGACCTATGTAGTTACCACCACAGTCCCTTTAGTGGCAGAGTAGCTTCACAACCCAAACAGCCTCATTTTTATTTTATTTAAAAAAAAAACTAAAAGATAAAAACCACTTCCTGTTTTCCATGCAGTTATATTTTCCTGGAAATAATAACCTGAGAATCATAATGAAAAAATGAAAAAAGCAAGATACATATATGTAAAATATATGTATATATATTTACAATGTATATATATATATATATATATATATATATATATATATATATATATATATATATATATCCATTCAGTTCAAATAAATTGGGCAAATTTTATGAGAAACTTACAATAAAAGATTCTTTTAACCACAGTTTATGAACTCAAAAATTAAAATTTCAAATTAAACAAAGGGGTTTCAAAGTTTTCTTTTGTTTTGTTTCAATCTCTATTGTTTGAATTTTTCTTTTGTTTTCTTCTTCCATGTTTTCAACAAAGGTTTTCAAATTTGTTTTCAGAACTTGCTTCCAAATTGAAAATACAAAACTCAAAACAATAATAAGAAGAAAGAAAAAACCTAAGATCTTGAAAATTGAAGAATCAATCTGATGCTGAGCTTCTTGCCATTGCAACACTCCAGATCTACTTCCAAGTTTCCACCTTCAAATCCCAGATTCAATCCCACAAAATAAAACAAAAAGAAAACCCTCTTTCTTTTCTTTCACATCCATGTTTTTCTCTCCCCCAAAATTGAAATTAAAATCCCAATGAAATTTCCAAAAAAAAATCCTCTCAACTCCATCTTCCCAAATTTTCAACTCTCTAAAATATCCCATTGAGATATTTTGATTTTTTTTAAGAATCTTAAAACAAAATTCAATTTTCCAATAACTTTAAATTTATTTTACATAGGCACTTTTCAAAGCAACTTTAATCTTTAAAATCAAAACTTGAATTTCCAAATTAATTTAATTGTTTAATCTATTTCCAACAAAATATATTTAGTTACTTTATTTATTTGCTCACAAAATAACATTTAGTTATTTAGTTTATTTAAATAACATAATAAATTTAACCACCAAAATTAAATTGTTTCACCACAAGAATTTAAATTAAATGAATTAAACTAAATTAAAACTTTTAACCACTTTAATCTAAAATTCATAACTAATCATTTAAACCTTTTTAAACATTGATTTTCACATAAAATTCCGATCGAAAACAACCAATCAAAACTTCAAAGATGACAAGACTTAACAACATACTAGACACCAATTGATGACACACTATGACTAGGGTGATGACTTGGCACGGAAAACCTAACTACTATCTCCCAATCGAATACCGTTGGCCAATAGACATGTTCATACCTGTGTAACTAGGTGGAGTCGGTGTCCTGTACCTACAGTCCTACAAACAAAACAAGTGTCGTACATGCATATAACATAGTAGACACACCGTGAAGAGGAAATCGCGAAATCACAAGGTGCTCGCATGCGAGTGATGTAATCCCGTCCCCTTCACCAATACCGTATCACTAACTGATGCCTCTAACATCAATAATATAATCAAAAGCATAAAGCATCATTAATTCAAATATATGCTAAGCTAATCCAAAGCATGCCATAACGATAACATCAGAATAAAATACCATCATATTAAAATATAACATTCACATCGCTTAACAGTTAGCGATCAAGTAGTAACCAAGTTCCAAAGTCAAAGTGCTAACAGAAACAAAGCATAACATAGAAGAACACTGTTCGATCAAAGAGAAAAAAATGGAGGGGTGTTACATCCTCCCCCCCTAGGGTCAGACTTACTCCTGGAAGCTTGCAAATACTCCTAGTACCAACTCCATAAAATCACACATAAACAATGGTTCCAAAACTGAACCACTCCATACCTCAACATAAAAACAACAACCCGTGCTATAATCAACCCAACCAAGCACATTGTCAATCTATACAAATCAACATGGTGAAGCGTCCAACCACCAAATCTCCAAAACACATAACCATGGATTAACATACATAGTACACATATGCACCAATACACATCACCGAGAATCATCACAAGGCCACACATAGCGCGATATCATTACAATGTTTACTCAAGACAAGGTATGCAACATTATCACTTCAACATTCATTTAACATTTTGCATTTTGAATCCAGGTACAATAATCTAACATCTACATGATTTCTTAAGACTCAACAATAAAGTTGGGAACTATAGGCCTCACCAACAAGATGCACCTATTATGCAATCATCATTAACATGCAATAGTTTCACTAATCCCTTTTCTCTAAACTTTTACTTACTACAAAATGATTTTCTATTCATATTATACATTTTCCATGATTATGAATGCAACTTGGGGACTTAGGTCCTTTACCCAATGTTTGATCTAATAAAACAAACCTTCATGAATACATAAGCATTTTCTCATAAGATACAACATACCATGGGTTTTCAATACACCACACACTCAAGGACATGCATCTTCGTTAAACCAATGGGAAGAGAGAGAAGACGAGTTATTCTGAGTTACGTTGATGGTGTTTTACTTGCAACAACAACTTTCGGACATAATGCAATATTCTATATCTCTCTTGAAGGTTATTTTTCAACAATAAATCCTTTGAAAATCACCCAGGTCTCTGGTGTCAGTCTGTGACAATGCATAAACCTTTCGAGGATAATATGTGAAAATCTTTGGTAATCACAAAGTTGCCCACAAACTAAACAATGTTGGAAGTGAATTTTCATCGAGATGCAACAATATGGTGATGCTTTCAATCTAAACCTTGATTCAAAATAAACAGCAAAAGAGATAAGGCTTTAGAGAGATTCTATTCTATTCTAACTCTTAAGATTAACAATGCAAATGATAAACACTTGAAATGGACCAATCCCAACGAAACCGATCTCTGCTTGACTAAGATTAATCTACAATCTTACAGAAATAGTGCAATCTTCTAAGGTTTTAAAGATTTTTAGATTATGAACATTCACCCAAGACAACCCAATTACAGTTGAAATGCATAAATCTCCATAATTGAACCAAGCACAATGAATATAAAGTTCAGGCTAACTTTGCAAAGCAACTAACAATCAGGTAGCTGCAAAAAGTATGGACCAGGGATTGCTACAACACTTCAAACATTAAATCATGAACATCATTGAATCAGATCTAAATCTAAATCTAATAACCATGAGCAATTTTTAAAAAATAGAATCATAAGAACCATGCAGGATAAGTCAACACAAAAGAGATCACCAGAAAATCACAATGCCTTCAATTGTATTGAATCACCAAACTCCAGCAACAATTCCAATGTTCTGTTACATCACTTGCTCATAAATTGACTAGTTTCTACCTCTACTCTACTGCTAAATTCGCTCTCTATCAAATCTTCTCCTAATCTCTCACCCCCTTACAAATGAGGCACAAACGCCATTTATAGAAAACCCCAAACATGTCGGCCCAATTAGATTTTACAATAATAACTGGCCCCAAAATAGGTCGGCCTAATTAGATTTTACAATAATAACGGGCCCCAAAACAGGTCGGCCAGGAGAATTTCAAAATAGGACAAGATTTGCATTAAATCCATGAATATTATCCATGTCGGCCCACGATCTCCAGCAAGATCAGATTCACGTGTCTTCCAGAAAGTCCTCCAGCTGTAGACAGTTTTGGCACGGATTCTTAGGCAGGTCCCACTTTGAAAATTTAAATTGAACATTTCCAGATTTTCCACTTTTGGCACGAATCCATATGAAAGTCCCCATTTTAATATTTGTTTAGTCCTGAAAAATAGATACCATTATTAATAGCCCACATGTCCAAATTAAATTTGAATAAAATCTTGACCTTTTCTAAAAAAATTACATTTTTATAAGGAAACTTTCCATTTTTTAGAAATTTTATTTCAACATCTTTCAGAAATTTTCATTTTCGAAACATTTAAAAAATTCTATTTTTGGAGATAAATAAATAAATAAATAATTATTTTGGAAAATTTCCATTTTAGCGGTGGGATTCAGGCCCTTAGAAATCGGACCAAGGAAAATCCGGAAAAAATAAGGCGGGCGGACTCTGACCAAAATCGAGAAAACCAGGCGGGCGGGGTCAAAAATTCCGGCCAGGGCGAGGAATCCAGGCCGGCGGAAGACGAGATTATAGGAAATTGTGGTGAAAAATCACAGATTTTGTTCAAAACTTAGTTTTTTCAAAGTGCAACCTGGGGAAATCACTTTGGCAAGCAAGATAAACATCTAAGGACCTCCAAAGACAATGAAATCGATAAAATTAAGGAGCCAAAAGACACCAAAAGCCAATCTGGGAAATTCCAGGTAGACAGGATTATGGGAAATTTCAGGCGAACAGGATTATGGAAAATTCCAGGCAGACTGGAAAATCCCGGATTTTGTTCAAAACCTAGTTTTCTCAAAGTGCAACCTGGGGAAATCACTTTGGCAAGCAAGATGAACATCTAAGGACCTCCAAAGACAATGAAATCAATAAAATTAACGGGCCAAAAGCTAGAGCAAAAAGAGGGTCCCCGCTTTCAGTGGAGCGTGTGTGCAAAACTGCACAACAAATGGCGACTCCGCTGGGAAAATGCTCTAGAGCATTTTGATGATGAACAAGAATCATGAACCCAGAATCTCTGGTTTCAATCTACCTATCAGGCAAACAAATCACAATGCAAGATTAAAGAGTCAGAACCGAGGATAGACTGGACCTTCCATAAACTAAAAATCCAAGTGTGTGTAAGTGAATTCATTTCCCTCCTTAAGCTACTGCAGAAACCAAGCTTAGTCAAGTTGGGCTACGTAAAGATTCTAGCTCCAAAAGCAACCTAGATAGAGCCTCGCTGCCGGTCAGACATCCATAGCCCCGACGAGGTTATCGCTGTGGTTCTCCTGAACATAGCTCTACTGCCAGCCAGGTGTCTATAGCTCCGGTAGAGATATTCAGAGACTCCTGATAAATTGAATTCTTTCTTCCGACTCTCAATATTTTCTCTTCTTTTTCTTTTTCTTTCTTTTTTTTTTTTTAAATTTTTTTTCCACTCTTTTCATTTCAACCTGTGAACAGTGAAGTCCACACTCAGGGCTGAGAACCACAGTGGCACTAAAGCAGAAATATGATTTTTCACCCAACAAGACTTTGCAAGGACCCTACTGCAACCTTCAGATTCTTAAGATGTATGAAGGATATAAGATTTTAGAATACTTCAGATTCAAGTCAGGCCAATGACCCATTCTCTTTAAATCAGACATTCAGACTGCTTGACACAAACAAAAGATCTTTGACCATTAATTCAAGACACATGACTAAAGTCCATCAATAAAACACTTAGAACAATCCCAGATAATAAAGAATTATTGCACAGGAAGGACACCTCCCCAACCAGAAAATAGAAAACCCAAGCTAGAGAAGCAAAACAACCAAACCGAAACCCAAAGCAAACTAAACTAGCCAAAACAGAAGCAAGGAAAAGCCATCTAAACTAAAGCAATCTATCCTAAAGAAAACAAAATAGAAAAAAATAAAGAAAAGCAGACCAAGCTGCATTTATTCAGATCAACACTATGTACAGAGAGACTCAAAGTGGCTCATGATCAGACAGGATGAACTGAGACTCATCCCCATATGATTAATCAATGCATAGACAAGCAATAAGGTGAAGGTAATAATCCTTAGAAATGCAAACCTGTCTTTATATTCAGAAAAATAAATCTCTGCATTGTAGCATTCAAACTCCATGTCAAGATTAGGAATAACTAGTAACTGAGGTAACTCATTAGGACCATGATTAACACATATGCAAGTTGTCTTTCCTAAATCTCCATAATCAAATTGACAAGATTCAAAATTTCTAGCAAAGAAAGAAACAACCTGATTTTGCATTTCTATAGATTGAGTGTTGTGTTCATCATCCTCCACTTGTGAAGAGTTGATCATAGTGTCATCAGGGGGTCTCCATTGATGGTGCAATATTCCACTTGCATTTGAAACAGGCAAGATAGAATTAGAGGAATCATTACATGATGCAGAGTGAAATTCATATCGAATACTTTCAGAACTATGAACATGAAACTTTTCACCTGTTTGAGTATTTCCATGAGGGATCAACAATGAAAACGCAGAGGCATTATCTTGAACAACAATTTCCTCAGCATAATGCTCATCCGAAGGTATCATAGATTGATCTTCCAGCACATTCTCACCTAGAGAAGTTGGAGCATGTTCACCAATACTGACTGCAACATTTATGTTTTCAACATCATTCATATTTTCCTGCACATTAACATGAACCACATCAGCTACCCCATCAATAATGCATAGAATCTGTGAGTTTTCATTGTGCAGTGCATCAATAAGCTGAGGAAAAATAGAATTAGATAAATGAGAAGACTCCCTGAATTCATCTTCTGTTGGCACTAGTTCGGATTCTTTATCACAATCATCAGGAACGTTGACCACTTCACTGAGTGCCTCCTCATGTTCTTCAAGACATTCATCAGCAACTGGTTGACATTCCTTAATCAGAGACTTGTCTGATGCATCTGTCTGTGTATCATTTGCATGTAAGACTAGTTGTACTTGCTCCTTCACCTCCTTTATGACTGTCTGGCACTGGAAACAAGTGAATTCTGAATGCTCTTCCTCATGTATCCTGCACCAAGCTGGTAACAACAACTCCTCTAGGTAGACTCCAAAACCTAGGTTTGACCAATCTCTTATAATTCTGGCAACAAACCCTCTGTATCTAGTCTGTATCACATCTTTGTCTTGGAAAGGAAGAGCTTGTAGGGGAACTTTTTTCTCAGCTTCCACTGCGTCTTCAGGAACTTGACCAACCTCCACAAGAACATCCTCCTTGATCTCTGTAGGTGATTCTTCACTTGAATGTTCCTCTGGTAACTTTAAAATTTCATATTTGTCATCCTGATATTCAGTTCTTTCCAAGGTCACCTCAATATTAGTTGCAACATCATCCCTAGATTTAGAACTAGTTGGCCTCTCTGCAGTGCATTCCTTGTTTAACTTTTCTCTCCCCTCTAGGTATCCTCCAACTCTAACGATGGCCTTAACACAAGAGTGGCAAATGAACTCTGAATGGGCTGCATTATGAACTCTACACCATTTCGATGAAAGGAAATCCTGCAAACGCTTACCACCAACAAGCTGATCTTCAACTATTTGTGTAAACGCCTCAACTACAACATCAATAAACCCTAGATCTGAGGAGGCTAGTGGTTCAGATAGGTTTTGCATGAAAATGTTCCTTTGCAAAACCCTCTCAACTTCACCTAGACAGGTCAGACATTCGAACTCACTGTGTGTACAAGTGTTGTGGATTCTACACTGATCTGATAATGCATAATGATGTAAACCCTTACCATCCCATAGAGCTAACCTCTTGTTTAGAGACTCACAAAGTAGAAAAGAATCAATCTGAAGACTATTTCCATCATGACAAATGTGATACTGCTTTTCCATCTTGACTCAGAACTTGAATTTTCAGATTTTGAGATCTGCCATATCTCATATTTTCAATATAAAGGCTCATTCAATCTTCCAGCTATGTCACCTCGTTCGGCCCTCCTTCTAGCGCCAATCTGTTGATGGTGTTTTCTGCACAGCAACAACTCAGACAGAATGCAATATTCTATCTCTTTTGAAAAGGTTATCTTCAACAATAAATTACTAAAAATCACCCCAAGGTCTCTCGGATGTCAGGTCATGACAATGCATAAACAACTCGGATAATATGTGAAAATGCTGGTAATCACAAGGGGGCCTTACAAATGAACAATGTTGGAAGTGAATTTCATCAGATGCAACAATATGGTGATGCTTTCAATCCTAAAACTAACCCAGATTCAAAATAAACAGCAAAAGAGATAAGGGTTTAGAGAGATTAACAGTGCAAATGATAAACACTTGAAATGGACCAATCCCAACGAAACCAATATCTGCTTGACCAAGATTAATCTACAATCTTACAGAAACAGTGCAATCTTCTAAGGTTTTAAAGATTTTCAGATCATGAACATTCACCCAAGACAACCCAATTGCAGTTGAAATGAATAAATCTCTATAATTGAACCAAGCACAATGAATATAAAGGTTCAGGCTAACTTTACAAAGCAACTAACAATTAGCTAGCTGCAAAAAGTATGGACCAGGGATTGCTGCAAACACTTCAAACATTAAATCATGAACATCATTGAATCAGATCTAAATCTAAATCTAATAACCATGAGCAATTTTAAAAAATAGAATCATAAGAACCATGCAAGATA
>VDFB02270651.1:71949937-71985865 GCA_007258455.2 Sequoia sempervirens
GACCAAAATGCGAGTGCATTATAACACGCTCACGTTTTGTCAATGCATTCACAAAACAAAAAGCCATGTCAAAACTAAGGTATAACGCGAGCGCGTTATAACTCACTCGTGTTATAACACATGCACATTATATATTGCTTTATGAATCCCCAAGCCTTGGGATTGGTATTTTCCTTGGAATGCCAACCCAAAGGCTTGGAGGGAATTCCCAACGACCAGAGACATGTTTTTGGAAATTCTACAATATTTCACATAATTGGGTTCATGCTCACCATTAGGATTGCACATGGTTCAATATCAAACAAATCGAACATCTGGGTAATGTTAGGTTCTCTCTTAGCTATCTAACGATGTAATTTTTTCACTTTTTGATAATGTTAAGCCTTTCATCCATAATTTCTTTTGTTTTTATGTCTCTTTTTTGGAAAAACACAATGTTTGGTGTTTTTTTCGTTATAAATTAACCATTCATTGAAATTTTAAATAAATTACATTTTTAGAAACTAGACTCCATTCAACAATTTTTTTTTAAAAAATTCAATTAGTTTCCAAAATTTGTAGGGGTAGCATGACCAAAATTCTATTTTTTAGGAAGTTTCCACGTCGAAAATTAGTAAAAAAACAAATATTCATTTAAAAATTATTAAAAAAATCATGTATCAACTACATACTGCTAGCTAACTTTTGACTGTAGCAATTTTAAAAATACTAAAAAAAAGTTCACCGTGCTAGGGTCGTACAAGAGTTGCCATGTTATGTTTTTATGACAAAAACAACACCAATTTGTGTGTGTCCCTCGTTTGAACCCCTTAATCTCAACCATTTTCAAAATAAATTAGTAGTTTAGAAAGTAGACTCAGAGCACTTCGATCCTTCTTTTTGTTCCATCTCAAAATTTTGAGTGTAACTATCCTCAATTTGACATCCAAGGTCAGTATTTCCTTATTTCAAAAAAAAAATGGCCATTTAAGTCCCTTTTTTGGGAACCATCTTGGTGCACTTACCCCCGTATGCAACCAAAGATAGTTTCCAAGTGTGTTGGAGACACATGACTAATACATAATGATTTAAGGTAAATGACACCTTAATCCTAATTGTAAATCAAGGTAAAATTATCAAGGTTAGGCAATAATGCATGTAAATTGAACCCTAATAAGCAATGAAGTACAAATAAGCATAAAGACATAAAACATAAAGCAATATCACCATTTAAATTCTTCATGCCACCATTGATTCACCTCCATTTCCCTTCTCCATCTTGCTTAATATGAATAATTTCCCTCAAATTTTGAGTGTGACAAAATAAGCCCATGACAATGACAAAGAAAATTATTGAAGATTGTTGTCTCACACTAGCAACATGTACTTGCATATGAACTAGATTTATGAAAATGACAAGACTGGGGTCTTTTATAGAAAAAACAATTTTAAATGAAGGGTTGAGATTTAATGTCAATAAGATATGTCAATCAATGACAAAGAATGAAAGTTGTAGTATGAAATAGGGTTAGGGAAAAATTAGGGAAAATGATAAGGATGAATGGCTGGGATCAACTTATAAGGTAATTCAATCAAGGGATAGAATTAAATGAGATGTCAAGAGATAAAATTTGACGTGGAAGATAAGATTGGCATAGAAAAAGAGGTTGTAGGAGAAATTCAAGTGAAAAATTAAATAATAAAAGTATTATTTAATTATAGAGGACATGTGACAAGCTAATTTTTTAATTAAATAATAATAATTTAATTCAAAATAGGAAGAAGATGACAAATTAGTAAGTAATTAAATAAATAAATTTATTTAACTTAATGATAGAAAAGGCTAATGAATAATTAAATAATTAAAATAATTATTTAATTATAGTAGAAAGGGACATTAGTGACAAAATTAAATAAATAAAATTTATTTAATTAATCAAAAGAGGGAAAGTAAAGTTAGGAATGAATTAATTAAATAATTAAAATTATTTAACTAATAGAAGACTTCTGACTTTAGACAAGGGAATTGACAAGGAAAAATGGTATTAGCAAGTCTAGGACATTTTTTTAGTGTACATTTTTCCCCTCTTTGATACAATGCAGTTTATCGTGTTGTGTCAAGGAAATTTGATTCAAAAATATACCCTAGTGTGAGGAGGATGAGGAACGATAACGAGGAGGGTTGTGGTATGCCCCCTCGAGAGGACATGTAGGTTCAAAGAACACGAGTGTGCTCTCAAAATGGATAAGAGGAAAATAGATAAGCGGCATAGAATAAATATTAGCATGGAGGATATGGAAGTTAGCAAGGAGTTAGTGGAGACACAAACATCATTTTCCAATCCATCATTTGAAATAGGGTTAGGGGAAAATTAGGGCAAATGATAAGGATGAATGGCTAGGATCAAATTATAAGATAATTCAATCAAGGGATAGAATTAAATGAGATGTCAAGAGATAAGATTTGATGTGGAAGATAAGATTGGCATAGAAAAAGAGGTTGTAGGAGAAATTCAAATGAATAATTAAATAATAAAAGTATTATTTAATTATAGAGGACATGTGACAAGCTAATTTTTTAATTAAATAATAATAATTTAATTCAAAATAGGAAGAAGATGGCAAATTAGTAAGTAATTAAATAAAATTTATTTAATTTAATGACAAAAAAAGCTAATGAATAATTAAATAATTATAGTTGAAAGTGACAAATAATTAAATAAATAAAATCTATTTAATTTTAGTAGAAAGGGGCATTAGTGACACAATTATTTATTTAATTAATCAAAATAGGGAAAATAAAGCTAGGAATGAATTAATTAAATAATTAAAATTATTTAACTAATAGAAGACTTATGAATTTAGACAAGGTAATTGACAAGGAAAAATGGTATTAGAAGGTCTAGGACATTTTTTTAGTGTCTACATTTTGCCCCTCTTTGATACAATGCAGTTTATCGCATTGTGTCAAAGAATTCAATTCAGAAATATGCCCTAGTGTGAAGAGGATGAGGAAGGATGACGAGGAGGGTTGTGGTATGCTTCCTCGAGAGGACATGCGGGTTCAAAGAATATGAGTGTGCTCTCGAAATGGATAAGAGGAAAATAGATAAGCGACATAGAAGAAATGTTAGCATGGATGATATGGAAGTTAGCAAGGCGTTAGTGGAGACACAAACATCATTTGGCAATCCATCATTTGAAATAGGTTTAGGGAAAAATTAGGGAAAATGATAAGGATGAATGGCTAGGATCGAATTATAAAATAATTCGATCAAGGGCTAGAATTAAATGAGATGTCAAGAGATAAGATTTGATGTGGAAGATAAGATTGACACAAAAAAAGAGGTTGTAGGAGAAATTCAAATGAATAATTAAATAATAAAAGTATTATTTAATTATAGAGGACATGTGACAAGCTAATTTTCTAATTAAATAATTAAATAATTTAATTCAAAATAGGAAGAAGATGAAAAATTAGTAAGTAATTAAATAAATAAAATTTATTTAATTTAATGATAGAAAAGGCTAATGAATAATTAAATAATTAAAATAATTATTTAATTATAGTTGAAAGTGACAAATGCATTTAATTATAGTAGAAAGGGACATTAGTGATGCAATAGAGAGAAATAAAGCTAGGAATGAATTAATTAAATAATTAAAATTATTTAACTAATAGAAGACTTATGGCTTTAGACAAGGGAATTGACAAGGAAAAATGGTATTAGCAAGTTTAAGACATTTTTTCAATGTCTACACTAACAAATATATGTTTGTTGTAGGAAAATATGAGGATATCCCCTTATCACTTAGCCTCTTTATTTTTTATGATTTTTAATGCATATAATAAGTGGAAGAATTTTAGGACTAGGCATTGTTATACACCTTCCAAGTCCTAGGAATAATGGCAGTGTATTATTCTAGTGTTGGGATACTAGTTAGACATACTTATATTTTAATTTATGCATAATGGCCTCTTTGGGGACCCATGCGATTCTCATGAGTATTAAAATGAGAGTTACAAAGTTGAGTAGTCTCTTTGAAAATGACACTTCATTATGGGAAGGTGAAAGGCCATAATTTGGTATGTGAAATATTTTCATGAATGATGCCCTTGGTTATAAATACTACTCTTAGATGTAACCATTTATATGTTGAGCATCAAGATATACTTATTTTAAATTCTACTTGGTGGTTTTACTCAAACAAAAATTCTATAATTGAAGACTTGAGTGAGTAGTTTCAACATTAAAGGTTGGAGTGTGCTTAGGATGCTTGTATTATTTGAAGTTTCTATTGCACAAGATGTTTGAATCAACAAATTACATTTTCCATCTTTTTCTAAGATTAATACAATGCTAAATATCCTTGTGATGTTGGGGTTTTCCCTAAATGGTTTCCCATGGTATATGATGTGTCACCTCTCTTCTTATTTTTATTGAATTTCATTGTATTTGTTAGTTTGGTTTGAGTATATTCTTAGATTTATATATCACCCCATTAATATCATATTAAACTATGTATTATTTCTTTTAACGAAAAAATAAATGCCTACATTCAAAACATGATTTACAACAGTTCATATGCAAGTCAAAGTGGAAAGAAAATATAAGGGTGAATGCTATTCAATTTAGACCCAGTTTGACCTTTTCCCCTAGTGTAATGGTCTAGCAAAGTGCAATTCATGTATTTATATGAGAAAATTGGCATTTTTACCTTATCCTTGAATCAACTTGAATCCATACATCTAAGGATTTAGATCTCCAATCTACATGTTTTCCATTTGTTGTCCCAATTCACACCCATAGTTGTAGTTCTAAACCCATATTAGAACCACACATATGGTTTTAACCTCTGAATTCCTAAAATTAAATTAAATATGGGCCCAAATCAACTTCTTTCTAGATCTAGCTATTATCCTTTAACTAGAGCATGAAATATTTAAATTTTGATGCAAGGGTGATGTATTAAAGGATTAAGACATAGGTTGTTTGATCATCTAACAAGAGCAAATAATACATATTACATCATCATTAAAAGAACACTTAGATCATCATAACAACAACATCTAAACTCATAAAAATATATTAGGCATCACACTTAGCTTAGGACAATTACAAATTTGTTTCAAACAAATTAATTTTAAGGTCTTTAAACTAAGGTGAAAGGTGGGAAGCTAGTCACATTCCTCTCCTAGCAAAATAGACTATACTAGTGCTCTTGGCGCCACTTCAAATGTCTAGATTATTGCAAACAAATAAATTTCTAAAGAGGTTTTATGATAGGCTCCAAGTTGCAATTTCCAGGTTTTAAACTACACATTCAAGGATAAAAACCACAAGCATATGATTGATCTATAATAGAAAATAGATGGTTTTCTAGTTTGTTGGGACTTGATTGATACATGTCCAATGACTAATCATTGAGCTAAACCATATAATGTGATCCACTACACAATTATTCCACATTACATCCAAAATTGACTACTCTAATCCTCTTTGGCAATTTTCATAACATGTATATATACTTATTTCTAGACTCAACTCATATAACATGTATATATACTATTTCTCTAGATTCAACTCATATATCTAGGTTCATTTATTTATTATTACTTGTTGCATGTAATTAGTCTAGTTATTTACATAGGGTGGTTTTGTTTTCTTATGACAATATGTTTTTTTAAAATTGTCATTCAACTTAAGTTTGACTCAAAATATTTTGTAGAGAAGATTTATGAATAGGATAATGACATTTAATCTTGAAGAAGAAACAATGTGAATGAAAGAATCAATCCTCCAAATGAGCACTATGTATGCAAAACCTTTGGCCAAATGATAACAAAGATTATACATCTCTGGAAGAATGAGAGCTAGAGATATGTGATCCTTATAAGTCATGAATGCTTGAAAAGTGTTATATGAGTCCCTAAAGAAACAAAATAATTGCCCCTAGTCTCATAGTAAGGAGAGCATCTAAAAACAAAATTATCTTCAACTTAAAGTTCTTTCAAATATTAAATATAACAAAAATGGTACTTGCAAGAAATATGATAGTTGGTCTCAATATGAAAGAAGTATGAACAAAGTTTAAACTATACCATAGAAGAATTAGTCTAGTTATTTATGTAGGGTGGTTTTGTTTTCTTATGACAATATGCTTTTTTAAACTACCATTGAACTTAAGTTTGACTCAAAATATTTTGTAGAGAAGATTGATGGATATGATAATGATATTTAATTTCGAAGAAGAATTAATCTAAATGAAAGAAGAAATCCTCCAAATGAGTGCTATGTACACAAAACCTTTGACCAAACAATAGCAAAGATTATACATCTCTAAAAAAAGAGAGCTAGAGATTTGTGATCCTTATAAGTCATGAATGGTTGGAAAGAGTTATATGAGTCCCTAAAGAAGCAAAATAATTGCCCTTAATCTCATAATAAGGAGAGCATCTGAAAACAAAATAATCTTCAACTTGAAGTTCTATCAAATAAATATTAACAAAAATGGTAGTCGTGAGAAATATGACAATTGGTCTCAATATGAAAGAAGTATGAACGAACTCTAAACTATACCATAGAAGAATTAGTCTAGTTATTTATGTAGGGTGGTTTTGTTTTCTTATAACATTTTTTTTTATTAAATTGCCATTGAACTTAAGTTTGATTCAAAATACTTTGTAGAGAAGATTGATGGATAGGATAATGATATTTAATCTTGAAGAAGAATTAATGTGAATGAAAGAAGCATTCCTCCAAATGAGCACTATGTATGCAAAACTTTTGGCCAAACAATAGCAAAGATTATACATCTCTAAAAAAATGAGAGCTAGAGACATGTGATCCTTATAAGTCATGAATGCAAGAATTATATGAGTCCCTAAAGAAGCAAAAGAATTAGCCCTAATCTTATAGTAAGGAAAACATCTAAAAATAGAATAATCTTTATCTTAAATTTCTATCAAATAAATATAACACAAATAATATTTGTGAGAAATAATGACCGATTTCAATATGAAAAATCTGAACAAACTCTAAATACCATAGAATAATTAAAACTCACATTTTTTATTTTTTTATAACCTATATTAAATTTGAACCAGCTTTTGGTATAATGCCATCGTGTATCACCTTATACAATAGAGCCACCCCTTTTATGGAGAAGAAAATAAAATAAAATAAAAACAGAACATATTAGAGCACACACAAAAGAAATGGAGGATTGTGTTGGATATGCGGTCTCCCATGATTCCAATACCACTTATGACCTTCCCAATATAATAAGAATCAAGTAAGCTTCCACTCAGCAATGCCAATGTATTATTACACCACATTATCCCTACCACTACTAGTTTTCACGCTCACCATGATCTCATCCATCCAAGACAGAGTATTCCCAGCTGCAGTTTTCATGAAAGTGGCAGGCAAGGTTGGTAGGTTTAAATCTCACGCAATAGATTATGGGGGAGCGCCCACCTTGTACCAGGGCCTCCATCATGTCTATCTTTTCCTCCCTAGATTTGATAGCTGCATAGAATTTAGGGCACTTTGTGTCTACAGGCCACGACACAATAGCCCTGTGGTGAAAGGGAAATGAAGGTCCCAAAGCTATTGAAAAGGTTCCATCATCATTTACGCCCTTTTCACTTCTGATAAACCCTTGTTTTACTTGCCGCCCCTTCCTTAAGAACGTTGCAGGAAAAGATACAAAGATTGCCCAAGGTTCCATATGACATGATGGTTTGATAGAGAATCAAGTTATCCAATGTTGGAAAAAATTCCAGTCCCCCTTTCCCCATGCACAAGTACTAGAACCCCTTGTTTTTTCTAGTAAAAAAAGTTGGTTGCTTTACCTAGGCAAGAATATGCTTGTACACATAACCAGCAATTATTTTGTTGGTAAATAAATACTATAAATAAATGAATCATTGAGACAAACCGACTAATTGATGTCAGCACCGCTGACATGGATGCCACATCATTACGGATGAATGTTTCCAATGGCCGGGCCCCACACAATGATGACTAGGTAGGTAGTATTAACGTAACCGATAATAAATAATCCCAGCTTCTCGCCGGCAGGCAGTGACAACTAACTTTTTGCCGGCGGAGAACCGGCGGGTGAATTGTACGCTCCTGGTGGAAACGTAAATACGTCTGGGCTTACAACTGTGGTGTGAATTTATTGTTTTTTATTGGCGTTTGACTGGCTGACACGGCAAGTGGAAGATTTTTGTGGGTGTGTTTACCGGTCAAAATAGGTCGTCAAACAGCGTCGCAGTCTCGCAGACGGCAGACAGGCAACGTTAACGTCAATTAATTGTACTACGTGAAGTTGCCCGGCAGGTGACGAGTGAGTGGTGTGTGGTTTGTTGTGTTGGAGTAATAAGCGGGGTGGATTTCAGTTTGGAGAGACATACGGGGGGTGACGGGAGGGGGGTTTTGTAAGGCGAACAGATCGGTAATGGCTGCCGGCCTTGTGTTAGGTTAGGTACTTAACCGGGGAATTTACTGTTCCGGAATGGCTGTTTGATGAGCTTTACGGCGAGGTGGTCTTTTTGGGCTTTTAAAAGCAGGGTGTTCGGTTTTCGAAATCGTTGAGAACTGACGACATTGTCTAGCTGTCTGAAGCGTTGAGCCAGCGTGTAAGAGGTCTTAAAATACGTGCCGAAACTTTTCAGTTTACCCGAGCAGAAACAAAAATAATTTGTCTGTTTTTAGACGATTATTTTTGGAAATCGTCGAAGCTATTCTGTTTGGTTGATAGATTTGAGCTGTTTTTGTGAGGCTCTCAGGTGCCGCAGTTTTAAGCAATAGGGAGGAGGGATCTTGAGAGAGCTTTAAATTTTGGTGGGATGAAAGCTTTGGCCAGCTCTTCAAAGTTTTGAAGTGTTGTTGTGTGCTTTTGGCTTTGCAGTTTTGCTTCCTTTGGTTTTGAGAAATTGAACAATCGGCGAGACTCGGGTTGTTCAGTGAAGGTTTGGTGAGTTTCTGCAAGTTCAAAAACTCGAGCTTTGAAGTTTACAGAAGCAGAAACGAGGAAGAAGTCTTTCGGTTTCTTGAATATTGCCGAAATCGCTAAAGCTTTGCCTGTTTTTTCAAGCTTTGGTCAGTTCTGAAGAGTTCTGAAGATGCGCTGAAGTTCTGCAGTTGATAGAAGACAAAACGCGGAAATTTCTGACTATTATTGAAGGCATGCATCTGAAAATGGCGGGGCAAGCCGCGATGTTTCGGCTTTATTTCATTGTTTTTGGCCTCATTGTGGCGTCCTTGGGCTATGCTGCTGCACAAAGTTCGCAAGATGCTCTTTATTTGCGGCAGTTAAAGAGTGGATTTGACGATCCGAACGGTGCTTTTCTCAGCTGGAACGAGAACGACGCCTCTCCTTGTAAGTGGAAGGGAATCACTTGCGATGCCACAGGGAACGTCACAGCGATCGACCTTTCCAACACGAACATTGTGGGAGAGTTCCCGGCAATTGTTTGCAGGCTACCCGCTCTCAAGAATCTCTCGATGGCGTTCAACAACGTCAACGGTACTATTCGGGAGGACTTGGGACGCTGCGTGACGCTGGAGTGGCTGGATTTGTCTCAAAATATCCTCGTCGGTGACCTGCCGGATTTTATATCTAAGCTCACGAATTTGCAGTACTTGGACCTTTCTTCCAACAATTTCAGCGGCATCATTCCCCCGGGCTTCGGAAATCTCCCAAAGTTGCAAGTTCTGAGCCTCCATGCCAATCTTCTCAACGCCACAGTTCCGGCATATCTCGGAAACTTAACAAGTCTTGTTCAGCTCAATCTGGCCTGGAATCCAATCATCGGAACATTGCCTCCGGAGCTCGGAAACCTGTCCAATCTGGAACAACTATGGCTGGCGGGCTGCAGCATCGGCGGAGAAATCCCTTCGGAGCTTGGAAATCTGTCGAAGGTCACGAATTTTGACCTTTCTCAAAATTTCTTCTTCGGTTCGATTCCCGAGAGCATCACCAAGCTGAAAAATGTTGTACAGATTGAGCTTTACTCCAACAAATTGTCGGGCCCCATTCCACTCGCCATGGGGGAGTTGAAAGCTCTAAAGCGCTTTGATGCATCGTCGAATATGCTCAATGGTTCGATTCCTGCCGGATTGGGGCAGCTGGATCTTGAATCTTTGAACGTCTACGAAAATAATCTGACCGGAGATATTCCTCAAGATCTCGGGTCATTTACAAGCCTCACAGAATTAAAGCTTTTCACGAACAAGTTAACGGGCTCCTTGCCGCCGAATCTTGGCCGGAATTCTCCTCTGGTGACCTTAGACGTGGCAACGAACCAGCTTTCCGGCAGCCTTCCTTCCCATCTCTGCAACATGAAAAGCCTTCAAGTTTTGAGTGTTTTTGGCAATCAATTTTCCGGCGCTTTGCCTGAAACCCTAGGAAGCTGTACAAGCTTAATGAGGATAAGGCTCGGCGACAATGGATTCAACGGCACGGTCCCCGAATCTCTCTGGGGGCTCTATCATGTCTCACTGCTCGAGCTGCGGCACAATAAATTTGAAGGCTCGATTTCCTCCTCTATTGCTGGCGCCAAAAATTTGTCGCAGCTGGACATCACTGGCAACAAATTTTCCGGCGACATTCCTGAACAAATCGGCGAGCTCTGGAACATCACGGAGATCATTGCCGGCAATAATTTATTAAGCGGCACTTTGCCTCGGAGCTTGGCGAACCTCCGGCGCCTCGCTAGGCTGGACCTCGGCAATAACCAGATAACAGGTAATCTTCTCACTGAAATACAATCATGGCAGCAGCTCACAGATCTCAATCTGAAAAATAACAAGTTTTTCGGTTCGATTCCCGGGGCTTTAGGCTCCTTGCCTGTGCTTACATATCTTGATCTCTCTGAAAATGACTTAACCGGGTCCATACCGAAAGAGCTGGGAAATTTGAAGTTGAATACCTTCAATGTGTCAGACAACCGATTAAGCGGGCCAGTGCCGTCTGTGCTTGAAAATGCAGCTTACGAAGACAGCTTTTTGGGAAACCCTGGGCTGTGTAGCGGAAGCCAAATAAATGGTATAGTCACATGTGGCTCAGCCAGTCGCCGGAGTACAGGATGGCTTATGCGCTGCATTTTTGCATTGGCGGGCATTATTTTGATTGTGGGTCTTGCCTGGTTTTACAGAAGATACCGCAATTTTGCCCTTGCGGAGGGGAAAGACAAAAACAAGAACAAAAATAAAGCTTTCATGGACAAGTCTTCATGGATGCTCACTTCGTTTCATCGATTAGGGTTTAGTGAATATGAGATTCTGGATTGCCTTGATGAAGATAATGTTATTGGGACTGGAGGGGCTGGTAAAGTTTACAAGGCTACACTGAGCAATGGTGAGACTGTGGCTGTCAAGAGGCTCTGGAGCAGCGGTAAAAGTAGAGAGGAGGCCGACTTCAATGACAATGGGTTCAAGGCAGAGGTAGATACTCTGGGGAAAATCAGACACAAGAACATTGTGAAGCTCTGGTGCTGCTGTGCTCACAGGGACTCCAATTTGTTGGTTTATGAATATATGCCTAATGGGAGCTTGGGGGATCTCCTACATGGACCTAAGGCTAGTGTGCTGGATTGGCCTATAAGGTACAGGATTGCAGTTGGGGCGGCACAGGGGTTGGCTTATCTTCATCATGACTGTGTGCCTGCAATTGCTCACAGAGATGTTAAGTCCAACAACATCTTGCTGGATGGGGATTATGTGGCTCACGTGGCGGATTTTGGGCTTGCAAAGATTCTGCAGAGCTGTGGCAGAGGGACTGATTCCATGTCTACAATTGCTGGTTCCTATGGGTACATAGCTCCTGGTTAGTACATAGCACATTCTTTGTGAATCGAATCTTGTGACTGTTTTGTATAGATTTGTTCTGTTTTATAACTTTGATGTTGCGCTTTCTTAACCATATTTTGCTTTTTGGAATATTGAATGCTGATTTTTGTTTTATGAAAAGTAGTTAATAAAATTTGATACAATTACATAGTTGCTTGTTTATTTCATTATAATACTAGTCTGAATTGTTCGGCTTGGCACAGCTGCACTATCATTGAGCTACTTGAGCTACTTAACAGGGTTTTCTAAGACTATGAATTTGGTACTTCCAATAACCCTACTCAACCAACACTTTGGATAAAGTTGTATCCTAGAAGCAAAAGACCAACGCTGATTTTAATCCATGTTGGAAACCAGGATCACATTCGGGCCACTGGTCTGCTTTACTAAAAGCTACATGTCTTTATAGGCTTATTATTGACAGGGTTCTCCCTAGGAATGGATTGATGCTTCGAACCCCACCCCCCAACCTACAACTATCTTTCTCTAAGTAGGCTAATTTCCTTAGGGCTAATAGTTTTTCCACTTGACAATGAATTGTGCCCCAATATTTCCGCCCCAATTCACATTTAAGTGGAGGTTATAATTGTTTCTTAAGTCGAATACCAATTTTACCATGTTGGATAATTGGTCTGGTTATAATTTCAACTCCAGCCTTTAGGCTATTTACAATTAGTTACCTTCTTTTGTTGAGAAATTTTTATCTACTTGTAATTGTGGATTGATGTCTCTGACATTTTTTTTAATATACGAATGCTGATTGGGTTTTTTCTTGCCTCTCATGAATTCAGTTAATTTTGTTTTCCTTTATGACCCAATGCATACTTGATATTTCAGACTGCTAAACAGCAGATGGCTCATTCAATCATTTTCAGCTCTTTTATAAAGCCTGCAACATATTTTGTGCTTGGTTAATTCCTGAAATATTGAATTTTTGCCTTGTTTCTGGAATGTTGTTCTAATTTCAAGGGTGTTCCTTCTATTCCCCTCTATGACTGTGAAGCCCTGTTTTCCTTCTAAATTCAAAACTGCTATTAAGATTTTGAATGGGATCGTTTTGTTATTGCTTGTTTTTTAAACGAATGAACACATGCTTGTTTATTTTTGCTGGAATCTGGTCTTGATGATCTTCTTTCTTGTTTCTCTGCCCTGAACTTCTTTTGCCTTTCAATTCAAAGTTGATTTTGTTTATTTGAATGGGGTCTTGTGGTTCTCCTTGTTAGTTTCTCTGAACTTCTGCTTGCCTGTCTTTGGAGATTAAGACTGATTTTTTTGCTTGCCCTTTGAAATGGGATCTTGTGGTTCACTAACTCAATAATTGAGGCGTCTTTGGAGATTAAGACTGATTTTTTTGCTTGACCTTTGAAATGGGATCTTGTGGTTTGCTTACTCAATAATTGAGGTCTTATTGATCATGCACATTTTATCCTATGTTCTCAAATTCAAACTTGGCGTTCTTTTACTTGTTTCCCACATGGAACCGTTCATTGCCTCTCTCCTTAATTCATGTTGTTTATATGTTGCCCTCTGCAACACTTGATACTGATTATGTTGTCTCTGATGACATTTCCGTGTTGTACAATGTGGGAATGGTTCTTTGTTGTTTGATGCTTCTGCTGACTGATTTTATTTTGTTCAATGGATTCTTCTAAAATCAGATAGCATTTAACTTATTTTCTTTATTGAAAAAGGATGACAATCTCATTTTCAATTTGTTATTCTAAGAGAGCAGAAATAGTTTTAACCTCATAAAATATGGTGTATTTGTTTATGCAGAGTATGCTTACACTCTCAAGGTGAACGAAAAAAGCGACATCTACAGTTTTGGAGTGGTGATGTTAGAACTAGTAACTGGTCGGCGACCAGTAGACCCTGCATTTGGAGAAAACAAGGATCTTGTCAAGTGGGTATGCACTAGAATTGAAAAGAAGAATGAGTTGGAGGAAGTGTTGGATCCCAAGCTTGTAGGTTGTTTCAAAGAGGAAATGGCCATGGTCCTCAAAGTGGCACTTCTCTGCACAAGTGCTTTACCCATCAACAGGCCATCAATGAGGAGGGTGGTAGAGATGCTGCAGGAAGCCAACCCACTTCATAAGGCCAAGGCAAGTGTTAAGTCTGGGAAACTATCTCCCTACTACTATGAGGAACCTACAATGCCAGACAGTCCATAGCGAAATGAAGGGTAATCACATTTTCCACAGTGCAAGACAGTTCATAGCCAAATGAAGTGTAATCAGATTTTACACAGTGCAAGACAGCCCATAGCCAAATGAAGGGTAATCGCATTTCTGGACCAAGTTCGTAGGAGTTTAGACTAGGTTAACCTTTTGCAAAGTCATGGTTGTACATTATTTTCCATTTTATCACCTTTCCCTCTCTTCATCCCTCTGCATTTTCTTTCCTTTGATAATTTCTAAAATGTGATTAGGGCTGATTGTAAGTAACCTTTGAATCTGGGTGCAATACCATATCTCAAATTAGCTACTTGTTCCATTAAATTATTGGGGATCAATGAAATTCTGCAGAATGTTTACAGCTGCATGAACATGGCCTTTTGCTGTTAATATGTATTCCACACATGTTTAAGGGACCATACTTTCTGTCAAGAAGATGAAAAGTGATAAACAACCCAACATGCATTTAGAACCTCACTAATGCTCTCACAGCATGGATCTTAACTTGAAAGATTAATAACATTGAAACATAGATGTTAAATTTTAAAACAAAAAGAAAATGATATATGTAATTGAAAACAGCTAGGACGATGGTAGCTCCTATTGAATGTTTCCATTAAATCACCGTCACAGAACCTTCTTATAGCAGTAGGTAAAGTATTGATGTAACGCTCTTTTAAGTTCCCTGTCTCCTACGCAATGACAGTCTAACCACTACGTTCTGGAAACTACTGCAATCAATTTTAAATGTATGGGATAGTCACATTTGACTAAAACCCATCCAACTACCGTCACTGCTCTGAATTAGAGATTCAATACTCAAAAGGCTTGCTAACCCGTGGGGTCGTGCCATTTAAGAATCAGTTCTTAAATTTATGGCATTTGTAGTTTAGCCCTGATCGTAAGGATGAGCATGGCTACAATTTATTAAATATATCTATAAAATCGGACTATTAATGGGCAATTGGGAGTTAAATAACTTTTTAAGCTGCGCAGTGCGCGCTCACACGAGAGAGGATTTACGACATACAGCATAAATCTACTGCATATTCGTGTACACTTGATTTGTATGAACACAAATAAATACATATACACACGTATATATATATATATATATACACATAAGAATCCAGACGGAGACAGTGGATATAAACCCGATTCAACAGTACCTGCCCCAAGAAAGCTTCGAACAAGGCAACTAAACACTAGTTTAATTAAATATTAGGTTAGACAAATTCGAATAAAACCTTCCCCATACTAAAATTAATTAAGTGTATTAAAAAGGTGTAAATTATTTGAACCATTTGTTGACAAATTTAATTGCTTGTTCAATAAAGTGAACGCCTTATTTCTAATTGAAGATATTTTTAATTCTTCAATTAGGAGAAGTGAGGCTTAGGCCTTGTAAATTGGCCAAGTGGTCATCAACTATGTTTGAGAAATGTTTCAAGTAGGTATAGAAAGATAGGAATTGATTTCGTTGAAATATTGGTGAATATAGAGTGTTATAAAGAGTTAAATGCATGCATAACTAGAATTTAAATATTTAGAAATTAAAAAATTTGTTTGTAATAATCTATTTTTAATGAAAAGAAAAGTGGTTGAAAGATTCTATAGATTTTATTGTGTTATTCATATAAATATTTTTAACGTGTTTATCAAAAAGATGTTGAGAGATATTAGTTTTGAGGTATTTATGGTGTTTTGAGATTGATGTCTCTTGATGTCTTCTAAATAGTATTTTTTAAATATCTATATAGGATTGATATTGATATCTCATAACATCTTTTAAATATATATAAATACTTCAAAATTTATATCTCAACATCTTTTAAATAGATATATTTAAGATACCTTACTAGTTTTTAAATTTCATTTAATAGTTATATGATTAAATTTACTAAAATTTTATAGTATTACTTTTTATTTAATTTAATAGTTATATACTTAAATGAATGGTATTTACTCTATTTTGCAAATTAAAAAAATGGAAACAAAATATTTATTGCATATTTTATTATGTGATTACTTTTAAAGTATTATTTATTATTTTATTTATTTAAGTGCATAAATAATAATTAAAATTTAAATAAATTATATACACATTTAACTATATAATTATTTTGATTTTTTATTTAATATTTTATTTATTAAAGTGCGTAGTTGTAATAACCTTCTTAAATTTTAGTTAAGAAATTACACATATTACACATAATCAAGCATATAAAAATTACATGTGTCCAAAATTCGGGAATAGAGACAAGGAATTGTATTAATACAAGAAATTTAGAGTACAAATGCCAATAACATGGCGAAGCATAAAGTAATGTATATTCCTTACAATAGACCTCATGGTCGAGAACAAAATTATACAATGAATCATAATAAGAACCTTCCTGACAGGATTCTTTCGACATTTAACTCCGACCACATCGAGGGCGAGAAGATTGCTGGAGCACGTTTCCACCTTACCATGATGTGATTCACTTCTCCAGAATTTTTCCTGAAAGATGAATACCCGACCCAACATGAGGAAAAACTAGCAATGCAAAACTGATTGGAGTAATGGAATTTGAAGTTACATAACTACATCTAAGATTTCATGATTTTTAAACACAAACAAGGAGACTCTAGAATACCAACATGCATTGATGATTGTGCATAAGTCAGTCTTAATAGTTCATCTTTAACGTTATTTAGTCCATATTTCTTATAAGCCATGAGGCACAATCTTTGCAATATGAAAGTAACACTAACATGATTGTTTTGTCTATATTCATGCAAGCATATCAATTGTTGGAGATAAAACAATCATAATTCAATCATTCCAAAAATGGTTATAATTCAATAATCATAGAACGAAGTGGTTTCAAATAAAGAATATGTAGGTATTAAATTAAGAAGGTATAGCTCATGTATGTATGCATATACATATATATTTACGTGTGTTTATACTTATATATGAGTATACGTTCTTATGCAATTATACATCAAAGTTTGACTAAGAGGAGAGAGTTCCTATTTCTTCTTTCACATATGATAACCATAATGCAAGAGAGGAAAAGACGACAATATGTCTAACCTTCAATAAGATAAAGTACAATTTGACATTTATAAGCAAATTAGAATATGAATTCCTTTGTCTGACATAATTGATGTTTGCATCTAATTTTCCTAGAGATGTTAAAAAGGATAACACAAATACAATTTCATAAACATCGTCAATCATAAAACTTCCCATTATTTCAAGAATCTTTTAATGTAAGTATATGTTTATACCCTAACATTCAATATTAAATGTTTATACCAGCACAAGGAGTGATTTCATTGTATTTATCAATAATCCAAAATCATAACCTTGATATCATGCTTCAAGGCCTTAATGTGTTCTCATTTTCATTTACATACCCACATACATATGTATTCATAAACAATGCAGTCACATGTAAACATAAAGAGGTATACATACACACTTATATATAAATATAAGTGGATACCTTATAACCTACAACATTGATCTAGTGAACCTTGAACTAGTGATATATTAGACATATAGATTATACAACAATATTTGCTTTTATTGATCAAATGTATTGTTGGTGTTTTTTCCTGCGACCCCCAATCGTAAGGAAAAACACAATGCCTAAACCAAGAGATCAAGAGGTTAAGAAAAAGGTCTTGCACTATCAACAAATTAGGGACAAGAAAGGCCAATGAATAAGGCTATAATCAACCTTCTGCACTTTGAGCTCCACAAAACTCAGGATGGTGTTCCTATTCAAAGATCTGCACATGTAATGAAACTTGCACTAAACAACACATTGCAGACTTCCGACATGTGGATGGTTCTTAGATAAATTTATAAAGGATGTTATATTTTTCATTACATTCAAACATAATCCCTTTGCACATTCAATCAACACTGGGAATAGATAAATTAAGAGACATCTTCACTTCAAATACACAAAGAAGTTACAAGAGAATCATTCTCAATCATAACCCCTATGTTCTTTAATCTCCATGAAGATACAAAAAACCTAATAAATTAAACTTGAAAATGGAAAAGATTCATTGAGATTTTAAATGGTGATTCCTTCCAAGGTTTGCACAAAAGAAGCACACTAGATAAGTGCCTTGTCCATAATAGAGTCAAAATGAAGTAATCTATCTGGTAATAACCTGAACACAAAACCAATGACTATTAAACCATTATTGCATTACAATAATGAGATCACTTTAGGACACATTTGCAACATTCTCATAGATCCTAAATGCAATTCAATATATTCAGTATTTAATTGAGAGCTTTAACCTATTCTTTGAACATGAGCCATCAATCCAAACACCTATTACAACAAATGTGCAACAAAAACCATCATAATTCTTGATTATTTTGATTGAAAATATAATGCATACATTCTAGAGACATTACAATATGACATTGTTCAATATAACTTGCAAACAAATTTGCTTGCTATTAAAAAATATACTACAACATTCAACTCTGAAATTTTGAAGAAATCCTAATCTAGAGATAACCCTGCACAAAAATTAGAATATTTCTTCAACCCGGAGAAAACTAGAACCCCCCACAAATGAGAACAACTTCCCATTTTTAGAGAAAAGAGAAGAGAAGAGAAAATCCCTAAAAAGAATCCACTGTTGACACATGGCATCACTTAGCTCCGTTGATTCTACAATAGAATGTCATTTAGAAAATGCTTTACTCTCCATTTTCACTCTTCTCTTATCTGCCTTCATGCTTGCAACTAAAAAGTTCTTTTGTCACTTCGATATTTGCATTCCTGTGCATCATTTTTACTTGCATGTAAAAAGTCATTTACAACAATATTTTTACCTAGCAAGTGCAACTTTTCACTTCTGGGTAAAAATCCCATTTACCTAGTTTCCATTTTTCTCTGTAGGTAAAATATTCACCCATATACTATTAACTTCACTAATGGATTTTAAATATATGATTTAATCATACATTTTAACATTCCAAACTCTTCAATTTCCATGTGCAAGAATTCTGACATTTTAACAAACACTTGTCTGGCAACCATACTCTGTGCAATTTATCTACAATAATTTGGTCCTTACAACTTCTACCTCTCTATAGCTTAATTATGTTGGCACTAAGAAAATATCACAAAGCTGGCCAAAACAATGCTTGAAAAAGGGAAACTCTTCCACATACTTTGCAATAGGGAGGAAGAAAACATATTGCAGCCACTACAAAGGTCGTTTTTAATGAATATTTGGCATTTTTGGCATTACCAGATACTTAAAAACATCTGAATCCTTGTTAAAATTGCTTCCAAGGCATTATGAATGGTTCAAGCATCTTTTTGGAGGCTACACCAATATTTTCCAGCTTGCAAATGTCTTTAAAAATCCACCTGAAGACAAAAAACGTGATTACAGATTAATTTCTGCCCTTTCCACAATAAAATCCTCCTCCTCACAGTGATGAAATTAACTCAAATCACATAGAGGAATCAACAATGAGCATCCAACACCAATCTTTGCAAAAAAAACTTGGCAAACAATGCTTCCCCACTTCCCCGTAGGCACTTTTCGCTGCAGGCTCTCCCTGCTTCCCTGCAAGCCTTTGCTGACGTGGGCAAGAGCTTCCATGAGCTGGCAGGGAAGCTTTCCTGTGAAGCAAAACATTGTAAAATGTTTGATTTAGTATTTGCTTTGGCTTTTAAAATATTTGCAAATGTTATTGCATGCAGATGTGTAACACCCCGCCAAGGAACCCTAAAGGACAACACATCTAAGCTACAATAATGGAATAATTTTTTTTAAAAAAGAATAACAATAGATTGCATAACATAACTTAACGTATACTCTACTTAAGTCCTCTAAGGTTCCATGACTACGCTAATAACACATCTATTACCAAGAGCTAGAATCAATTCATTAACTAATATGTTAAACATTAAATGATTTAACAACACACATTTCCATAACATGTCATCAAATAAATAATCATTGAAGATCATATATACAAAACTAACAAGTACATATACAAATTCCATTACATGAGGGTACATCATTACATTGTTTACAATATTGCTTCCCTGAATACAATTGGGAAGATTACATCAATATTACAATAAATAGTACATCTGATATACAAGTCCAAAGCATATACATAAAGACTGTCTTCTTGAACTGGAATATGAACTAAAATCCACGACACAATGTGCAACCTCCATGCACACAAACAAGAAGCAAAGAGACCCAATGGAGGAAAAAGCACCGACCTCCCAACCATGTGGAATCCTAAGGTCCACTCCCCGTGCTAGGAAATAACATAAGGTTCCACTACAAGTAAATAGTCAAAAAGGCATCATGCTAACATAGACAAGAGCTATACATGACTGCAACTGAGCACTGCAACAACATTAACAACACATACCACACATTCATTGCTTCCATAGGCACACACAATAGAAGGGAAACACAAAACTAGGGAATGCTAGACTGCAATAGGGAAGAGTGTCATCACATGGTCCTGACATGGATTATCTTGATAGTCTCTCACTAGACGTCGACCCCCATCTATGGTTATCTTGACAGTCTCTCACTAGACGCCGACCCGATAGGGTGACACATGCAGAACCAACATTCCTTTCGAGAGGACAAGGAAGTTGATCTTACCAACCAGGCCTTTTCAACCCATCCTTAGCCTAAATGAGCACTACAGACATGGGTGAGACATCCATTTATCTTATTTAATGTGAAATCTACCCATTCCTCTAATTCATTTTTAGGTTATCACTGGATTAAGAAACTTTCCAATGGGTTGTCATAACAGTCTCTCACTAGACACCGACTCCCATTGAGAGCCACTCCCCCTATTTGCAACTAGTAGACCCTACACAACAAGCAAGGTAAAAAAAAACCATCTTGTACACTTAGCAAAATCACATGAATCCACATAAATCCATACATAGTGCAAGACATTGCTCATCTTGCACACATAATCATAAGAATCCACATATAGTGCAAGGCATCAACCATCTTTCATGCAACATAAATCATTGCCAAACCACTTGCAAAGTGAAACCATCAAAAGAACCACACACACAACATTACTCCCTCCTAGCCTCTGGAAGTCAATCATAACCACTTAGCACAAAAGACTCCCACATTGAACAATAGCCATAACTACCCCAATATCATACCAATTCCAATAATCAAACACATATCCAAAACAAGCACACATTACAACCACAAAATACTCCATATAAGACATTATTTCCACATTTCATGTCACTCACTAACTTAGCCGCTAATTCACTTAATCCAAGCACTTGAAGCAATTATACAAACACTTAAACCATTAATCAACCATATAGTCAAATGCAACAATAGAACATCACATTATTTCACCTATTAGTCAATTTATCTTAAACACATATATTAGGTTTACTTCCTACAAATAACTAAATCCTTAACAGGACATTCATCACTCTAAATTAAATCAATAGTTAGCAACAAAGTAACTAATTAGTAGGAGACATTAATGAACATGACAATCAAGTCTATATGAATTGATTTAACAATAATTATAAACAAATATGAAACTCAGAAGTAATTTTAAAGGAACTATTGATTCACAAATTCTATTTCTAATGATATGTTGGATATGCACTATTATAAATGTGAATACTCTCAATATAATTAAGATAGTCCAACCTAGATATACAACATTGAATGCTCAACTATTCTTTAACAATAGCCTTGCGTGCAATTGAATCTAGATTCATATAAAGGAATAATATTTCATTTCTACCCTTTCACGTTATCAAAATTCCAATAGCACAATCATAACTACCCCCAATTCTTTAACAAATCTCTCAATTATTAAATATAACTAAATCAATTCTTTCCTCATTTAATTTCCAAATTCACTACCTACATAATCAATTAATTACCAGCAAATATATTCTTTTACCTATTTATGGACTAAATCCTTCCACTTAATTAATCACATAGTTTAAATATTCATTTGATAATAACTATTCCATTTTAAATATTTTACCAAAGAATGCAAATTATAATATCAATTATAATTGAATTCAAGGCGCATTTCTCTACCAATCAAGTTATAATATGATTTAACAAACTGTAATATATAAATATATATGTAAAATTGAATGCAGTCAAATCATGCAATTACCATCATAAAATTGAAACCTACAGTGTTCCAAAGAGAATGTCGATAACATTATCGAATGCCAATTATATAAAACATATAGTTCAAAGAATCAAATACCAGTATAAACTAACCATTGAATACCAAATAAGAAACACCATATAGCCTTCGGTTGGAACTCGAAATACCAAGCATGCAATCAACAGACAAATAAAATTCAAGAAAAATTAGTGAATAACCCAAGCTATCGGATTTCCTACTTAGTGCATTTTCAAATATCAAATAGGAAGAATCAAATTAAAAACACATTGCAAATATCAAATGCCAAACACCCCCAAAAAAATCTAACTATCAAAATAAAATCACAGTCCCTAATGTACACTCGACATTAACAATGTCAAAAATTGACGCAGGGAAAGAAATCAATAATCCTTTAGGGGATGAAAGCATCACATCAAACAAAAAACTTAGAAAACTAAAGATCGCCATACATATTGCTGAAGGCCAAGGCATAAATGTAAGCATCAAATGAACTCATCTAATGAATTAGTGATATTCAACATCAAATATAAGATGCAAAGATAATAATACCACTTACAACATCGAATGTCAAGCAAAATATAAACCTTCAAATTTCCAAGCAAAAGCGATATAAATACATTGAATTCCATGCATGGTATTTTCTTCAAATGAAACACAGTAAAATCGCACTAAGCCAAATCGGTAAAGGATTTTTAATACTCAACACAAAGATTATTCATCAAATATTAAGCATAAAGCAAAAACATGAAATTGCAACCTTCAAGGGTAATCATCGAATTTCATGCAACATATAGCATTGAATTCCCAAGTAAATAGCATCAAATGAGGTTGTTGATGGGTGTTTTTGCACCTTCTCAACACAGGAAATGCACAAGTGCACCACCTCTCTTGAAAGGTAGAAATATGCAAACAAGTTACAAATTACTACCCCAAGGTCTCTCGGGCATCAGGTCTTGACAGTGCTTGGAAAATCTCAGTTGTTTCATGTGATTTGTTGGAATCACAAGGAAGACTTACAAACGAGTTACAAAGTGTGGGAAGTGGAGTTTGCAAATGGAGTTCTTAAAGTGAGGAAATTGTTGTTTAGTTGTTGCAGGTTCAAAACAACAGTCTAGAACTCATAATTCAACCTCAAATTTGGCTTTACAATGTGCAATGAACCTTAGCTTAGGTTACTTATTAAAAAAAATAGAAAGGACAGGGAGGAGAGGAAGTTCCTAGACCTGAAACTACGAATGAATAATGATCATGGAGGCTTCTACAATAGACAAACTCCCTAAACTAAGTTTTGCTTGGCCAAGAGGATCCTAAAGTTACACAGTGCAATCTTCTAAGGTCTGCAAATTTTTAGATTGCATACACACATCATGAACATGCAATTAAACTAAGTTGCAACAATAAAGTAAGGAAGCTCAGACTAGCTTTACAAAGTGATTCATCATCAACAAACCACAAAAAGCATGAGCTAAAAATTCATCAAATACAGTAATAGCAAACACCATCATCACTTCCATTCAAGAAACTAACTAAACTAATAGGGGAGTAGAACCATGCATGCATAATGAAGAAACACAAGAGAAACATCCATAAATCATGCAATGTAGCTCTCTATTGCTATAGAATGCCTTTACACTACCTCTCCAACTATTTACAAATGAGGGGGGGACCCCTATTTATAGTTTTCCAAATCCTAAATGAATGGCTAGGATTGAATTACATTGTGTGGCTCAAATTTGATTGCACTAGGGCTTCGCCTACCCCTCATTATATAGCAATTAAAAATACATTCCTTGTCTTTTCTCTATTTTGTCTTGTATTGGCCAGTCACTGTAACAATTTTGTCTTCTAGCTGATTGCCCTTTTGCTGTAGCTGAAACTGTTCAAAAGCTACCTTTTACTTGATGTGTTCGCAGTATCCCTCAATCAATCAAGTACACCTTGTTTGTAGATTTGCATTGTTGTTAAATGGATCAAATGATCTGATTAGACAGCTCCTGACAGATCGTGATTGTTTGTTTGAAGGGAGGAAATAGCCACTCCCTCCCACCACCTTCAAGGCCACCCTTTATAGATTTGTCACTGACTCCCTTGACATAGGCCTTCTTCTAATGCCAGCTCTGTTGATGGGTGCTAGGGGAAGAGGCGAGTATAAATGAGTGGTGAAAGGAGCAATGTGCCTTTTCCTTGTTCAACTTTCGCAATGGGCCTCCCCAATGGACCCGTAGTAGGTTTCTTAAATCCTGCATACATGAAATGTCGTAAGTGATTTCATATGCAAATCAAGGCAAACGTTAGTCAAATCCTGCAAACTCCTTGTTAGATCCATCCATGCATCATCAAAAGATCATAATATTCATATTTGGAGCTCATTTGGACCACAAACATAAATGCGGGCTTAGGGGTGCAGGCGCCATATGGTGGATGGATGGAAAACAACGGACGGTGAACGAACGATGGATGATGGGCAGAGGGATGACAAACGAACGATAGATGACAACAGAGGGATGACAACCTGAAAGGAAATTTCTGAAATGGCCACGGAGGGATGGTAACCCAAAAGGAAAGTTTCCAAATGGCCATGGAGGGACGGCGGCCCGAAAGGAAAGTTCCCAAACGGCCATAGAGGGATGATGACCTGAAAGGGAAGTTCCCATATGGCCACGGAGGGACGACGACTCGAAAGAGAAGTTCCCAAACGAGCCACAGAGCGATGATGACCCTAAAGGAAAGTTCCCAAATGGCCACAAAGGGATGGTGGCTCGAAATGAAAGTTCCCAAATGGCCATGAAGGGATGATGACTTGAAAGGAAAGTTTCAATGATGGCAGAGGGACAAAGGCCCGAGAGGAAATTTCCACAACTTCCCAAAACTTAATGAAACCTTGGTAGCTCACTTAGGCATCACAAAAACATCCCAAATCCATAGGAAACTTGTCCCCAAAGTAAAAAAATGAAGGAAAAAGTGAATCAAGCGATCAAGGACCAAGTCAACAGGAACAAGGAAAAAGGCGAAAAAAGGACTGGGGGACTTTGTTTCTCCCTAGATTTGAATGCCCCAAGTAAAATGAAGGGTCGGGAGCAATGTTTATAGGCCAATTTCCACCAATGGTATGCATTGATTTCTTAGTACGACAGATCTGGGCCAGGTGAGATGTGGGAACTCATGCTCATTTGGATGCTTGGTCAAGGATCGAACAGAGAAACTAAGTGCGGATCCTGCCATGCAGGAAAAAGTTGGGTATTAGTCGCTACTCAGCAGTGAAACATGAGTGGCGACCCGCAGTTGCGGGTCCGCGAGGCTTGGAGGACGCTAAGGCAACGGGTGAAGGGAAACCTGTAGGGGCAGTTTTGCGAAGGTAAAAGACTTAGTGAAATTCAGGTAGGTGAATCTGGTCAAGGCAAAACTAATCATTCTAAGGCATGTGACCCACTTGGACTCTACGAAAGGGGCACACAAATTGAGGTAGGAACAAAAATTACCCAACAGGAGCAGGAACAAGCCGTCAAGAGCGAAAAAGAGGGGGTCCCTACCTACGGCGGGGTGTGTGTGCAAAACATGCACAACAAATGGTGACTCACTGGGGAAATTCTCCAGAGCATTTCGATGACAAACTGGAATCATGAACCCAGAATCTCTGGTTCCAATCTTCACGCTAGGGCAAACAAATCAGATGCTCAACCAAAGGATCAAAACCACTAGTCAACCCAACCTTTAGTATGCTAAAAATCCAAGTGTGTGCAATTGTGTTAATTCCCATCCTTCAGTTGCTATAGGAACCCAAGCTCTGTCAAGTTAAACTACGTAGTTTATTCTAACTCCAAAAGAATCTAGAACATTGCCTCACTGCCAGTCAGGCATCCATAGCCCCAATGAGGTTGTCGTTGTGATTCTCCTGAACATTTCTCTACTATCGACCAGGCATCCATAGCCCCGGTAGAGTTGCTTGGATCCTCCTAAAAGGTTGAATTTCTTCTTTCTTTTGATTTTCAATGTTTTTATTTTCTTTCTTTTGTTATTTTCTTTTGATTTTTCTCTTTTCAATTCCTTTCATTTCAACCTGCAAGCAATGAAGCTTGCATTCAGGGCTGAGAATCACAATGGTGCTGAAGCAGAATTTTAGATATTTCACTTAACTAGACTTCACAATAGGACCCATAGTGACCTCCAGATTCTTAGAATGTGTAAAAGATATAAGATTTTAGAATACATTGGAGTTAGACTAAACCAATGACTTATCCTCTTTGAATCAAATGTCCAGATCACTTGACACTAATAGAAGACCTTTACCATCCACTCTGAAAAATTGATTAAAGACTTTAACAAAGAAATACATAGAACAACCCCAGGCGATAAGTATGGTTGTTGTGCACACAAATGTGCCCAGCTAAAAGTAGAGGGACCCTGAGCAAAGTGACAACAAAGCAAAAACAAACAAAAAGTAAACAAAAGCAAATGAAAAGCAAACACCTAAACTAACCAAAGCGGGACAATGAAAGAAAACAACAAATAAACTACTCTAAAGCAAAAAACCTACAACAAACCAACTAACGTAACGAAATCAGGAAAGCAAGGCTATATACATGAACTTGAGGTATGTACACGAAACCTACATTACCCAAAACAAGCTATGTACAAAGATACTTACAAAGCACTATGTTTAGGGAAGGCAAACTAACTTTTACGCCAGTTGGACTTCATAAAGCATGCACAAGCAAACAAGAAGTAGTTATAGTTCTTGACCATGTAGATTCATCCTTATACTCAGAAAAACAAAGTTTAATATTGTAGCATTCAAATTTAATCACACATTCAGGAAAAATCAGCAGTTGAGGTGATTCATTGAATTTGTGGCTGATCCATAAACAAGTTTTCCTTCCCTCATTCCCATAATCAAAATAATAAGTGCAACTATGAAAATTAACAGGGGCAAGGAAGGATAGAACCTGGATGTTGCCATGCAAAGGTGGCAACGTTTGACAGTTGAGAGTGAGCACTGTATCATTGATCGTTGCATTGACAACCTCGGGTGGGCGTAGTGGAGGGTGCAACATTTCTGGCCTTGGGCATGAATAGGGCTAGGATGACGAGGCAACAATCACCCCTTCCAAACCTTGTGTGGGATCCACAACCCTCATTGGCAGTTCTTCAAAAAGAAATACTTCTCCACATTGATCATCTGCAAACTTGGTACCCACTTGGTTGCTGTCCTCAGATGGCAGTATGTTGTCCCAGTTCCTTTCCTAGGTGTCGACCTTATTTTTATGATGTTCAATGTCATGGGACGTTGACATGCACGAATCTGTCCTATTGCAGCTCCCTGAATGTGAAGGAGGATCAACAATGACCAAGGCGGAAGGACCACCAGTTAAATCTTGCAGTTGACCAAGCATGTCATATGTTTGTTGGCAGCCATCAAAACACCTCCACCTTTATCTTCTTCTTTTTGCCTTTCATACATCTCACCAGGATGTTCAATCATTTCTTCTTGGTCACTATCACTGTAAATGGAGAAGGAACCCCTCTCCCATTCCAGAGGTTCCAATGCTTCACTGCCTGGGAGTTTTGGTAGTATATCCTCATCACTGATTGCTTTCACAATTTTCTCTTCCTCGGTGTCACTTTACCTTTGTGGGACAATTCCAAGTGGGAAGAAGTCTGCAAGGGACACTAGTCCATCAAGGGGATCAATATATGACGAGCGATCCACCTCCGGAAGTCCTCCATATAGCCTATCATCCCTTGCGTACAATTACTCTTCAAGAGAGAAAGGTTCTTGATGTCCTATGGACAACGTTTCAGTTTGATTCACTTCATCATTTAGAAGCTCGAGATTGTGTTGTTGTCCTTCTTCTATTGTTGTCCCAACACCTTCTTGAGGACCACCTTTAGCTGAGTTGTAACTTGATTTAGGTTCTTGGATTTCTCGTTCAATCCTAAAAGCAACTATAGGAGGCGGTGTACTAGGCTGCCCCACTTGTTCTTTAACTTGTTTTACAATCTCTTTGCATAGTTTGCATGTGAACTCCAAGTGCGATGAATCATGGAGCCTACACCAATTCAGGAGTAATAGCACCTCCAGATCCACTTGATATCTTAGTTCGGACCAACCCCTTGCTAATCTTGAGATGAGCTGGCTGTATCTTTCCACTATTAGGTCCTCATCATCACTTCGGAAGGAAGTTGCATAGTGGACAACCGCAACATATGATTGTTCCCACTCCAAATCTTCATTTTCAGATGCTTGATCACTGTCATTCATGAAGGAGAGATCTTCTAATTTGAGTTCTATAACGCCCCACTATGTAAACCCAAAAGGACAACAAATACCTCAAATATATATATATATATATATTTTAAAAAAGAAAAACATTACTTATGATGAATATGTACATGCATTGTAGGAACACCATTTATGCATTTACAAGGTCATTCACATCCTCTAGGGTACATGGAAGGATCATTACGATGCATAAACTTTTATCAAACGAAAGTGTAAACACAACCAAGATTACAAAATGATAACTTATAATCATTCATGATCAAAAGAGATGAGAAGATATACTTCATTGATTTTATTTCGAATTCATAATTCAATATTACAATTGTGGAGTGTATCTCCATAGATACAACACATTAAGGATACATTGGTACAATACATAAAGCTTCCCTTATATCATGGGAGGAATACATTGAGTACAAGGATAATTACATGAATGACATTTAAGATACAAAATGAAGAATAGTCTTCGTCCAAGTGAAGCTTTGAAACTCTGCATCTGCATTTGCATCGCGAACACATCCTAGGAACCCAATGGGTGCATAGCACATTCCACCCGACTGCATGGACCCGAAGGTCCACCCCTCGTGCTAGGAGATGACAAGAAAGGATCCACATCCAAACAAGGTCAAGCAGACAAGGCTAACTCAACATCGACATAAAACAACATCAAAAAAGTACAACACTTCTAGAGGCTACCAAGCAAGGAAAGTAGACAGACACTATGGGAGAGTGTCATCAAATGGCCTTACATGGATTATCCAGGCAACCTATCACAAGGTACCGCCTCCATCTATGGTTATCTAGGCTGCCTATCTCAAGGCGCCATTCCATAGGGTGACTCATGTGGGACCACTTACCTTTTGTGGGGACAAGGTAGTGGTCTTACCGACTAGGTTTTCTCATCCCATCCTTAGCCTGTGAAAGCACTAACAGTATGGGTGAGGCACATAACTAATCTTGCTTAATGTTTAACTACCCAAACCCACTAGTTCATTAATTATATTATCGCTTGATTAGGAAACTCTTCCATGGGTTACCCTAATAGCCCCTTTGTGCGCCGACCCCCATGAAGAGCCACCCTCCCCAATAGTACCAAAACAAAGCTTACAATAACCAGGGGTGTACCAAAGATAAAAACCACCAAACAAATGCATGAACCATCTCGCTCATAATCATACCCAAAGCAAAATAATCATAGAACAAGGTACACCCATGAGAGTTCAAAATAAGAATATGATCAATAGAACACAATAGTACAATAAAAAAAAATTCAACACAACCAAGTTTCCCATCGCCTCTAGAAGCCTAACAATCTACCTCCCATGATCATCAGAAGAAGGTAACTTAAACATTATAGGGTTCCCAACATTTCCAAAACATGCCAATACACAAAGATTACCTCAAAAGCGAAATAGAACAAGAGGAAAATATGATCAATATGGAACCACTAGAAAGTATAAAGAATCAATTCCAAAGAGTACTCAGAATATAAACAAAATAACTATCTAAAACATGCTCAAAGACAATTATAAATACCCATTCATTTAAACGTGAACTCAATCCAATCTTATTGAAGATAATGAAATAGATAATTAAATAATCCACTTAAAAGCATTTCCATTATAATATCTAGATAAGCACTCTGAAACCTATAGTATGCAGAGCATCAGATTTTTGGTCTAAAATTCCTAGCGTGTTCTTTCGTTTACTTATAATTAAGATTAAAATATAACCTACAATAAATTTAGTTCAAATGTAGCATGTACATTTACTTCAATTAAATTTAATCAAAATATATACATATGCACAAATCACAAATCTATTAGTAAATGAATTTGTAAATAAATTTAACTTTAAATAACTTGTAAAAAAATCTAATTAGAATGCACGATCTAATCTAAATGTATTAGGAATAAATCTACTTGAAATGTACTTGGAAATAATTCAAATATTAAATGTACCTCAATAGTAAACATTGCTTCAAATTAATTAAAATTTTAAAATATTACCTATAATAAGTTTAATCAAGAATATCACAGTTACATAAATCATAAATTTAATATTAGAGGAATTGTAAATAAATTTAATTTTAAATAACTTGTAGTTAAAACTAATCGAAATGTACTTGCCTAAAAATCACGACACTCATTTTTACCACAGACACTCTGTTTACTCACTTAAATCATTTCCCTATTTTACCTAAAAACATTTTATCTAAATCAATGCAGAAAACCTCTATTTTATAGAATAAAATAAGGTAATTTAAACTATATTTCTTTTAATCTGTAAATTTAATAATAATTAACCACATGTTAAATGTAAGTAAACATTTTAAAATCAGAATTTAAAACCATAGATATAAATACCAATACTAAGATTATAGTATTCTTGAGTAATTTCATTTATTTCCCTATTTTACCTAAAAACATTTTATCTAAAATCAATGCAGAAAGCTCTAATTTATAGAATAAAATAAAGTAATTTAAACTAGATTTCTTTTAATCCATAAATTTAATAATAATTAACCACATGTTAAATGTAAGTAAGCATTTTAAAATCAGAATTTAAAACCATAAATATAAATACCAATACTAAGATTATAGTATTCTTGAGTAATTTAATTCATTTCCCTATTTTACCTAAAAACATTTTATCTAAATCAATGCAAAAAAACTCCAATTTATAGAATAAAATAAAGTAATTTAAACCAGATTTCTTTTAATCCATAAATTTAATAATAATTAACCACATGTTAAATGTAAGTAAACATTTTAAAATCAGAATGCAAAACCATAGATATAAATACCAATACTAAGATTATAGTATTCTTGAGTAATTTAATACTAACAAATATAATACACCTAGTTATATTTCAAATATCAATTAAACCCAATACCCTCCAATCCAACTAAAAGTTAAAATGGATACTAATTATATAACTAACTCAATTTCACATTTACCAACTTCTCAACTATATAGTTAAATCAATTTTACTAATCAGCTATTAAATACAATAAGAATAAACACTATTCACTAATAAGTCAATAGAAACTAACTAATCATTTAATTACTAATATTCCATTTCTCTATTTTAATTTCACTTATTTACTTATATATATAATTAATTAATTTAATTTGCACTCCTATTAAAAATATCATAAACTAAATAGAGCTCCGTATGGATTTAAGACTATACTCTTAAAGTTAATCCATGATAATTCTATCATGCTTATTCAATTTAATCAACTCTCTATTACGGTGGGTAAAAAATTATATATATTATTTATTTATTTATTAGTATTTATTTATTTTTATTTTATTTTTAAACCTTACTTTAGATGTAATATTTTATTACATCCCTCTCGTTAAAATTTATCAAATAATTTAAATTTAAATTTTAAACTTTATTAATATGTGGATTATCAATCCACTATATTTTAAATTAAAATAATCATTATTTATAAATACAAATTTGTGTTTCATTTGTATTTCAATATAATTATAACCTTTACATTAATTTAATATTTTAATTATTAAGGTTTCCTTAATAATTTAATAATTTAGTTTACTATTATAATTAAATCAATATTATATAAATGAGCTACGAAGCTCAATGCAATGCCTGAACGAAGATGGACAATGGCCAAACAGAACAATGATAAATGAGTAATTAAAATGAACGACATGAACAAAAAAAATGATACCAAACAAGACGAATATTGACAGACGACATTGTCAAATATTGACGGGATGACAGACACGGATGGGGGTACTTTCTTGTCAAATCCGTAAACCACATCATTTCCATTGGGTATGTTGGGCACGCTCACACCCGATGGTGCGGGTGGAGTCGATGCCCGGTACCTGTAGCCTTGCATAAAACCAAGTATCGAAACAACATAAATATATTTATTGTCAAACACATTGTGAGAGAGAATTGCAGTGTGGCAAGGTGCTCACGAATGAGCGATGCAACACCGTCCCCCTCACCCGAAGCTCACACAATAGCACATCATCATACATATCATGAAACGAGTATAAAACCATTTACGTAACCACACAATGCCACATAATCAAATAAAGATGAACACCATGCATCATTATATCATTAACATCATAAAACAGTATCATGTGCATCCAAGCAAAACACATAAGTCAAATAGGTGAAACAATCACTAACGTAATCACAAGTATGTATCAAACATAATAGTATCCACACGGTATCATAATAGAACAGTATCATGAGAGGCACTACAAGTTCACTTATGCCTTCGTCATCATTTTCTATTGTCCCAAGACTTTCAACCTCTTCCTCTCTTTGTTTTTCAGCATTTACGTTGGCTGTTCTAGCATATGCTGTTGCAAACTTCATTGGTTTATCCTCAATTATCAAGGACTCCTCATCGTGAGTGGAGGACTGCCTTTTATTGATGGAGGGAAACCTTTCTGATTCCTTTCTAGCTGAGTTTTCATCAAGACTGTTTATTGTCCCAACGGAACCAACTTCTTCTCTTTGATTTTCAACTTCTGTGTTTCTTGTCCTAGCACTAGCTTGTGTCAAATTTCGTTCAACAAACATTTGTTGGAAAATCGACGAATTGACGAAAAAAATTTCGTCGCTATTTTTTCATCAAAATTCCGATGAAGAATTAAACGTCGAAATAATGACATAGATTCGTCGGTCGTCGACATCATAAAATGACTTAGATGTTCGTCGAAATATCGACGAAAACTTTGTGTATCCACCGACGAATTACAACCAAAATGAAATTGCAATGGCTCTTTTGAAGCGTCGAAACAACACCAGAAGTTCATCGCCATTTTGATGAAATGGGCAAGGAGTTACGACAAAGACTTTGTCGCAGCTATAGTAACTTCGTCGGACCTTTTCGACGATTCGTAGGTGGCCTTCATCAAAATTGCGACAAAACAATGCAATTTTTTTTTTAAAAATATTTGTTGAAATGTACCATCGCGGAGACCCTTGGCGATGACCACCGAAGCCAACCCATCGATGAGAGATCAATCATCGGAACATGATAGAAAACTCACTCCATAGTTCATGTCTTGCCGATGACTTCCGTCGGCAAGACAGATCCAATGTCACACTGATCTGACCTCTTCAAGAGTTTTAAATAGACCTACACCATGTCATCTTGGAGACTCTTGGCGATGACCACCGAAGCCAACCCATCGGTGAGAGATCAATCATCGACACAAGATAGAAAACTCACTCCAATAGTCCATGTCTTGCCGATGACTTCCGTCAGCAAGACATATCCAATGTCACATCAATCTGACCTCTTCAGGAGTTTTAAATAGACCTACACCATGTCATCGCGGAGACTCTTGGAAATGACCATCGAAGCCAACCCATCAGTGAGAGATCAATCATCGACACAAGATAGAAAACTCACTCCAATAGTCCATGTCTTGCCGACAACTTTCGTCGGCAAGACAGATCTAATGTCACACCGATCTGACCTCTTCAGGAGTTTTAAATAGACCTACACCATGTCATCACGAAGACTCTTGGCGATGACCACCGAAGCCAACCCATCAGTGAGTGATCAATCATCGACATAGGATAGAAAACTCACTCTGAAAGTCCATGTCTTGCCAATGACTTCCGTCAGCAAGACAGATCCAATGTCACACCGATCTTCGTCTTCAGGAGTTTTAAATAGACCTACACCATGTCATTGCAGAGACTCTTGGCGATGACCATTGAAGCCAACCCATCGGTGAGAGATCAATCATTGGCACAAGATAGAAAACTCACTTTGATAGTCCATGTCTTGCCGATGACTTCCGTCAGCAAGACAGATCCAATGTCACATCGATCTGACCTCTTCAAGAGTTTTGAACACTACTGGTTATCGACAAAACATTCTGAGGGTCTCATCGATTAAACAAGTGTCTAAGAGCAAGTAAACAAATTAAACCTATTAATTTTATTATTTTGGGGTTCTTTAAATCATAGAATTGATACCATCTTCTTGTGTATAATGTACTTATATTCAGATTTGAATTCAAGACCAATTGTCATTGCACATTCCATTTTACTTGCATAGAGTATTCTATAAGCAATATATTGATAATGCCAAATGATTTATGGTGTTGTACAACTCTATCATCCACAGTTCTCATTTCCCCTAGAGAGAATCTGCAAAGACAAGTTTACAATATAAAGTCAAATAATATGAAAAAGACTTACTTCCATACAAATTAAATGATTATTCTCACAATGGCAATTGTCTAATTACAACAACAATTCCTTGAAGGTTATCCATGCTTCATAAGGATGGTGATCATACATCTGATGCAAGATGCATAGAAAAAGCATTACACTTGAGAACAACCAAGGGCTAACAAGGGAAGAGGTTAAAGCGTCTGGATTGAAGAGAGAAAATGTGTAGGGAAAATGCTGCTAACCCGATTAATGAATGCTTGAGCTTGTAGAACATATTCTTGACCTAATAAAGCTCTTGAACAACAAGCAAAATTAAAATACTAAAACATAAATGAGACATGTAATGAACTTCCAATATCTACTATCTTTTTCATTAATGCAGAGGTAGGTAAAGGAGAAATAATTGTAATTGTAACACTATTCATAGTCGAGTAAATTATGTTCGTAATTTGTGTTCAATGGACCTCAGTTTTATCATTATATTGCCCATCTAATACCATATTTTAATCCAGGGTTCAACTATCTCAGATCTAAAGAAGCACCTTCAATTAACCATTTAAAGTACTATAAAATAAGGTAATACTTTTACTTGAGAAAGATTGGGTACACTTGTAGGATTAAAGTTCTCACAATCATCCGGATTTATTGGCACACAGACACAACCTAGAACATATGAAGTAATGGATGACTACAAGTTAGTGAAATGGTCCTTAATATGTGACGATTTACCAAATTGATTGAGTAGAAAATAAGGTTACAAAGCAGGATCTACATGAAAAATTATGAGGACAATCTGTAATCATCAAAATGAATTAGAAAAGTGCAAAGGAAAGAGTTGAGCTACATCTCTAGGGCCTAAAAAAAACACATGCAAGAAACATAAAAAAAAGAACAAACCAATTTTTGGATGAATACAAAATGTTGCCTTCAACAAGTGATTCATATTCTTTCACACCTGACAGGACATTAAGAATATTTTAGTCTTCCTCTATGAAATTAACTACTTATAGAAAAAACTTAAAAACCAATATTATATACCTCTATGTCTAGCCGAGGGTAGGTATAAGAGAAAAAAATTTCCTCAATGCAATGCCAAAAAATATCAATGTGTGTGTAGGTTTGTATTACTCAAAATATCATTTCACTACCTAAGGAAAAATACCAAAGTGGTGTTTTAAATTTCAATCTTCACATAGGCTCCCTTATTGCTACAAATGTATATA
>VDFB02270651.1:71997242-72017026 GCA_007258455.2 Sequoia sempervirens
TATCTTTCTCCTATTCGATATTCACTATTTGCTACCAAAAATGGATAGTTATACATCAACTGCTTGAAAGGACACGTCCTTTTAGAAATGTCTTATGTTAAAACAACAAATAATTAAAAATAAGTAATTAGGCTATGTTAAGCCACAAATGAATCTTCGACAAGTGGTCCAAGTAGTCCCAGTGCTCATGTGTATCTGCATCTCCCAATGCATTCCAGATCATGATCTCCATTTTCACCATCTTTTCATTCTGTTTGCATGCTTCATCTAGTGTTGTATCTTTCGCAGTAGCTATCTTAAGAATTTCTTGCAATATTGATTCACTTTCACCTTTCCACCTAGTCATTTCTTTTAATTTTCCTCTATCATTGAAGAATGCAGTCAATCCATTTTTGGTGGCATCAATTAATCCCTGCGCATCCCCTCACAATTCTTCAAAGAAGTCTCTATGCTTGTTCACAAGATGATTTGCAGCTTCAATTGCTACATTATCGGAAACATCCCTCTAGTTTATTTCTTGAAGCTTCTCTAGAATCCTACCATCCATTCTTTCATGTTCTCACAATGCAACAAAGTCATGTGAGTGTGTTCCCCAGAGCTTATTCAACCAAGTTGTTAGACTGGCTTGTCTTTTCTTAATTACTGCTACAAGTGCATCATATTTCCCTTGAGAATATGCACTTGATCCTTCCCAATGATCTTTTGCTTGTGAACTTTCACCATGAGTGAGCAGCTTGGTTGAATTCATTGTAACTCCTAACAAATCTTTCAGGCGGTCATTTTCTCTCAACATCCTCTCATTATTCATTTTGTGCATTTCTCTTTCCTTGATTAACATCTGTATTTGAGCTTTGTTTAGTTTTGCTACATTGATTCCAATCTCTGCAGTTGCCATAGGATCGACCTCCCCAACCTTTAGATTCATAACATGCTTGAATGCTTTCTTAGTATCAATGACAATTGATTTCCTATGAGGTGGATACAAGGCCCAAATCATCAATGACCCTTTATCTGGATTGTATTTTGAACCTGCATATACTTCTGTCACCTTATCCGGACTGAGCTTGTGTGTAGCATTACTATCCTTCAGAAAACTATCAAAGACTAATGCAGAATTGAGATCCAACCTTGGAAAGATCATAACACCAACATATTCTAGCATTCTCCTTCCCTTCTCAGGGGTCATACCCACCATCTCTCTGTCCACACTCATCTTTAGGTCCTTCAATAACTGTTCCTCATTACTTGGTGTAACATTATCAACCATTTCTCTTATCTCTTTTCCTTTTTGTTTATACAAGAATGCTTTAAATTCTGGACAATTTATAAATTCATTATCTAATACAAATGACTTATACTCCACGTGCCTTGCATCTATATCTATACTCTCTTCCACATTTAATTCCCTGGCAAGGCGGGTGTAGTCCTAAGTTCTCAATCTTGACATCTTATTGGATTGACCCTGTGGCACATTACCCTCAGATGCCTCTTCCCTAGAAGATAACAGCTCTGTATCTTGCAACCCTTGATTATATTTTTCTACCACCATTTCTGCTTCTTCAGCTTCCAAGTTCCTAATCATATCATCAAACTGATAGGGTACATGTTGATATCCTCCAAAGTTTATCTTTTGTCTAGCAGAATTGATATACCCTTCTGGATCAAAATTCTTTCTAGGTGGTCCTCTTTTCATGTTGTATTGCAATAGCTTATCAAGAATCAAATTGTACCCTTCCTTCGCCAATACAGTAAAATCACCGAAGCACAACATACTAGGAATGAAAGCCTGTTTTCCAAAGGAGCTCAAATTCATAACACTAGAAAAGTCCATCTGCCTAACAATTTCCAAGTATGCAATCCTGTCCGGGACTATTTTAGGAAAAATGAATGGGGTATATTCAAATCTGTAAATCCTAATCATGGTAGCATCATCGAAATAATACCAATCCCCCCAATTGTGATTAATTGGCCCATTGAAGTCCTTAGGCCTGAGAGACCTCTTTATCTCATCAAATAGAAAATAATCACATCGATGATTATATAATTTGTACAATGGTTTTACAAAATATTCTTTAAAGTGTATGAAACAAGAATTAGAAAACCTGCTATCCCAAACAACAGTCCATAATTGAACAGGTAATGACATACCTTCCTTATCAAATTGGGAAATTCTCATCTCCTGAGGCCACAACCCTAACTCCTGTCCAAAATACAACACTATGTGCATCAACAATGAATAATGCCTAAGATGTAAGATAGAGGCTCCACTTTTCACTGCCATCAACCCAGAATCAATCCCCTTAAAAATGTATGAGGCATAATCAAAAGGTCTAGAGTTATGATACTGAATATTTGCTGAAATTATCATAGGCATGATTGACATATATTCTGGGACTTCTATTCCCAATACTTGGCCTACCATGAAATAAGTATACTTCATATAGGGTTCAAAAGGATAAACATGGAAGGGGGGTCCATCACTATCCTCTAGTGTAACTGGTTTGCCGCCCTGTCAAATTTTGTGTAGTGGCAACCTCCAACCTTTATAAATTGTGTCCATCCTCCCGAATTCCCTTTCTAATTCTTCACATATGATTTTCTCATTGCAAACCCCTTCCAATTTGAAAACCTCACCTATTGCATCTTCTGATATATGTATCAATGGTTTCCCGGATGGGTCATAGATGGCTTTGAGTTTTGAATTATAATGAGCGGCCAACAATCTCACCAATTCAACATTGACAAATACATTAGGGCAGACCAACTTTCCCAGATTAAGCTTCCATGGATTACATACTAGTTCAAAATGATTTCTTCAATAATAATGAAAACTGAAAAGTTCATAGCCTCTTATTGGTGTCCAAATATCTCCTATGAGCTTACATTTTTCATCTAGTTTATCCACTTTTTCCCTAAGTTGTGCAGATTGTCTGGCTTTAGGTCTAGAGCCAGGTAATTGGTCGATAAGATCTTGGCTTAGCTTCCACTCAGTTCCCTCTAGCTCAATTTCAGTTTTCTATTTTTTCCCTCTAGACTGACTACTTTCCCCATGTTTTCTCCCCTTCAATTTTCCTAAACTAGTGGCTTCCATTCTTCAAAAATTACAGAAGTCAAAACTACAGAAGTCAAGGTGCAAAGAGCTTATTGTATTTCGCTTGAAACTTTTGAGTCAAAAAATGCTCTAGTTCTTCATTTGTCCTTCTGCTTTCTCCGCTATCAATTCTGCAATAGTGTTTTCAATTGAATTTTCCTTAATTCATGAAGTTACTTATGCTTCGTGGTGCCATTAATGTTTTAGCTGAAACACGAGTGTAGCAGGTCTTTTTTCGAAACTCTCACTGTCACATCATGTAATATTGTTGGCGAGAAATTTTCAAATCTTGGGCGATCCTTCTATTAGGGCTTCTACCAATGTTCATTAAAACATTCGCTAAGACACCTTATACTTTCCACGACACTTCGAGTCTCCCCGAGAGTTATTTTGACTCACTTGTATCTTTGCTATCGATAGATCATATATCGCTAAGATGTCTCATTGTTTCATCGACGTTATGAGGCTCCCTGAGAGTTATCCCTTCAATCTCAAGTATATTGCTATAACTCCCACCGATGCAAACATGTCATTATGAATTTGTAAGTCAGGCAGATGTTCCTTCGCTTACTTCGTATCTCTCCGAGATATTTCCTTTGGTCTGTTTTCTGATCGCCAAGACATAATTATTTTCTTGCCGATGGAACAACACTCGTCATGACTCTCATATCTCTCTTCGATGAAACCAATCTCACCGATGATCAAAATGTATAGCCAAGGCTTTACAAATGCATTCCTGTCGGTGTGACATAGGGGGTCGGCAGGAATCCATGAACTCATATAGAAAAAATCCTCCTTCTCTTTATCAGCAAGACCAGATGGATGCTACGAGACTTCACTCGGACAGCCCAAGTGTGGCCAATATAGTTCTTTGTGCTTTGTTCAGTAAGACACATATGTGCTCGATATGACTCACCCCGATGATTGTTGTCTTGCTGATTGGATCCTTCTATCGTTGAGACTACGAATTGCATCATGCCGATATGAATCCACAGATAAAATTATATCGGTGTGACATTCACGACCTCTTGCCGATGCACTGAAAAATATGTGTTAGTATAAAATAACTTATGGGTCGAGAAGGCCTATATCATCTCCTGCTGATATGACTTTATATATTCAAATGCTTGGGGTCAGGTGAATTTTATGGGACCAAATGATAAATACTGACTAGAACATGGGCAACAAAGCAAAATACATCAATTTTATATTCATGATATGGGCCTCTTTGGAAAACTTTCATGAGTACAGACAACTATAAAATTTTCAAATTTTATAGTTAACAGGAGGGTTAAGGGTAGAGGGTAGATGGTTTAAGGGTTTAGGGTTAAGGGTGGAGGGGAGAGAGATAGAGGGAGTGAGTGAGTGAGAGAAAGACCTGAGAGAGGGAGAAGGGGTAGGAGGGAGAGATTTGAGATAGAGAGTGGAGTAAAGTCAAATTAAAGAACAAGAAAGTCGTCTGGAAGGGAAAGTCGAAGAAAAGATCAAAGGTCGAGTCGAAAGATAAAGGTTCGAGTCAAGGTCTCGGGTCCGAGAGAAAGATCGAAATTAAAGTAAAGACAAAGGAAGATGGATCGACAAAGGTGTTAAGTGTTCTCACTAAGTCTTCAGGTCAGGTTTCCTCCGATCAGGTCAACAGTCTTTTCAATATCTTAGTTGTGTGATGTGATTTGCTGGAATCACAAGGTGGTCTTACAGATGGGTTACAAAGCATGGAAGTTGGATCTTGAAATGGAGTTCTTACGATGGGAGAGTCCTTATGCATTGGCTGTAGGTTCAAACAGTAGTCTTGAACTCCATTTTGTCATTGGATTTGGCTTTACAATGCACAAGGAACCTTAGCATAGGTCAGTCATAAAAAAAGGGGAAAAGAAGGCAAGAGAGAGGGAAAGTTCCTAAGTCTGTAACTAACTGTGAATAGTGACAATGGAGTTCCTGCAATGGACAATCTTCTCAAAACAATATCCCACTTAACCATAAATCTCACAGTATCATGGAACTTGTGCTATCTTCTAAGGTCTGCAAATGTTTTGTCTTTCATTCACCATGTGCATGCATGAACAAAGATGAAAGTCTTGGAGCAGCTTCGAATTCAAGTCTAGGCTAACTTTACACAACTATCTACCATCAACAAACCACAAAAAGTATGGACAAAGAAGTCATCAACATGGCAGGAATCTTCATAATCATAGAACAACATTCCTAAAATCTATCCAAAGCAAAAAAACAACTAACTAAAACAGCAGTAAAACCTAAGTTAAACATCTAACATTGGAGATTGAATCAAGTAACATGAGAGAAACTAAGAAAATACACCAAGTCAATGTCTTCTCCTTATAATTTCTACAGCATGTCTTTACAACAACTCAACTCCTCTTGCAAATGAGAGGAGAGCCCTATTTATAGTGTCCAAAAGTATCAATGAATGGCCAAGATTAATTCTTATTATGTGGCCAAGATTCATTACAAAATAGGGTTTCACCTACCCCCTAATATATCACAATTTAAAATTACATTTTGTCTCTTCCCTATTTCGTTCTCTTGCTGACGTCACTGTAGCTCTTTTGTCATTTAGCGAATTGTTGTTTTCATTGTAGCTACTCTTAAGGGAGTTCTTCATCTTTGACAGGGCTGTCCTCCTGCCTTTTAGAAGCTGTGTATTCTATGAACTTAAGGATGACTGCCTGGAGCTTGTCTATTTCGATGATTTCATATCGCAGCACCTGGTACCTCCATTCCTTTGCATTATCCTCTAGCTTTTTCCAATCCTCATCGTACTTTGAGCCTTGGTATCTGAACAGCTCTGATTGATCGAAGGCGTGGGCAGCAAAACTTAGGAACTCCACTGTGATTTCACCAACCATCCCGTCCTTCATCTTCCCTTGCAAGTAGGGTTTTATCTTTTCTGGATCCATTTGTACAGTGGGCATGTCGTAGTCCGTCATCAGCTTAAGGTACCGAGCGCATTTTGGCCTGATTTTGTTGATCCATTCAATGTCTAGATCCACCTTGCTCATGATTTGTTCCAACCTCTCTTTTCGGTTGTTGAACTCCTATCTCCACACATCCATTAGCCAGTGATCGTCTTTCTTAAATCCAAGCTTCTTTTCCCACGTGGCTTCAGGCAACTAAAGGATAGCCTCGATCCTTGGAAAAGTGGAGTCGTAGGTCGCGGGAAAATTGGTGCAGAGCTTCTTTGTGCTCTCCAAATACTGCATCAGGTCCAAGAACTTGTTGGCTGTTCGCACAACCCAACTAATTCCCATGTTTTCGACGTATAGGACTCGCCAGAACCAGTCCTCTGTGGTCTTCTCTAAGTTCTTTCTTCTTTCCATCTTATCAATCTGGTCTTTGGAAAGTAGCTGAGGTGTGGCCGTGGATGTAGTAGGCAGGTCGTCTACTGAAGACCATTGTTGTTTGTAATCCATTAATGCTACGACCCGCACCTTGAGCTCATCCTTCGAGATCTTATCCTGTTTTATCAAATGTACCACCGTAGCCACTGACTCCTCAAGATGCCCAACTTTCTACTCTCTGGTGGCGGTTCCCAAGTCGATGGTGGAGATGTTGTAACTTACCCTAGTTTGGCCAATTGTAGGCATTGCTATTTGCACCGCTCGAGACCCGGAAGCATCCATTGTTACCCTGGATCGGACCTTGGGCTTCTTCTCCTTCTTCGTCATGATTTGGGCTCGAGCCAAGATGGCCTCCAACCTTACCCTTGGGTCCTTCAGCATAGGGGTTTTTCTTTCAAGTTGCCTCTCCAACCGCTCGGGCATAGCAGATTTTCCCTTGGGTGAATCGTGGTCACCTTCGCCCTTCTCAGTCAAGGCCAAGATTTTTGCTCCTTTTCCCTCTAGGGATTTTCCTTTCTCTCTGGCAGCATCTTCCTCCTCCTCATCGGAGTCATGGATGAATGTGAGGCGTTTGATAGGCAACCCGGTGGATGGTTGCTAAATGGGACTTTCTTTTCTTGCTGTTTCTTCTTCCTTCTTTTCCTCATTACACTTAGCCTCGGGGCTTCTGACAACATGGGTTTCACCCTCAAGTAAATCCTTTTGCTGCTGTTCTTCTGGTGGCTGCCCTTCTTCATCATGGGGTGACCTTTCTGCCTCTACCTCAGTGTCTTTCAGCTGTTGTGCCATCTCCTCCTCAAGGTCATCATCAAAGGTTTGTATGATTACCTTAGCACCGGAGCTATCTTCCTCGTCCCCACTCTCAGAAGAGCTCGTTCCTTCCTCCTCATAAGTCACCCTGTCGATGGTTTGGTGTTCGTACTCCGGGTGCTAATGGTATTCATTAGCCTGCTCCTCAACAGGCTTTGAGGCTTCCCGTTCCCGTTCCTCCAACTCCTCAGAGATTAGCATGGTGGCCTCCATAGTCAGTGGCCCTGTCAGTGGTTGTGAAGGCTGGGCAATGGCGAGGACTTGCGCAAGGGCTGCTTGAAGAGTCAGATCCATTAGGATCTAGGAGAGCTCAGGGAGAAGGTTATGCATGTGTCTTGAGAGAGCCTTAGGCATGGTGGCATTGGGAATAGGTGCTGCTATTGTTGCCAGAGGGAGTAATGTGATTGGTGACATGGCAGCAGAGGAAGGGGGAGTAGTCATGGTAGAAGAGGAGTCAATAACTATTACAGACTTGGCCGGAGGTGAAGGGGCAAGATGGACAGAAATGTCCACTGCCAGTGGAGATGCGGCGACCATAGCCAGGGATGTGGGTGCAGCAACAAGAGGGGTAGGGAGAGCCAAGAGAGGCTCCAATTGATCCGTACCCCCTGCCTCCTTCTCCTGGTGTTCCGCAGTACTCCCTGCCTGCTTGAGCCTTTTGGGAGGTGAGCCTCCCGTTTCTTTCCTTGCATAGACCTTGGGGTCTTGAGACTGCTCGGTTTCTATTCCTTTTCTTTTCTTGGACCTGGTGACCGGAGGAGACTTAGAGGTCCTGCCAGTTGAAGTGGCGGTAGCAAAATCCTCTGTGGCGCTTGGCTCACTTTTGAGCTCTTCATAAGTTAGAATTATTCCTTGTCGCTTTAATTGAGCCACCTGCCCATCGATCCACTCATTGGTACGAGACAAGATTGGCTGGCTTATGGTATCCAGGTCATCGACCTCCTGTTCATCCCAGTCAATTGATGGTATTGACAAATTGGCGACCGCAGGGTACTTGGGATGCATTATGTTAGCTTCGTCTTCCTCAACTTGGTCCGGTACAGGAAATGGCTGCACCCTCTTTATGAATTGTACAGTCATTCGCATGTAGTGTCTTGCGTGTACCTCTTTATCATCCTGGCAGTTAGCCCAGAAATTCTCAATGTGGTGAAGATGGGCATACACTGGCCCCAGCGCCTTCCTGATATGGCCATACGGGTCCATCCGCAGGTGAACAGTGTGTAGGTAGAAATGGTAATCCTTCAGCTCCTTCTTGGAGTTACCAGCACACTGGGAAGTTTGCAGTCGGTATATTCCCTGGCCAAGGGTCATGGGGTAGGAGTTCCTTGCTATGTGTTTGTTGTTGAAGATTCCCTGTAGGTGTTGGAGTTGCCGAGAAAGCTCCAAAAGGATAATTCGGTCATTGGGGTATCGAGGCAACCTATTAGGCCTTTTGGTGAAGCCCTGGGCACGGATGTATGTGAACTTCAGAAACTGGATGAAAAGAAAGGAATACTACCTCAAAAGTTCCCTAGCACTATGGGAGACCCTCCTCTCAAAGTCTCTGGCAATCATTCTGATGATATGGCTGATGAAGGCGTTGTTTACTCTACAATAATCCCTTTTCAAGTTCCGGTATTGGAGCTGTGGATACCTGTCATAGGTTTTTAGTTTTCGCCCCTGCTCCTCATCGGGTCCCATAAACAACCCGTTGTACTGTCTCCGATCTGCCAGGGAATAGATGAGATAAGAAGTCATATAAAATTTGGAGCTCTTCTTAATGTTGACGAACTGCTCATGGAAGCAGTTTCTTATGATTCCTTCCCAGTAGAATGAAGCCTTTGTTGTGACGTCCTCGTTTCCACGCAGGATTTTCTCAATGAAGTATACCATCCATTCCTGAAAGTAGGCGGCCGCAGGAAGACCCATAACCCTGCTCAACATGGTCACCAAGTCATGGCAATCTTCGTGGAAATCACTGCGGAAGAGTTCTTGAGGAACCTTCGCAGCACTGCCTCACCTTTCCTTGAGCCAATGTAAATTTATTGACTTATTACATCCTACCAGGTTATCATCCCAGGCCGCCTGGAATTCTTCTATGGTGGGGACCTCCATCTCTTGGAATGTGGGAATATGGAAGGTCTTTGTGATCCCCTCAGGTGACATGTCGGCGAGGACATTTCCTTTTCTATCAATGATCGTTCTTGTGTCGGCCTGATATGCCTCCCGACAAGCCATGACCAACTCGGGCACCACGAGGGATGGAGGGAATCCAACAGCCTTTGCTATTCCACTCTGGCTTATCAATCTTGCATTCTTTGTCGTTGGATTGACCCTGACCCTCTGCATGAATTCATCAATATCCACCTGGCCTATGTTGGTGTCAGTAATTTCCTTCCAATCTGTAGTGAATTTTGAGTGGAGAGGCTCGCCCTGGAATTGGTATTTCATCTGGTCCTTGTTCTCTTTCCCTCGAGGTGTCCTCCCTAACTTCTTCCCTTTGTCCTTCTCGGCAGATGCCCCTGAAGTTCCTGCACCCGGTTCCATATATATTATGCAAGTAAGAGCATAGTAAGCACCGTAGATCATCAAAAACATTTATGTTAGTCAGCACCTTGAAAACAATATTCAATTAAGCATATCATGACCTTTTATCTCTAGATGTTATTGACCTTCTGACTAAGGGCATTTGGACATTTCAAGCCCGGAGGGCCGGACTTCCTCGGCAAAAATGTTGTTTGGGAGGGAAAACACGACAAAGGGCTCCCAGAGATTCTCTTCAGTCAAATTTTAGTATTTCAAGAGGTTCGCAATGAAGAGGATCGAAACTAAGCACGTGGGTCGAAGTTGGATTTCAGATTTGGGCTCATTTTGATCGATTTAAGAGAATTCAGAAGTCCTGGGCTGGAGAGCCGTCGGGAGATAGTAGTTTGGAAGGGCAGATAGCAAACAGAAATCCAGAGACAGAATTCTGGTGTCCGGGGCCCGGTGGTGCAAAGGGCGGTGAACAGTCTGGTTTATTTCTGGGTGCTCGAGTCGGTGGTTCCAGGAAGGCGCTCATCTTTTGTCGCTTGCAATGGCCAACATCAGACGGAAGTCCAGAGGGGATAGCCCAGGAGTTTGGGCCCGGCGGGGTAGGGTTCCAGCGAGATCCGTAGGTCTCGCCGACGGCCAGGAGCGAGACCGGACCCGGCACAAGGTTCTGCCATCATATGATTTCGCTTTGAGTTTGGCAGCGATTGGTAGGGCGGAGCCCGGAGGTTAGAGGGGTGAGTGAGATTTTCTCTTTGGGACGACAGACGGGGACAGGAGTCCCGGGCTATAGGGCCCGGTGCAAATGAAGGCATTCAGAGTTCAAGTGACATCCCACGACAAACGGTGGTCCGGAGTCTGGCGATCAGAAGGACGCCCGGAAAGGGGGTCGGGAAAAGGTTAAGACGAAGTGCGAGGTCACCCCGACAGCAGACGGAAGGGCGGAACCCGGAACTCGGAGGGGCGGAGAGAGTTCGTCGTGAAGGACGACGTTCCGCCTGTGGAACCCTGAGAGCAGAATTCCGGGGTCCCAGGTCCGAGAGACCTAGAGGGCGTTCGTTCAATTTGAAATGCCCATGGCGAGGAGAAGGACGAGCTCCGACGTTCAGGAGGTCGGGAAGAGTTTGCAGTTTTGACACGGCGGCATCCATGGTGACTTTCGAACGGGGAAGTCCGACGGCCCAGGACTGAAAGGTGAGATTGCCGTCGGAAAGAATGTTCATAGTTTGGTATGGACGGCCAAGACAGGTCCCGGGGCCGAAGAGGATGATTTCTCTGCGGGAAGAACGGTCGTGGCGAGGTAAGGTTCCGGATTGGTGATGAGGGCACCCACGAAGGTTTCTCAAGTTTTCAACACATGGGTCTTGTGCGCGATCCCATATTTTATCACTTTCATGCCTTCTTAACGTTTGCTACTCATTTAAATCTTTAGAAATCACCAAAATAATGCTCAGGAGGGCGAATGGAGGACCTACCTCAAACACACGATGCGAGGAGATGTGGGATCCACCTACGATTGATGAAAGGATGCTGAGGGCGATGAACGTGAGGGTGTCGAAGATGGTGGGCTCCTCTTAGCAAGTTGTCCAATCACTCTGCAACTTTGTCAAATGATAATGACGGGTCGGAGTGGGTATTTTATACCCCTAATTGCCATTAATGATCGTATTAAATGCAGGTACGACGACGCAAAAGTTTGGTGAGTTTGAAAATCGGTAATGGCGGTGAGAGAGCCGGGGCCGAAGGCCGGGGAGATGCAGGACGACGGCCGTTGTGAATATTTTGGGTTGCAATGGCTGCGGCGGAGAGAGAGTCAGGGCCTGGAGGGCGGAGTTCCACCAAAGATCCACCATCGTGGACGGCGAAGTCATCACAGGATTCCGGGCTCAGAATTCCGGATGATCGGGCCCGGAGCACTCAAATGCAGTAAGGGCCTCCTGCAGATTTCGGTCGGCGAAAATGGTGGCGGGACCCGAGGGGCAGGACATTGCAGGAAGTTCGTCGTAGAGGACAGTAAAGCATGGTCGGAACCCCAGGAGCGAAAATCTGGGGTTCGGTGTCCGGAGGGAAAAACGGTCGTCAGAGATTTCCACAAATTTTTAGTAAACGATGAACGGGGATTCGGACCCCGGGGTCCGGGAGGACGTGAAGCGGACGTCGTCGGGAACGACAGGTTCAGCGGGGAAACCTGGCGAGGGAATCCCGAACGGCCAGGCCCGTCAGGGCCCGGGGTCATTGGCAGGGTCAAACTGCCAGACGGACTCCGCAAGGCGCCAGAACACAACAAAATTAAAAGGGAAAGGCATGGTCAACTTATGGTGGGTCCTTAAAGCAACATTGACCATCCGAGTCATCGAAAAGGGAGGCATGAAAAATGAGGCGGCAATAAAAAAATGACCTGATAAGGCGAAAGAAAATAGGGTCCCCGTTCCGAATGGGGCATGTGTGCTAAGGGCACAACAAATGGTGACTCCGCTGGAGAATGCTCCAGAGCATTCTAAGGATAAATATTCATTCAGGACCCAGAATCTTTGGTTTTGCAGACCAGGAGTGGCTTCCAAAGATGAATATGGGAGAATGAGATCTTTAATTGGGTCAGCTTACAGGACATCTCAGAAGTGTATGTAGTGAGTTCATTCCTTTCCTCGGGATAGTGACCAGGGTTACCAATTCAACCGAGTGAGCTACATAAATCGTCTAACACCAAAAGTAACCTAGACATTGCTCCGCTACTAGTCAGGCGTCCATAGCCCCGACAGAGTTGTCGTTGCAATCTCACGGATATTTCTCTACTACCGGCCGGGCATCCATAGCCCCGGTAGAGTTACCCGAACACCCATACGGTCGCTTATTTTTAGAATTATTTTTCTCTTTTGCTTTGATATTTCTTTCAATGTTCATTTGTCTTTTACCATTCAGTTCGACCGGGTAAGCACTGAATCCTACAATGGGTTTGAGACTACAATGGTCACTGGAGCAGACTTGAGATTTTTCACTCACTAGGGTGTCATAACAACCATGACACAGTCCTTTAGAAATGATTATTATGTGTTTTGTGCGAGATCCGAGATGTGTGTAAGAAGATCCAACCAAGGGTCAAGTCCCGAGCAGAGTTCAAACAAGGAAATCATTCACAGGCAGCTTTCAAAGACCGATAATCGAGAGTGAATGTTTAGCCGAAGAACACAAATAACGGACAACAAAGTAAACTGCTTGTCAAGCAAGCACGACCACCGCAAAGGGGTGGGAAACAAATTTCGAAACAAAACTACCGGGAGGGAGAAAACAAGAGTAATGCAAACAAAACGCAAGCAAGCCAGAAATCCAACTACCCTAACCTATGTACAAATATTTACAATGAAGAGCTCAAACAAGCTCAAGCCTGGAAGTAATGCTTCAGATGCTGCCCGTTGACTAGCAACAGGACGTTCTCACCAGTTAAGGTCTTTAGGCGGAAGACATTGTCTCCAAAAATCTCAGCTATTTGAAAGGGGCCAAGCCAGAGCTTGTCGAATTTGTTGTGTCCCCCTTTCTTTTCATGGGCCTTGTCCCAATACAGGACCAAATCTGCAATCTTAAAGGCTTTAATTTTGGCTCGGTGGTCAAACCATCTCTTAACTATGGCCTGATGTTTGGCAAAATTTTCTATTGCACGTTCTCGAACTTCCCCTAAATGCAAGAGCTCAGCTAATCGAGCTTCCCTACGATCTCCTCCCTCATAAAAATCATTGATGAACTGAAGAGTAGGAATCTTCAGATGGATGGGGAATATAGGCTCTAGGCCATAAACAAGGTGGAACGAGGAATTGCCAAGGGTAGCCTTATGGCGAGTGTGGTCCGCCCAAAGGGTGAAACGGAGTTGGGTATGCCAATCCTTGGGATTCCTATCTAGCAGTTTCTTGATCACGATAATCAAGTTTTTATTTGTAGATTCAACGAGGCCATTGCCCTAGGGATAGTAATTAGATGAGAACTTAAGGGCAATCCCGTAGTCAAATTCCCAACTAGCAAATTTTAATGAGGCGAATGCAGGTCCATTATCACATACCAAAGTATAAGGACAACCAAAGCGATTTAAAATAGAACTTTTTAAGAAATTAGTAACTATTTTAGTTGTACATTGCTTACATACTATTGCTTCTGTCCACCTAGTACAGTAATCAGTAGTGGTAAGAATGTACCTGTGTCTCGCAGATGATGGAGGGCTTACCAGACCGATGAAGTCGAGACCTCATTGTGCAAACGGCCTTACCTCCAGCACAAGCTGCAGTGGGATAACAACATTCTATTCCCTGGTGGCAGCGGTCTAGCATGTGTGACATGAACGAACATGGCAATGGGCGTTCTTGAAGACGGTTTGCCAATAATACCCTGCTCTCAATATCTGATGTGTTGTGGAAGAACTAGACCCATGGCCTGTGCCAAATTTATCATGAAACTCTTTCAAGACTCGATCTGCTTCTTCCTTGCCAAGGCATCTTAAATAAATGCCTTCATGATTCTTCTTGTAGAGAATGGAACCCTGTAGCATGTAGCCATTGCTTTTCAATCTAAGGGCCCGCTTTTGGACTCCTTGCAGGTGCGGTGGACACTTATGGTTCAACAAATAGTAGACGATGTTCTGGTACCACTCTCTGGGGGAGATATCCTCAAGCTGGTATTGCTGCACAATGAGTTCGGGTCCAAAATCTGCAGCTGTTTCAGCAATCGTGTGGGTGAGTGCCTGTCCTCTCACCAGTTTCATCGGTTGGATCTCCATGACATATTCTTGGAGCAGGGTGACCCATTTAGCTCTTTGTTCGCTCAATTCATTTTGCATGAGCAGCGTTTTTACTGCTGGGTTAGGGACAATAGAAAACACCTTATTGCGTAGGATGTAGTGTCTAAACTTCTTCACCCTTCTGACGAGAGCATATGCCTATTTTTCAATGTTGTGATATCACAATTCAACATCCTTGAGGGGAGCACTCATAAAGGTGATCAGATGCTCATTTCCTTCCTCATCCTTTTGGGTCAACATGCCAGCACAGGAATGGTCTGAAGTGAACGAGTAGATGTAGAAAGGCTTTAGATAATCCGGGTTGACTAAGACAGGCACCTCAGCGATGGCCCGTTTAATTTCTTCGAAAGATTATTTGGCATCGGGTGTCCATTCAACTTTGGCATCTTGTTTCAGCATAGCATTGAGAGGTTTTACGATCTCCGCAAAACCCATGATGAATTTCCTGACAAAGTTGATCTTTCCAAAGAAATATTTTAATTCTTTCTTGCTGCCTGGGGGCGGAATTTTGAGTAAGGACTCGATACGTTCAGGGTCTATGGAGATTCCCTATTTTGAGATGATATGCCCGAGCAATCTACCTTCAGTCACTCCAAAAATGCACTTCTTGGGGTTAAGGGAAACCCCAAACTCATTGCATCTTTGAAATACCTTGCATAAATCGGAGACGTGATCGCCCTGCCTTTTAGATAACACGATCAAATCATCCATGTAGATGATTATGCATTTTCTAATTAGGTCCTTGAAGGTGATATCCATGGCGTGTTGGAAGGTGGCGCCGACGTTGATGAGCCCAAAAGGAATTCTCCTGTACGCGAACGTCCCCCACTTAGTGGTGAATGCCGTTTTGTGACGATCCTCATACTGCACCATTACCTGGTTGTACCTAGAGTATCCGTCGAGGAAAGACATCATCTGGGAGCTGTTAATGATCTGCAGTACCTCATCTAATGAGGGTACTGGATAGTTGTCTTTCTCTGAGGCGCGGTTCAAATTGCGAAAATCTACACACAATCTAATCTCCCCATTCTTTTTTCTGACCGGGACCAAGTTGGCCACCCATGTGGAATGCCTTACTGAAAAAATGATTCTTGTTGAGAGCAACTTTTGCACCTCTTTGTAAACGACAGGTTCCAGCAAGGCATTGATAGGGCGCTGTCGCTGGCGGAATGGCCTCACTTCCGTCTTAAGAGGGATGGTGTGTGTAATGACAAAAGTGTCATATGTTTTTAAATCTTCATAGCTCCATGCCACCACATCATGGTACCTCCGCAATGCATCCGTGATTCCCTTCTTTTCCTCTGGCATGCACACCTTGCCGATAAAAACATTCTTGATCTCCTTGGCTGTCCCAAGGTTGTGAGCATCGCACTGGTTGCTTATGGCCTCCTTTTTCATTTGCTGATTCTGGTCTCTGATCTAGTCCAAGTCAAATATGCGTTCCAACTGAACCATGCCTCTGGGGATCATGTTGGTTTTTAGGTTAATAACCCCCTCTATATCCAGTTCAACTTCCTATGGATCAGCTTCATCAATTATTTTTGTTGTGAAGACATCATAACTTGTGATGAATTGAAGGATATGTTTTTCATCATTTAAGACTTGCAAGTGGGTAACATTATCTGGGACCGATGGTGTGAATGTCAGCTCAACCGTGAATTTCTTGAGCCCAGACAGAGAGAGGGGTTGTAAAGTGATAGCTGCTTGAGCCAAGACATCAGCTGTACGATTCTGAGCATGAGGGATAAATTGTATATTGAACACATCTAAGCCCTCCAAGAGATCCCAAACTCTATGCCTATAGTTTGTAAGTCTCCGATCATGACAGGAATACAACTTCCTAACCTGTTTAACTATGAGCTCAGAATCCCTGAAAAACTTGCAGCACTTTTATATTTTTCTTCAAGGCCATGAGAAGGCCAAGGACCTGGGCCTCATATTCTGCTACATTGTTGGTGCAATAAAACTGCAATCTGTGAGCAGCTAGAAATGTCTTACCCATTGGACTGATGAGTTTGAACTCAGCTCCAGCTCCTTGCTTGGACTTGGATCCATCAAATCGGAGTGTCCAGCACGTGGAAGGTTTTTTATCTTCGTGTCTGATTGAGTTCTTGCTTCCTTTCAGCTGAGTGACTGGCTCTGTGGTCTTAGGGGAACTTTTTGGCTTGATGTAGTGATGTACAGGTGGTTCTGCTGGTGCCCCCTTTGGCGTTTATATCTGTGGAGCAGCTAATTTTTTAACATGTGCAACTGCTGCTTGACATAAGCAACAATCAAACTCAGAGTGAGCAGCATTGTGAACCCTGCCCCAATTTGGTAACAAGAGATCCTATAAATTCATTCGGGCCCCTAAGCTGAGCTGATCCCTTGCACGCTTTTCAATGAACTCCTGGAAACCACTGAGTAGTCCCCAGTTGTCATCCTTATCAGGTTCATCATTGGCTTTTATCAACATTTCTGTGTCTAAGGGCATTCGTGTAAAATTAGCCGAAGGACTACACAACACCAGTAAAACTTCATCCGCACATTCTTCCTGAAGCTCAACCTCATTTTGGTAGGCGAAAGGGTGGTAATTCCCCAAGTCAGTCTCGACAAACAACACCTCATTAATATTATTGTACTCCGTGATCATGTACTTCATATGGGGTTCGCGGTCGATACGAATTTGATTTGGCAACCCCTTCCATGGTAGCCACATGTGAGAAAGGTCTGTGGCAGTGTATCCATTCAGTGCCTTGGTGAATTCCCTTCCCAAGATGATTCCATATGCATCGGGAATGTCAGCCACTTGAATATCAATGACTTGTTGTATCCGCGGGTCTATAGCAATTTGCATCAGGATACGGTTTATTTCTCCCACAACGTTGATCTCTGTTTTGTCCAGCTGGGTCACCTTTCTTCTTGAAGGCGTGGGAGTGATGCCAAGAGCCTTGCATACTGCCAAGGGCATGACATTGACAAACACTCTTGAATCGAATAGACAGTTATGTAGGTTCTTCCCAAAGATCCTAATAGTGGTCAGGAAAGGGGGAGTTTCCAGTCTCCCCTGGAAGATGCCCGTAGGCGTGTCCATCTGAGCAACTTGACCTTTGTTCTTATCACTGTTGATATCCCTGGTCTGCCTAGACGGCTGGTCCTTGGAAATCTGCTTATTACCCCGCTTTGGTTCATTTTCAATTTGTTTACTTGCAAGTTGGTTTACAGGGATATCCTTCCTTTTCCCAGTATTATCCTGTATCTTCGGTTCCTTCCTAGGCTCTTCAAAGGTAACTCTTTTGGCTGTCATTTCCAGAGTCATACTGGACTATGGAGTCCTGTTAAGAATCCTAAAGAAGGCATGCCTTACAGCAGAGACTTTGAGTAATTCGAAGGCTGACAAGCTGATTTTTATCTTCTTAAACTCTTCTGCTACATATTCACCCATTTGTTCAATTTCTGAATTAAAAGCTTGGCCTATGGCAGAACTAGGAGGTTGGACCTTCATTTGACTAGATGGATTTTGGGATTGGCCTTGAGGCTGATTTTGCGACTGGTTTTGAGATCCATTCCTGTTGATGTATTGGGTAGGTATATGGAGGAGTCCAGGGTTGATGCTTGCATTAAGATCACGCGGAGTGGCAAAATTGTTTGGTGGGGTAGAAGTTGTAAAAGGTCCACCCGCCTGTCTATTCCTAAGGAAGTAAGGAGTCGACCTTTGATGGAACATGTGGACCTCATTTATAAATGGCTCCTCTTCATCTACTAGACCATTATCTATTGAATCAAAAAGTCGAGCCAAAGTTTTTTCATTACTTACCTCTTGTGCTTCCTCATCCTTGACAGGAGCAGGCTCAACTTCGGGCTCGTTACGGTCACCTTGCAAAAATGGTGCTTGATTAACCACGAGAGAGGAGGAATCATATGGCTCGAATAGGAGGATGTCCCTACAGCTGACATTATCGACTGCATTTTGTACCTCCACTTGGAATATTTCAGCAGCTGTCTGAAACTCAGGACAATCCAACTCGAAATGTCTGCTGGTTTTGTGAATTCGACACCATCTGGACAAGGCTGCCTCGGCAAGGTATACTCTGCTGGTCATTTTTTCATTGCTTTCCAGTTGATCGAAAGGCGTAGGGACTCCTCCATTATTGGGCCTAGTGTTCCATGTGCGATTTTGCCTCTGAGAAGGTCTCCTTTCTGTATTCTGATTGGCATTTTTCCCCCTATCATAGTTCTACCCAGAAGAAGTGTTTGCTTCTCGATTATCCCTACTGTCCCTATTGTCTCAGTTGTTTTGGTTAAGATTGGCCTAGAAATTACATTGGGAGGCATATAACTGGTTATTCTAATTTTTTAGTTGCGCCATTTCCATAGACATTTTCTTTATCATCTCCGTTAGTTCCTCTAACTTGTCTTTCTCAGTCCTGTTCCCAGGCAACAATGCCAGATTTTGGAGAAAAGTGGGCGGGGCTATCGGCTGATTCTGATAAGCTGGAGGAAACTCTGGTCCCGATAGGTACAATGGCACCTAGCGCTACTGGGAATACGCCTGCTGTTGTGGAGCAGCCTAAGAATAGTTATACTGCTGCTGGGGCTGCAAATAGGAAGGCGCGAGAGGTGCATAATTCAGTGGCTGCCCTAGATGTGGTACCATAGGCAGCTGAGGTACTTGGTTCATAAGGGGGGTTTGATGAGCAAACGCCTGATTAAGCCCCTGAATCTGCATCGGGTGAGCTACTGGCTCCAAAGAAGGCAGCGGGCCGGAGATATTCTGCCCCAAGTCCGCACTGGCGACAACGACCTCTTTGTAGGCCGCCACCAATGAGGTGGGCGACAGTTGCATCCTTTTCACCAAAGCCGAAGTGAGGTTGTCCAATGTCGCATAGTAGACTGGGAGAGCCACAACATCATTATGAAGGTATGGGTCCTGAAGCTTTGTGTAGGCTTGATGAAAGCAGTCATTGAAGGAGCCAATAGGTTCATTGACTTCCCTTCTGACTGACATGAACTGCTGGTAAAGTTATGAAGGGCTGATGGGAATCTTGTATTTCTACAGGAAGCCATTCTTAATTAGAGTCCATGAGGTAATGGATCCCCTCAGCAGATTGATGTACCAATAGAAGGCTTCTTCCCCCAACAAATGTGGAAAAATGCGGCATGCAACGTCCTCGTGGTCAACTTGCATCTCGGTAATTACTGTCTCGAATATTTTAATATGCTCCTCAGCTGTTCTTTGTAGGTCGTGCAGATGGAA
>VDFB02270651.1:72017126-72078441 GCA_007258455.2 Sequoia sempervirens
CATGATAGATAAACAATTTGATCCGATGTATAACCTTGACAATTAATTCTATTATATTCCAACTTCCATAGGCAAGGTGTTATTCTTCATGGTTCTGATGTAGTCTCTTCTTCCCCATTGAAAAGATGTTTTTTAGTAGTTCAATACTTATGATTTCTATGGAGTGAAGTGACTATACTCATATCAAACACCTACTTTCCTAAACTTGTCGGGAATCCACTTATTCTTATCATCTTTGACTAAAAATTGACATGCAAATTTTCCTTTGTTCAAGACCTGCAAGATCATATATAATTGGATTAAATATGTCAATTTTTATAATTATAAATAATGAATAGATTATTTTAAAAACATGCATGATATCTACTTCATCAAATTAAATATTGTTAAAGTGCATTCAAACGTTATAACATACCACAAAATGTGTTAGCCCTGGGGCATCATGAATTGTCCATACAAGCATTGCATGGAATTGAAATTGTCTTTGTCCAATTGGTCTGGAGACGTCATACATAGTGGCGCCATTCCATATCTTTAGTAACTCATCGATAAGAGGTTCGATATATACATTCATATCTTTAACTTGGTACTTACCTAGTTGAATGAACATAAACATTACATAATTATTATAACCATTTTACTGCAATATATATAAATTAATGTACATGACTATTGAATGAAAAAAATATAAGTCATTATGCAACAAATAAGACAAATGAGATGCTACTATTTTAAAGAAAATTGATGTAAACAAATACTTGGAACAATCATTGACAACATTATGCACTCCCTCTTTATTTACATCCATGGAGGAATGTTATTGTTGATAACAAAAACAGGCCACACCGAGTAAATAGATCACAGCTCTCCAAATGGATTGACACCATCTCAATGAAAGCCTGAGATTACAAGGTTCTTCTTTAAAGTGTGGCCATTTTTCCTCCATGTCCCTAAATGCAAAACCATCTGCAGGAATTTGAAGAATGTCATCTCCACTTCTATTCCATGCATGGTAATCCATAAATTGCACTAAGTTTTCGTACCTAAATAATCGTTGCATACATGGAATAATGAGAATATAACAAAGAACCTTGCGAGACACCTTTTTTGTTAGTTGATTTTTTTGATATCTATTGATATGAAATTCTGGGCATTCTGTTGCAAATTCATGTTGTTTATAATATATAATATGATCATTGGGACATGCATCTATTGCTTGATACTCTATTCTGATATCTTTCATAATTCTAGATAAATCTCGGTATGATCGAGGTAAAATATTTAATGGTGGTAACAAAAATTCACCAATAAATCTACAACAAAAAGTAACTTGTTAATATAAAGAGTATTAATGGTACATATTTCATCCTTTATTTACTAGTTATGAACTAACAACAATTAAAATAGATAAAAAAGATGACATATATGACATACCTTAACATCCATGAGATTGCTATGTTTGATAAACCATTCATAACCTTCAAGTTCAAAAACAACAATACAACAAAGAGAAGAGTTGTTTGGGAGCCTTCATAAAGGGTTTCGTATGCCTTCTCAAGTATAGGTAAATCATGAACATCATCAAAGTCATCTTGATCATCATGATCAGCTCTTCCACTAAATGTGTCATGGATCAATGTATTTGTACTATCATCTTCAACTATGTTTTCTGGTGCATGATCATCTTCTTCCATAGGATCATTAACTTCATCTTTGATATTCATAGCTCCATATTTTTCCACTTGCAAAACCACACTCTGGGCCGTGATAATCCATATCATGTGCCCTAGGGAGCCCCACCTTTATAATAATGATAGACAAAAATTAACCATGATCATGATCAAGTGATTATATATATATATATATAAAATGTTAAAACGATATAAACATTTACAAATTCAATCAATATAAACATATATAATGAATAACTTACCAATGGACGATAATCATGTCCCCCTTCAACGTGACCATGCTTCCTACAATGTTTCTCAGCTGTTGTGATTAAAAGTCATCTCGTCTTTAAGCCCTTGCAATTATTGAAAGGACAATAACATTTCCCATCACCCTTTCTTTTCAATATAGCCCACAATCTATCAAGTGTCTCTTCATTTTTTTCTGGACTAATATTATCTGACATGATTTTTTTTTACCAAGCTTGACTATTTAGATCTTCAAAAAATATCAAACTCACACTCCAATAATTTTTATTCACAGATAGGAAACAAAATCTAATAATTCTGATATTTTACACAAAAAAAATTTGGCATGCAACCACCCCTGCAAAAGAGAAGATAGTCCAAAGTTAATGACCCAAATTTTTTTTTTAAATGCTAACTCCAAAACTTATTAAATTTTTATTTTACTATGATTTCCAACCGTTAGACTCCTAAAATCAGAATATTGAACTTGATCGCAAACTTCCTACAACCATGGAGGTAGCGAGCTAGTAAGAGAAAGTGACCCATTCCTAAGGAGCAACAAGTCGAAATCATCATTGCTAATGTCAATACGGATTTATCCTTTTGTTAAAGATGTAATGTGTCACTTCTTATGACGAGCTTATTCCTAGGGCCCTCAACATTGAGAGAGCCCTAATCGCACAAGGAAGCACACACTAGTAGAATTTGGAAAATAAATGACTAGGTGACTAAAACTTTTAGTCACAACAACTAAAAATGACTAAATTATGCTCATTTTTTGCAACTCAGCTATAAATGAGTAAATAAATTACTAGTTTGGTCGTTGATTAAAAATTATTTAGTCACACAAATAAAAATGACTAAATAGTTAGTCATTTATTTAGTTACAATCCATTTGAATAAATCATTTAAGGAATCAAGAATATAGCCCGCCAAAATACTCTAAAACTTTAATAAACATACCCTAATTTTTTTTTCAAAATCTTATTTTCAGGCGTAGCCCAACAGAATGGAGTTTTCATTTTAATAAACATACTATAAAACCTTCATCAAAACATTATTTTCAAGCATAGACTGCCAAAATGGAGAAGTGTTTCAATAAAGAATGACAGAGAACGGTGAGGAGATGTGCATGAAAGGAGGCATAGATTCATTGTTGCTTATCTCATTCCTGCTCTGCTCAACAAATCTTACATTGTCCCCACTACAATTTATAATCTAGGTATTTACTTGACATATATTTGCATAATCTCAAATTCCTTCAGAGGCTTTTGAAGTATCATTGTATCCTATATAGGGTTTAAAATGATTTTTTTTAATTAAAAAAATAAATAAATGATGTATTTCCCTGTAATTAGATAATGTGGAGATCTCCTAAATCTGCCCCAACACACTATCCTCTTTGGCACTGTATTCATTAATCCAACTACTAGGGTTTTGCATGTGACATATTTAATATCTTCATGACCATGTCTTTTAAATATATTTCAGTCTTTGCTTTTATCCTTTTCATGGTAACCCTTAAGTTCCATAATCCACCTTCAATCTCTTCTAAGAATGTTGTCTTAAGCTAGACTGCATAGTATGCATATAAAGTAAGTCCCTCATACCTACCATTGTTCCAAACCACCACTCACTTCCTTGCTTAAAATGTTTCCTCCATAAGCACAATAGCATGTTTTAAAATCATGGTTGCCAGTGATTGACCATTAAGGTCATCACTTTCATTAAGATACAATGAAATTTTTGTCTTCAAACTCAAGGCATTATGAAAGATAACATTGTGAATTGTTTGTTGTGTACAATTTGATTTTCTTGCACATTTACTACTTTGCTAACTTCATTTAAGACTGGGTATTGCACCCTCAGCTGCAATCTCAAACAACTCACTCACTATCACTTGAAGATTCCTTTCATGAGCATCCTTCTATAAAATCAAACTATGCCCTATAGACTGCCTACTTACTACAAGGGACTCATTGTTTCATGGTATTGTAGATCTTAAGATCCTTCAACCTTCTTGACACTACTTCACAGTCCACAAGGTATTATTCACTATTCTCCCATCTTTGATGAGTCTCAAAACACTGCTCAAACATGTAATCCACTACCTCCATTATACATTAATGGCTAAGAAGAAACATTGAACGTATGATTACCACTGTTATTTCATTTGGATAGTCATTCCCTGATTGCATTTGCCTTGTCTAATACTACCAAAAGCATTTGAAAAACCCTTAAGGTCAGCAAGGGGGTAAGGAAAATCACTGTTAAAATCTCCACTTTACTATGCAAGGTTTGAGCTTTATTATCTTGTCACTGCTCAACCTCTTTTGACTGTCACATCTCAAGTGACTGTCATTCTTCTTACCGTAGATTTCATTTACAAATGTCACTAAGCTACATAGTGTGCTTGTTATTGGCTACAATTTTTAGATTGCAAGATTTTGTTATTAGCTACAATGTCTCAATATTTTTGGTATTGAAACCTCACTAATCCGTGTTTATGTTTCTACGGAGGCCTAGGGTTTGTACCCTAATCATGCTCTTACCAATGATTTTGTTGCTATTAAAAAACAACCTTAAATCTTGGGTCAGAAAATTAGTTGTCTTGAAAAAGTTGTGGTATGATCTTGGATTGTATCCTAGAGTGTGTGGGAAGCTTGTGTTTGATCATTAAGGTATGTAAACCTAATCAGGGAAATGTATCCTATATAGCATGGGTCTTGCTTTAATACTTTCCATAATGGTTATTAGCAGATCGCATTATTATAGTTTGTGGTAACCCAAGATTGCATTCAAGTATGTAACAAACTTGGTTTTTAGTTTAAGCTATACACTTTTCAGTAACATTCATAAGGTTTGGAAAATCTTGATCACTCTCTAGAATAGCCCATTAAACATGGGTTGTGCTTGAATGCACTACATAATTGATATAACACAACCACTCTGCATATCAACCAGAGTTATAGGCTCTTTATTGCAGCAAGAGGTAATAACTCATGATCATGCTATAATTATATCGTAACCTATTAAACTTGAGACAACCTGAATGCACCTAATGATGATTGACACCTACATTATACAACCTAAATTAACTACATTATATGAGTGCCTCCATTTTTATCACAACATAGCCACATTAAACTTGGGTCACACATGAATGCATCCTGTATTTGTTATAGCACAACTGTGCCACATGACCAATATAGTTATGGATCACATAATTATAGTCACAAGAATTTGTTCCTTAGTTGTTATCTTATAGTGATTCCACACAACAAAATTTGGACATGAAATTCTCAAAACCCTAAACCTATAGAAATGAAATATGATGAGATGTTGCTTTAAAATATGATTTTCAAACCTGGAACTACAAATCTAACTTCACAACTAAATTCTGCAAAAAGACAATGACTACCCTCAACCTGGCGATATCTTCTTGAATTTTTTTTCTGATTTTTCCCAAGAAAACCATCCTTAGTTCTCCACAAACTGTCTCAAGTAGAGCAAAAAACTGTCACAATAAATCAGTGAGCTCACTTTTCTTTATGTCAAACACAATTTGATTTTTTTCTTATTTTTCATGTTTGTCAAAATTTCAACGAAACCCAGGTTCGTTGAAATTTCGATGAAGGTCGAGGATAAACTTTTAAAAAATTGAAAATTACACATCAAATTTTACAAGCACCTGACAATAAATCAAATTATACATATTTTGTTAGAAATTTTCATCAGATTTTGCAGTCAAATGAGTTAGTGTTTCTTAGTTCATCTTCAATATGTTGTCCTCTGGATGTTGACAACTCTTCTACCTCATGGGATGACTCATCCTCATTGAAATTTGGCTGGCTCAACTTGTTCAAGCAGCCCTTGACCTGAGTGATAATGTTGGCATAGGAAGAACAAGTTAATTTTGAGTGAGGTGCATTGTGAAATCTGCACATACTTGAAATCAAAACCTCCTCCAATCTTGGTCCATCATCGTTGTTCAAACACTCTTGGATTAGCTCTTTGAATGCCTTAGCTGCCATATTAGTCATTTCCTCTTCTGGATCTTCAGGAGCCAAGGGCTGGTATATTTCCCAAAAGGGAATTTCTCCTTGCAAGACTCTTTCAATTATGTCCAAGAATGTTACACACCCCAATTCATTGTGTCTGTGTGTGCCATGGATCTGACATCTATCCACCAATGCAAATTTTTGTAGTGGTCTCCTCAATCTTCTATTGAAATATGCATGCCACTGAGTGATTTTAATTTCCACATGCTGCCCCATTTCAACTCAACTTTTGTTTTCATTCAAAACTTTTTGATTTCAAAATTCCAGCATGTAGGGAGATCTTCCTATCTCAAATTTCTTCTTGAAAGTACTCTTTTCAACTTGAAACTTTCAGCTTTGTAGCCTCAACATGGTAGCCCTCCTTCTAGCGCCAGTTCTGTTGATAGGTGTTTTTGCACCTTCTCAACATAGGCAATGCACAAGTGCACTACCTCTCTTGAAAGGTTAGAAATCTGCAAACAAGTTACAAATTACTACCCCAAGGTCTCTCGGATGTCAGGTCTTGACAGTGCTTGGAATATCTTAGTTGTTTCATGTGATTTGTTGGAATCACAAGGAAGACTTACAGATGAGTTACAAAGTGTGGGAAGTGGAGTTTGCAAATGGAGTTCTTAAAGTGAGGAAATTGTTGTTCAGTTGCTGTAAGTTCAAAATAACACTCTAGAACACATAATTCAACCTCAGATTTGGCTTTACAATCTGCAATGAACCTTAGCTTAGGTTACTTATTAGAAAAAAGGAAAAAGGGCAGGGAAGAGATGAAGTTCCTAGACCTGAAACTATGAATGAACAATGATCATGAAGGCTGGTACAACAGAAAAACTCCCTAAACTGGGTTTTGCTTGGCCAAGAGGATCCTATAGTTACACAAAACTAATGCAATCTTCTAAGGACTGCAGATTTTTAGATTGCATACACACATCATGAACATGCAATTGAACTAAGTTGCAGCAATAAAGTAAGGAAGATCGGACTAGCTTTAAAAAGTGATTCATCATCAACAAACCACAAAAAAGCATGAGCTAGAAATTCATCAAATACAGTAACAACAAACACCATCATCACTTCCATTAAAGAAACTAACAACTAAATTAATAGGGAAGTAGAACCATGCAAGCATAATGAAGAAACACAAGAGAAACATCCATAAATCATGCAATGTAGCTCTTTATTGCTGCAGAATTCCTTTACCCCAACTCTCCAACCATTTACAAATGAGGGAGGGACCCCTATTTATAGTTTTGCGAAGCCCAAATGAATGGCTAGGATTGAATTACATTGTGTGGCTCAGATTTGATTGTACTAGGGATTCACCTACCCCTCATTATATAGCAATTAAAAATACATTCCTTGTTTTTTCTCTATTTTGTCTTGTAGTGGCCAGTCATTATAGCAATTTTGTCTTCTAGCTGATTTCCCTTTTGCTATAGTTGAAACTGTTCAAAAGATACCTTTTACTTGATGTGTTCGCAACATCCCTCAATCAATCAAGTACACCTTGTTTGCAAATTTTCATCATTGTTAAATGGATCAGATGATCTGATGAGATAGCTCCTGATGGATCGTGATCATTTGTTTGGAGGGAGGAAATAGCCACTCCCTCCCACCACCTTCAAGGCCACCCTTTATATATTTTTCATTGACTCCCTTGACATAGGCCTGCTTCTAATGCCAGCTCTGTTGATGGGTGCTAGTGGAAGAGGTGAGTATAAATGAGTGGTGAAAGGAGCAATGCGCCTTTTCCTTGTTCAACTTTCTCAATGGGCCTCCTCGACAAACTCGCGGTAGGTTTCTTGAATCCTACATACATGAAATGTCGTAAGTTCTTTCATACGCAAATCAAGTAAAATGTTAGTCAAATCCTGTAAACTCCTTGTTAGCTCCATCCATGCATCATCAAAAGATCATAATATTCATATTTGGAGCTCATTTGGACCATAAACATAAATGTGGGTTAAGGGTTGTAGGAACTATATGACGGATGAACGACGAACAATGGATGACAAACGAATGGCAGATGATGGGTGGAGGGACGATAAACAGATGGAGAATGATGAGTGGAGGGACGACAAACAGACAATGGACGACAGGCGGAGGGATGACAGATAATCAATAGACGACAACAGAGGGACAAAGGTCCAAAAGGAAAGTTCCCAAATGGCCACAGAGGGACGATGACCCAAAAGGAAAGTTCCCAAATGGCCACGAAGGGACAGTGGCCTGAAAGGAGAGTTCCCAAACGGCCATGGAGGGAGGACGACCCAAAAGGGAAGTTCCCAAACGGCCACAGAGGGATGGTGGCCCAAAAGGGAAGTTCCCAAATGGCCATAGAGGGATGGTGACCCAAAAGGAAAGTTCCCAAACAGCCATAGAGGTTCAGTGATCCAAAAGGAAAGTTCCCAAACGGCCACAGAGGGATGACAACCCAAAAGGAAAGTTATGATGGCAGCGAAGGGACGATGACCCGAAAGTAAATTTCTACAACTTCCCAAAACTTAATGAAACCTTGGTAGTTCACTTAGGCATCACAAAAAAATCTCAAATCCATAGGCAACTTGTCCCCAAAGTCAAAAAATGAAGGAAAAAGCGAATCAAGCGATCAGGGACCAAGTCAGCAAGAACAAGGCAAAAGGTAGAAAAAGGACGGGGGGACTTTGTTTCTCCCCAGCTTTGAATGACCCAAGTAAAATGAAGGGCCATGCACAACATTTATAGGACAATTTCCATTAATGGCATGCATTGATTTCTTGGTACGAAAGATCTGGGTCAAGTGAGATGCGGGAACCCACCCTCCTTTGGATGCTTGGTCAAGACTCAAATGGAGAAGCTAAGTACGGATCCCGCCATGCAAGTGGAAGTTGGGCATCAGTCGCTACTCAGTGGTGAAACATGAGTGGTGACCTATATGAGGTGACCTGTAGTTGCGGGTCCACGAGGCGTAGAGGACGTTGGGGCAATAGGTGAAGGGAAACCCGCAAGGGCACTTTTGCGAAGGCAAAAGACTTAGCGGAATTCAGTTAGGTGAATCTGGTCAAAGGAAAAATGATCATTCTAAGGCATGTGACCCACTTGGACTCTAGGAAAGGAGCACACAAATTGAGGCAAGAGAAAAAATGACCCAACAGGAGCAGGAATGAGCCGTCAAGAGCAAAAAATAGGGGGTCCCTGCCTACAGCGGGGCCTGTGTGCAAAACATGCACAATAGAGATCAGCTAGGTAGTATTGAATCTTTAAAGAAAAATATAAAACTCAAGTGAATAAATCCATCATATACAAAAATTGATTCAAAAGGCAGACCATCAAGGTACGACACATAAGAATTAAATTGAAAATCTTCAGCATCAAAAGGCTTAAAGAATTTTTTTTGAATGCCACACCAAAAGATGAACCTTAGAATAACATCGCAGGCTAAGGGAAAGAAATATCCACCTACAGGATTGGATAAAACTCTGGCTAACAAAACCATGCACTCGATAAAATACATGTTATTATTCGAAATGCAAACCTATTTATAAGTACGAAAGAACAAAGTAAATTTTACTCTCGACTTGTTCTAAGCCTTCATTTTCAATCCATTGCAATCAAGGAAGTGTCTTCATTAGCAAAAAAACTTACCATGAAATTGATTCAATCAATGCTCAACAAGACACATGAAACCTTTGGATCTATGCTTCAAAGAAATGAGGTTTCAAGGAATGACATCTCTACATAATATGTTCAAATGGATTTGTTAAAGAAAAGCTTTATAATTTTCTAAGTGGTGACTAACAAATGTGGTGCATCTATAGTGAATTCTACTTGGTGAAAAGAAGCAACTAAGATGGCTCTAGTATGATGGTTGGTGCATAGATAACTTGATAGGAGGCTTCGAAATTAATCTCATAACAAAGCAATAGCTGTGTGCTCAAAATGGTTTGTTGAAAAGGCTTGAGTAACTTTTCGAGCAATTGTAGTACGTTGGGTGCAAGACCAATTGCCCCAAATTGATGTTATCTCATGGAGGGAAATGATTATAGAGCGTGCACATAATAGATTGGCCTAAAAAAAACTTTAGAAACTTTCAGCGAAAGCAATTGGGGTACAAGATTGTTGACAAAAAACTTCAAGAGATGCCAAATCAAAGAATGCACTGGTTGTAAGATATATGCAACAAAAATTATACCTTTCTAAAATACAATGATTATAGGATGTATACAATGCACTTTTTATTCATTTCTATACCGAAGTAAAATAGATAAATATCACGTCTTCAAGCAACATGTAAACAAGAATCTGTTTTCAAACACAGATAAATTTGGAAGAACAATGGAACCTGGATCCGATTGCTTGGCAAGTTGGAGATTCAATGTCGAGATGAATCCTCCCCTGCAAAAACCACCTCTTCAAAAATTCCCCAATCAAACTTTTGAATAATTACCAAAATTTCCCCACAAAATCTACAGCCAAAGAAATTATTCTGCAGAGAAAACCATTTCTTCTCTTCCCGAAAAACCAAAAATCAATAATCATCCCCCCTCTCTCAAAAAGATCCTTATTTACAAAAAAGAAGGCTGTTTGATTTTCAAAATCCAAAAATTAGATAAAATCTCTAAAATCTCAAACAAAACATCAAGTTTCCTTTTTGACAATTTGTTCAAAGTTATGCATGTGCAGCATAGAGAACATTTCTATCTTTTTCATTGTTTTTGCTGTTTATCTATTATCACATTCCATTTTAATTCTATTTTATTTTATTTAATATTACACTATACTTTTAAATTGATTATAAACCATAATTATTAATAAATATATTTATATTTAATTATTGAAATACTTTTCACTAAATAATTTAATTTAATGAATCAATTAATCAAGAACAACATTTGTCAAACAAATTTAAATTAAACATCCAAATATCAATAACAATTACCTAAACATAAATAGGGTTGAAAACAAGACCAACTAATCACAAACATTAGACAACATTGGTGAGGTAACAGACTAGATACTCATCCTCTTCAAGGATGATGGCTAGGGTAGGGGACCAAATTCTATCTTCGAACAACTATTCTATTGGGTTTAAGGCACGCTCAAACCTGCCAATTTAGGTGGATTCAATGCCTAGTACCTGTAACCTGCAACACACAAAACGATCGAACATATACATAATCATACAATCAAGCACACCTTGAAAGGAAATCACAGCGTCGTAGGGTACTCACAAGTGAGTGATGCGACACTATCCCCTTCACCCACACACAACAGTAAGAACAACACTAAGTAGTCCAACCAACTCATAAACAATCAGCTATACAACAATTAGAATGATAATCACATAATGGTCAGGGTAACATAGTCACATACTAATCATAACAATGCATCTATATACAATATCATAAAACAAATCAACTACTTACATCATTAGCACATACCTTTAAATATCCCCATTATTTTACCTTCATCTCCGAGTTCCAAAGTTGACTAATTGCACATCCATGGTGAGAATGGAGGGGAACTACAAGATTTTTTACTTCCTCCCATCATTCTTACCAATCCCTACTTCCTCGCTTCCCCGCAAGTTGCCGCCAACAAGAGCTTCCATAGGCGGGAAGCTTGCTGTGCAATTTATAAAGTTAGACTTTATAAAATATTAAAGATTAAAATATTCCCTAAAACCTCTTTCTTTCCTGGGAAATCTCACTTTAATAATATTTAAAACATGTAAAGTATTTTAAATATTGTGTTTTAAAACTTTAGGAATTTTGCAAATTTTAAATTTTGCTTGCAGACCAAACAGAAAAAATTCACTGCACACAAACCAGGACACCTGGGGCCGAGATTTTTTGCGCGTGATCATAAACAATTATTTAAAACATGAGTTTGTAATTGGATTTTTCTGAGCAATTGAAATTTTGGTACCTCTTTTGTAAATTGATCCATAGGATGTGTTCGCCACAACTGAAAAGCATTAAAATAATGTGTTAGATGACCTCTGTTTTTTATGAAAATGGAGTTGGAGATGTTTTAGACCAAAAAAAGAAATGGGTTGCCTTTAGAATTGTGAAATTTGAAACTTTTTAGAACACCAGTTTTAGTTCGGTCGCGATCAGAAAAGGATTAAATAGCATGTCAAAACTCATCAAGTGGGGATCTGAAACTGAGAAGCCATTTTCCATATGTACCAAAAAACATTCTACAAAAGGTATTTTCAAGATGACCTCCGAATTGACAAATATTAATCAACAAAGAGGGCCTCTGAGGTAGATTTAGCAGTTTGTCAACCAAACCTTTGTCGACGCACTGAAAGCACACAAACACTTTAAATTTGAAAATTTTGAGGGTGCCATCATGTACTACATACAGATTTATGATTATCCAGATCACATAAAGCATAGGATAAGAGCATACGTCTGATATGCTAATATTCTAAGCCTGCAGACTCTATACGAAAACTTAGAACAAGACTCCAAACTCTAATCCAATAGCCCGTGCTTAAGATGACCCTCTTTTCCTATATTTATAGGGAGTGTGGGTAGTGCAACCTTAGCACTTTAGAATAAGGAATCTGACCATACAATCATGACATGTGTCCAACAAACCTACCACACTAAGAAGTAGATAGTTGTTAAGTAGTCTGTCTTGAGCACTAACTTAGTGGAGACAAAATAAAGTCACTTTTGGGACACTCGTGAGTGAGAAGGGCCCACTTAACACTCGTAAGTGGCTATAGGGACTTTATTTTCATGAAAGGGTTGCATCCTATTGTCACTTCTTAATGTGGGTGACATCATGACACAAACAAGCCCATGTCCTAACTAGAATGAAACAAGGTCTAGTAATTGATTTGGTAGTGGTTCAAAAATTAAGTTCCAATCACTGGTATGGGAATGAAATACATATTCCATGTGCTCCATGTAATCTCCTGAGTAAGCAACATCAAATTCAATCCTTCGCACTAATAGAGTTGGTTGAAGTCTCATCTCACCATCTTCAATCCTTACTTGAGGTAGCCAATCTCATGCTAGAGGATATAACTCAATTTTGGGAAAATCATATCCATTTCTAGGATAATGAGTCAAATATTAGTCCTTACAATTTCCCATAATGTTCCATAGACTTGGATGAAGTAATTTGATAAACTCTTCCGTGTCTTCTTTAAATATGATACTAACCAAATCAATGTATTCTTCAAAAGAAGTTTGTTCAAAGCTAATACTGCTAATGAATCCATATTATAAAATTTTCAACATATTCATTTTACTCTTCATGGACCAATTCATTTCAAAGAATCTAGTGATACGCACGTGAATTGATAGATATCTGCAAACCTAATACTTTATTGGTGCATCTTCTAGACCAAAATTTTGAAGAAATTCTTGTTGTTCATCTTCATCCATTATTCCCCTACCATTATGAACTAAAATTTTTGTTCTTAAATTTGTAAGCCACCTATTAAGAAAGTAGGATTCCAGCAAGATTTCAACAATATTATTTGGTAGATAAGGAAAAGATAAACCAGTGCCATCTTTGATAAATATTGGGGTGTTGTCTGGTCTATACCAATTTGGTTCCTTAAATATAATGCCATGATAGATGGATGTTGTTAATTTTCTTGTGACAACATCTGCAAGTGGGTTATTTTCCCCTTTGATCCATTCTATATCAAAGTCATATCCCAAGAATTCAAAATACCATCATGCAATTCTACCTTGGGCTATATCGTTATTTGTTTTTTTTCTTTAATAGGATCCTTATAGCTTGGCTATTTGTTCTGACTATAAATTTTAGTGGCTTAAGGAAAAATTTAAAATTTTCTATACCCTTCTTAACAACCACTATCTCTTTTTCAAAAATGTGGTATCTGCTTTCAATCTCTATGAATGTGTCAGATATATAATCATAAACACTTCTTTTACCATCTCCTTCTTGAATTAGAGCAACAAACCATGTTGTGTCAGATGCATTTGTATATAAACAACAAAGGTAATCTTGGTATTGGAATTTGTAATGAGGGAAAATTCTAACACATGGATTTTATCCATTGCACAACTTCAGTAGCTTTAAGTGACCATCCTTCTTTGTTTTCCTTCAATTTTTCTTGGATAGCTTTTCTATCTTCTACAAGAACTTTATAAAATGGTGAAACATAATTCAGACAACTCAAAAGTCTTTGAATTTTCTTTTTATCTTGTAGAATATTAGGGAATTCTTAAATCCTTTGGAGAATGTGAGGTTGCAACTTAATGTTTCCCCTATCCAAGTGCAATCCAAGGAAATCAATTTGACCTTTCCCAATTAGCATCTTTTTATCTGATAGACAAAATCCATGATTTCTAATAAGTCTTCAAGATGTTGCAAATGCTTAGATTTAGAGTCAAAAAACACAATAATATCATCTATATAAACCATGCAAAAATATTTTAGATGCCTTAATGCTTGGTCCATCTTCTTTGAAAATAGGCTAGAGTTGTACACAAACCAAAAGGCATGACATTCCATTCATACAGTTCTTGAGGAATAGAGAATGCAGTCTTATATCTATCTAACTCTTTTACCTTTATTTGCCAAAATCTTGATTTGCAATCAAACTTTGAAAATACTTTCTTATTAGCAGCTCTTTTGATCAAATCAACACTAAAGGGAATTTGGTAATTGAAAGGAAGGATAATGTCATTAAGAGATTTATAATTTATGCAAAATGTTTTCTTACCTATTTCCTTCTCAAATTGCTTACTTACTAGGAATGCAGGACAAGAAACCAGGCTTTTGCTAGGACGAATGAAATGTCCATCCAACAATTCATTGAGGTGTTCACCCATTTCCTTAACTTCAAAAGGGCTCATAAGATATGCAGGTTCATGTGGTATGACTAACTGATATTATGGTATAATCTATATTTCACATTCCTCGTGATGTTGGGACTAGAATTGGAGTGGGTTCATGCTGCAATAGTCTTTTTCAAAGCATACTTTTATTTTATCAAACAATCCTAAAGAAGATTCTATTAGTGCAAATTCCAATAATATGGCAAAGTATAAATGAACGTATATTCCTTATAATAGGACTCATGGTCAAGAATAAAATTATACAATGAGTCATAATAAGAACCTTCCTGACATGATTCTTTTGACATTTAACTCCTTCAACCACACTAAGGGTGAGAACATTGTTGGAGTGTGTTTCCACCCTACCACAAAGTGATTCACTTCCCCAAAATTCTTCATGAAAGAAGAATACCCAACCTAGCACAAGGAAAAACTAGCAATGCAAAATTGATTGGAGTAATGAAATTTGAAGTGACATAACTACATCTAAGATTTTATGATTTTCAAACACAAAAAAGAAGACTCCAGAATACCAACATGCATTGATGCTTTTGCATATACATAAGTTAGTATTAATAGTTCATCTTTAATGTTATTTAGTCCATATTTCTTATAATCCATGAGGCACAATCTTTGCAATATGAAAGTAACACTAACATGATTATTTTGTCTATATTCATGCAAGCATATCAATTGTTGGAGATAGAACAGTCATAATTCAAACATTCCAAAAATGGTTATAATTCAATAATCATAGAAAAACGTGGTTTCAAATAAAGAATATGCAGGTATTAAATTAAGAAAGTATAGCTCATGTATGTATGTATATACATATATAATTATGTATGTGTTTATACTTACATATGACCAAACATTCTTGTGCAATTATTTATTAGAGTTTGACTAAGAGGAGAGAGTTCCTATTTCTTCTTTCATATATGATATCCATAATGCAAGAGAGGAAATGATGACAATATGCCTAATTTTCAATAAGATAAAGTATGATTTGACATTTATAAGCAACTTAGAATATGAATTACTTTCTCTAAAATATTTGAAGTTTACATCTAATTTTCCTAGAGGTGTTAAAAAGGAAAACACAAATACAATTTCATAAAAATATTCAATCATAAAACTTTCCATTCGTTCAAGAATCTTTTAATGTAAGTATATGTTCATGCCCTAACATTCAATATTAAAATATTTGTAGATTATGCGGATGCAACAATGGGCGAGAGTTCTAGAGGAGCGAGTTTGAACTACACTGCAAGTGCGTCAAAGCTAGAGGAGGGGTCAGGCAATGGAGAGGATGAAGATGATGATGCGAATGCATGTTTGTTGGAGGTGTCTTTTCCTCCTCTCTCTGTGGCTGTGGCCATGCTCTCTGTGGCTGCAGCTATGGGGTTTTTCGATGGCGTGTTTTCTCTAGATTTTCCCTTTGTGGCTCGGGCTTGGCTTTGCTAGCGCCCCTCTTTTGGGGCTTTATTTTTTCTTGGTTTCTTCTTTGTTGGGCTCTTCTTTGCTGGTGTTCATGGGTTGTCTTGATGCTGCAGATCCTGGCAAGTGTGGTGGATTTTTTCCTTGCTTCTTTCCTTGAAGTGGAAGATGGGTTGCATTGGTTTTTCTATGGAGGTTCGGTGGTTGAAGGGGCCTATCTCTGCTCCTATTCGGTGTAGTAGGAGAGCTTGGGTGCTTCTTGTGTTGGCTTGTTCTCCTCCTTACCTTTGTTCAGTCCTCCTTCACTTTTGGCCACTTCTTGCTTGGTGGCTCTCTATTCGGGAGTCTGGCTCCACTTGGGAGGTTCTTCTTCCTTCCTTTCTTCTGGTGTGGGATACCTCGATTTTTGAGGTGTCTCATTTTTTTTCTTTCTTGGTGTTGTGACCTCTTTTTTGTTGTTGTTGCAGCTAGTGAGTTCCTCTGTTGGCCTGGTGGCTCTGCCTTTGGATTGGCCTTCTTCTAGCCCTGACTAGCATGTTAGGGTGGCTTGTGCTCTTTTATTGTTGTTCCATTCGATGGCTCCTCTCATCTTGTGTCCTCCTTGCTCCTGGGTGTTCTCTTGGATGTGGGTGGCTCGGGTTTTCCCTTCTAGCTCTTGTGGGTTGCTGCTCTCTTTGGTTGTGGGTGGTTTGAGGACTTTGGTTCCTGATCTGTGGTTACTAGTAGCAGTTTTGTTCTTTTGGCTAGGCTCCGGGCCCTTTGTTGATGATTAGATTGAGCTCTTTTGGTCTACTTGGTGGCTCTTATTGTTTTGCTTTCAGACACAACTATTTTTGGTGTTCATCTGGCTTGGGGTGAACTCTTCTTGGATCATAAATGGTGCTTCTATTATCTCCTTCTCAGACTTGCTTGGAGGGGGATTTCCTTTTCTTTTGGTTTGGTTGAGACCTTGGGAGCTAATTTTTTTGTTGGCTCTAGGGTATTTGTGGTGGACTGACTATAAGTTTGTTTTTTGGGTTTTGTCTCTTCTATCACCTAATGTTGCTGCGAGCGCTTTCTCTTCCAGAGTGGTTTCTTTTGGCTGGTCTCTTCTTGTGGTGGCTTCTCTTGAGGTGAAGTTTGCTCTTATTGAGGTAGAGCCCGCTCCTTTTGAGGTGGAGCTGTATGTTGTTGGTCTAGTTGAATGTCCTCTTCTCTATTGCGTTTTCCTGTTGAGGTGGTGCCAACTCCTCTTGAAGTGGAGTCGGTTTACGCTAGAGTGGGGCTGCTTTGTTGGTTGGAGCTCTTGCATCTTCCTCCCCTATAGAGGGGGGCCCTATCCTATGGAGGTGGTTTGTGGGATGGTGATTTAGTTTGGATGGAGCTACGGAAATGTTGTTATGGGTTTAAGGTCCCTGCCAAAACCTTGTTGTGGGTTGTTGGTCCCGTCAAAACCAATGAGTTCAAGATTCATGTAGAGTCTTGGTTCTTTTCTAGGCAACCTACTGGATTTTGGCTGGTTGTTGGCTTGTTGTTTCCTTGTTTCATTGTTGGTTGCTTATGTTTCCATCTTTTGAGCAGCTTGTTCATCTTTGTGTAGGTTTTTTGTCCCCTTAAAACTTGATGGTTTCGGGTCCATTCAAAACCTGTTGTAAATGGTTTCAGGTCAATTCAAAACATGTTTATCCTCTAATAAAAAACATTCAATATTAAATTTTTATACCAACACAAGGATTAATTCCATCGTATTTATCAGTAATCCAAAATCATAACCTTGATATCATGCTTCAAGACCTTAATGTGTTCTCATTTTTATTTCCATACCCACATACATATGTATTGATACACAATACACTCACACGTAAACATAAAGAGGTATGCATACACACTTATATATATATTAAATTTCCCCAATGGTAGGATATGTATTGTCTGTGTGTTCTTTGTATTATATGACACACCAAGGTGGGTATTATAAAATAATCCAACAATAATAATTAGTAAGGTGATTCCAATGAGATAGCTGGTCAGGAAGACCAATATCACCCAAATATATACAAATGGTTATTTCAGTTGCCTACTTGGTTTTCCAATATAATTTGAACAAGTCTTCCATAAAAATATTATGACATCTTTTCATGTTCATTCAAGGAAATGATTGTGAGATCTTCACAAAAGTCCTAGAAAGCTCAGAAAGGCAATAAAGAATGAGGCTAAGAACAAATTAGTTAGGGTTTGGAGGCAATAACTTATCAATTAAAATGTAGGAAAATATGAAAACACAACAAATTTATAAAACCCAAAAAAGATGGATAGAAAAAGAACACAAAGATTTAACATGGTTCACCCAAAACCGGGCTACATCCACCAAAAAGAGGGTCCAATATATATTAAAATTCTAGCAAAAACCTTTACAAAGACATGCAACAACATTTGCAACTTGCAACAATGTTTTTCATCATGTTTTACCACTGTTGTTTTTACATAGCCTTTGTTGCGTGTACCTGCAACACTTCTTACATTTTTCTAGCCATTGAATTGTAAATTTCTACTAACATTTTTCATGCCCTGCTTCCCTCAAAACTATGATCCGAGTTGTGGAATATGTTTCCACTCATGTCCCATTAATTACAAATGAACCATGGCCATTGGTTTTTTCTCATGCACCCAATAACATGTTTTCTTTGGGAAGTTACAATAACTATTTACAATTGTACATTTAATTTATTTAAATATTTGTAACTGTTCACCTCCAACATTTACTATTTGTAATCGTTCTTTTAAATACAAGTGCAACATAAGTATTTATTAAGTGCAACAAATTATTTAATAAAAATAATGGCAAAGATTTTTATGTATCTGAGTCTGATTGGTCTCCTTAACACAACAATCTCCCACTTGGAGGCTGATCAGATTCCACTCCATACCATCTCCCACTTGGAGACTAATCATAACACCACCACCCCTGCAACTCCTACTGAAACAAGCACCTTGAACCCTGCTATTATGTTTTATTTGAATTTAACTTTGAAGGGAAACCGAAGTTGAAGAGGATCTCATCTTCTCCCTTGTCACTACCTTCTTAAATATATCTATTGGATTGTCATATGTATGAATCTTTTCCAGCCTTACCTATCCATCTGCCAACACTAACCGAATAAAATGATATCTTAGCTGTATGTGTTTGGTTTTTGAGTGCAAGGAAAAATTCTTTACAAGATGTAAAGCACTCTGACTGTCTGTAAACAAGTAACTTTCAGCCTATTGCTTTCCCAACTCTTCCATGAAAAGTTGTAACCATATCATCTCTTTGCTTGCCTCTGTTGTAGCAACACACTCTGTCTCTGTGGTGGATAAAGCAACTATCTTTTGCAACTGAGAAATCCAACTCACTACTATCCCACCAACTGTAAATACATAACCTGTGGTACTCTGCCTAATATAGATGTCCCCTGCCAAATCTAAGTCAACATAACCTCTTAAATCAGTATTAGAGCCCCCAAAACATAATCATTTATTGGATGTACCTCTCAAATACCCGAGAATCCATTTTATCGCATTCCAATGCTCAACTCTAGGATTACTCATATATCTACTAACAATTCCTACGACATGTGCAATATCTGGTCTCATGCATACCATGGAATACATTAAGCCACCTACAGTTAAAGAATATGGTACCTTGAACATTTTATCTTCCTCCTCTGGTGTCTTTGGACACACATCCTTAGTCAATTTAAAATGACTAGGCAAAGGTGTGCTAACAACTTTTGCATTCTCCATGTGAAATCTCTACAACACCTTTTCAGTATAATTAGCCTGAGATAAAAACAATTTTCTATTTTTCCTATCTCGAGTAATCTTTATACCAAGGATTTTTTTTGCTACCCCCAAATCCTTCATAGCAAATGAATTTGCTACCCCCAAATCCTTCCTAGCAAATGAATTTTCTAACTGTTGTTTTAACTCCCTTATGTGATCCATGTTAGACCTCGCTACAAGCATATCATCAACATATAAACATAAAATAATGTAGCTATCATCATCTAACCTCTTAAAATAAACACAATGGTCTGAATTACACCGGTTGTAGCCATGCTTAGCCATAAAACTATCAAATTTAATATAACATTGTCGAGGTGCCAAACTTTTCTTCAATCTACACACTAATTTCTTCTTACCTTTGATCTGAAATCCTTGTGGTTGTTCCATATATATTTCCTCTTCCAAATCACCATGGAGAAAGGTGATTTTAACATCAAGCTATTCTAAATGAAAATCTTCAACAACCACAATACTTAAAACAGTATGAATAGAAGTCATTTTAATAACCAGAAAAAAAAATTCATCCAAATCAATACCCTTTTTCTGTGCAAATCCCTATATAGCTAACCTGGCTTTAAATCTTTTCTTACCTCCATCTTCCTCTTTCAACCTATAAACTCATTTATTTGGTAAAGTATTTTTACCTATAGGAAACTTGCATAATTCTCAAGTTTGATTTTTCAGCAAGGAGTCCATTCCTTCTTCCATTCAACACTCCCACTGAACCTTGGCATCCACCTACATAGTTTCAACATAACATTTTGATTCACTAGCATCAATTAATAAAATATAATACAAAGAGGGAGAAAATCTTTATGGAGGTCTACTTATCCTTGAAGATTGTCTAACATTCACTGGAGTTTGTGGTGTTTGTTGTTGTTGTTGTCGCAGAGCATGAGGAACCCCTAGAACATCACTATTTGGAGTATCATCCAACACTACATAATCCTTTTCTTTCTTCTCATGTTGTTCCAACTGATCTTTGTACAACACCTTCAACATTAAATATGAAATACTTGCTTCTCACAATTATTTGATTTTCAAAATCCCAAAGCATATAACCAAATTCATCAATGCCATATCCAACAAATATACATTTCTTTGACTTAGCTTTCGGCTTGGTTCTATTTTTAGAATCTACATGTGCAAATGCTCCACAATCGAAGGTTCTGAGAAAAGAATAACTCATCTTCTTACCTGTCCATGCTTCCTCTAGAATACCACAACCCAAATGATTAGACACCTTTATTAATTAAATAAACAACAGTGTTTACAACCTCTACCCACATGTTTAATGGAAGCCCAACATGCAATTTCATAGTTCATGCATGCTCCATTATTGTTCTATTCATGTGCTCAACCACTCCATTTTCTTGTGGATTCCTTTGAACCATTTTCTGCCTACGGATTCCATTAGAAGAACAATAATCTTCAAAATATTTGCTACAATACTCACCACCATTATCAAATTTGAGACATTTTAATCTTTTACCTGTCTCATTCTCAACCAAGCTCTTCCAATTTTTAAAAGTTTCAAATACATCAGATTTCTGCCTAAGGAAATAAATCCATACCTTCCTAGTTGCATCATATATGAATGTAACATAATACTTAGAGCAACTATGGGTAGATACCTAAGTTGGTCCCCATACATCCGTATGCACAAGCTCCAAATTCTCATCTTTCTTTTGCTTCCAATCCTTGAGAGAACTAACTCTCTTTTGTTTTCCATACACAACTTTCACAGAAATCCATATTAACACATTTTAGACCTAGTAAAAATTTTCTTTGAATGAAGTAATTTCATACCTTTTGCACTCATATGCTTAAGTCTATTATACCATAGTGTTATTTCTGAACCCACAAGAACTGTCTGATTTTCTACTTGTTGAATTGCAACAACTGTTCCCAAACATTGAATTTTCTCTACGACAACTAAAGTAGAAGGAACAATATGACCTATACAAAGATATAAGGTGCCTACTTTCACACCTTTTTCTACCACTAAGGAACCTTTTGTAACCTTCCAATTTTATCACTAAATGTAACAACACAACTTTCATCATCTAGTTGCCCTGCTAAAATTAAATTTCTCTTAACCTTGGAACATGTCTCACCTCTTGTAGTAGCCAATGATTCTCATTCTGCAACTTAATCTTGATTCTTCCCTTTCCAACAATCTAACAAGGTTGGTTATCTCCCAAATAAACCAACCCAAAATCCCCTTGGACATAATCAATAAAATAACTTCTATAGGGTGTAGCATGAAATGAAGCCCCTGAATCTAACACCCAAGAATCATCAACATTATCAAGGGAAAAAATCAAAGCATCCTCGTTAGATTTATTAATTACCACATTTTCCTCTTTACTACCTTTCTATTTGTCTCATTTATTTTTCTGAGACCAACAATCTTTCTTTAAATGACCTGGCTTACCATAGTACTGGAAATCCTTCTCTCATTTATTAACACAACCTTCATCATCTAGTTGCCCTGCTAAAATTAAATTTCTCTTAACCTTGGAACATGTCTCACCTCTTGTAGTAGCCAATGATTCTCATTCTGCAACTTAATCTTGATTCTTCCCTTTCCAACAATCTAACAAGGTTGGTTATCTCCCAAATAAACCAACCCAAAATCCCCTTGGACATAATCAATAAAATAACTTCTATAGGGTGTAGCATGAAATGAAGCCCCTGAATCTAACACCCAAGAATCATCAACATTATCAAGGGAAAAAATCAAAGCATCCTCGTTAGATTTATTAATTACCACATTTTTCTCTTTACTACCTTTCTATTTGTCTCATTTATTTTTCTGAGACCAACAATCTTTCTTTGAATGACCTGGCTTACCATAGTACCGGAAATCCTTCTCTCATTTATTAACACAACCTTCATCATCTAGTTGCCCTGCTAAAATTAAATTTCTCTTAACCTTGGAACATGTCTCACCTCTTGTAGTAGCCAATGATTCTCATTCTGCAACTTAATCTTGATTCTTCCCTTTCCAACAATCTAACAAGGTTGGTTATCTCCCAAATAAACCAACCCAAAATCCCCTTGGACATAATCAATAAAATAACTTCTATAGGGTGTAGCATGAAATGAAGCCCCTGAATCTAACACCCAAGAATCATCAACATTATCAAGGGAAAAAATCAAAGCATCCTCGTTAGATTTATTAATTACCACATTTTCCTCTTTACTACCTTTCTATTTGTCTCATTTATTTTTCTGAGACCAATAATCTTTCTTTAAATGACCTGGCTTACCATAGTACTGGAAATCCTTCTCTCATTTATTAACACAACCTTCATCATCTAGTTGCCCTGCTAAAATTAAATTTCTCTTAACCTTGGAACATGTCTCACCTCTTGTAGTAGCCAATGATTCTCATTCTGCAACTTAATCTTGATTCTTCCCTTTCCAACAATCTAACAAGGTTGGTTATCTCCCAAATAAACCAACCCAAAATCCCCTTGGACATAATCAATAAAATAACTTCTATAGGGTGTAGCATGAAATGAAGCCCCTGAATCTAACACCCAAGAATCATCAACATTATCAAGGGAAAAAATCAAAGCATCCTCGTTAGATTTATTAATTACCACATTTTCCTCTTTACTACCTTTCTATTTGTCTCATTTATTTTTCTGAGACCAACAATCTTTCTTTAAATGACCCGGCTTACCATGGTACCGGAAATCCTTCTCTCTAGATTGGGAAATCTTGTCCTTTGATTTTCCTTGTGACTTCCCATGACCTCTATAATTCTTTCATCTCTCCTTTTTTCTACCCCTTCTTTCTACATTCAAAACAATGCCTAATGTGGATGAACTACTTGAGCTTTTCCTACAAATTTATTCACTCAAAATAACACCAACATCAAATTTAAATGTATTCGAACCAGAAACATAATTACTAACCGCCATTACCAAGATATTCTATATTTCAGGAAAAGAACACAAAATCAAAAGAGCCCTAACTTCTTCATCAAAGTTTACATTTACAAAAGTTAATTGACTAGTAACCATTTTAAACTCATTTAAATTATCAGCAACTAACCCACCTTCTACATTTTCATATTAAATTTAAACACTTCACTAGAAAAACCTTATTTGAAGCGGAATAATTTTTATATAACTTCGCTAAAGTCTGCATCAAATCTATTGTTGTCTTTGCTATTGAAATATTAAATACCATCGATTGTGCCAGGCATAAATGAATACTACCAAGTTCCTTTCTGTCCAGAATATCCTATTCCTCATTAGATATTGCTAATGGATTCTTGGCTTTCCCTTCCAATGATCACCATAAATCCTTCTGATAGAGATAGTCCTCCATTTGCATCTTCCATAACTGATAGTTATGCCTATTGAACTTGTGAACCTTCAAATTACCCTCATCTGCCATAACTCTCACTCAATTGTGAGACCTTCTTGCAAAGGATAACTAAACACAACCCATTCTAATACCCCTTGTTAGGGATTGGAGGCAATAACTTATCAATTAAAATGCAGAAAAATGTGAAAACATAGCAGAGTTATAAAAGCCAAAAGAAATGGATAGCAAAAGAAGAACACAAAGATTTAACATGGTTCACCCAAAATTAGGCCACATCCACCAACAAGAGGGTCCAATATATATTAAAATTCCAGCAAAAACCTTTACAAAGACATGCAACAACATCTACAACTTGCAGCAACATTTTTCATCATGTTCTACCACTGTTGTTTTACACAACCTTTTCCACGTGTACTCACGACACTTCTTGCATTTTTCCAGCCACCGAACTATAAATTTCTACTAAGTTTTCCATGCTCTTCTGCCCTCAAAACCCCGATGAGTGTTGGAATATGTTTCCATGCATGTCCCATTAATTACAAATGAAGTGTGGCCATTGTTTTTGTCTCATGCACCCAATAACATGTTTCTTTTGGGTGGTTACAATAACTATTTGCAGCTGTACATTTAACTATAATTTAAATATTTGTTACTATTCACCTCCAACATTTACTATTTGTAACTATTCTTTTAAATACAAGTGCAACATAAATATTCATTAAGTGCATCAAATTATTTAATAAAAATAATGGCAAAGATTTTTATGTATCTAAGTCTGATTGGTCTCCATAACACAACAAAATTTCCATTAATAAGCAGAGGTTTTGTTTCCTCATAAGAAATCACTACAAATATTTAAAGTGGACACTATCAACCATCCAATGGAAATTTTGAAAATGAGGATGATAATCCAAAGCCTACGAACACTATCAAACTAGAAATATTACCGTGAAACATGCATCACCTCAATATAATAAAATTTCTACACAAGCATAATATGTGATCCGCGATAAAGGAAAAAAAAACTCTTAACTTTGTTGCATTGCTATTGCAACCTAGAATGAGTGGATGCAAACTAAGAAAAGGACTACTAGCTAATAATTTGTATAGAAATCCTTTCAATTTGGTTTATATGATGTAGAGTAGCACTGGAAGTAATTGCAAATAAGTCAAAGCAAAAACAATCAATGATAGGGATTGTTTCTAGTCAAGATAGAGCCTAGTTGTAAAGAAAACCCATCGGTGAAAAAAAATGGTAAATCAAATGATGATACCAACCATAATAACAAATGGGGAAAAAATTACCTTTCTTATTGAATAAAAGGGAGTAAAATGGGGTTGTCAAACAGTGATGTACAAATGAGGGTAAAAGCTTCCTATTTCATCACTAACTATTCCTAGTTTTGGCTTCCTTTTGTGAGCACAAAACCTACACAAACTAACAAGAGATCACAAACCAAGTGTCAACCATGTTAGAAAATCAAATATAATGCTCCCTATGAAATTCTTTAACCAAAATCACTAGAAAAAATTAAATAACAAGAAATTGAACCAAATAAAGCATGTAATCTAAGTAAAATCAGCTAAACCTCCATCCCATAGGGGGAGTGGTGCTCCTTTGATGTAGAAAGAATCACTTTCACAATCCCTTTGATAAGCTTGATGATTTGATGATGATTCAAGAGTGAAATTGACTATAATCTAGCTACAATGCTTGAAAATGATGAAAAGCTATGGACTCAAATGACTATAATGGAAATGCATGAAGTTGTGGATCCATATTATGAAAAGGATTCCTTTATTTATAGAAGCCAAGGGTTGAAGAATGAGAGGATTTGATGAATATGGGATAAATTGAGAGGGATAAATTGAGAGCCAATGAGAATGTGTCAAGTGTCACAATTCTATTGGAGGAAGTTGGAGCACATTTTGGGAAATGTGTGAGTGGAGGAGGATGAAAGAGAAGTAAATGTTGTTGGTTGAGAATTTGAAATTGGTGTAAGAGGAATTGAATGATATTTGAGAGGATGTAAGAGGATTTGAAAGGTTGTAAGAGAATTTATTGCAAATGTAAGAGGATGTGATAGATTTTTGAAAATCTTTGGAGGGAAATTGAATAAGAGGTGGTTAAGAGGAATATTCCTTGGTGAGGGAAAATAGAGGAATTAAATAATTATTTGAAATTATTTTCATGTGCAACCTGGTTAGTTGACCATGATTGATTTAACTCTTGAAGAGTTAAAAGCTAGAGGAATTGATAATGATGATTAGAAAGCTTATTTAGGATTAATTAATCCAAAATTAATTAATTGGAGTGAATTAGGAGATGTGACATTTGATTTGATTGATTTTTAATCAAATGAGAGGATTTAGGGGGATTTAATTAAATGATTTGATTATTCAATTAATTGATCAATTTGAAGTGATTTAGGAAGAAATGGTGTTAGTTAATCAAAATCAGATGCATAGTATCGATCAGGACATTTTACATGTCTACACCTTTATATTTATAATAGGCTAATATATATCAACCATAGCTTTAGACATTTATAAAAAAGGTCTATCCCTTTACAGGATATAGTGTATATATATACACACATGCGTATGTGTGTTTGTGTGTGTAAATATGTGTGTGTGTGTGTGTGTGTGTGTGTGTGTGTGTGTATAGTTATTTATACACTCATACTCAGTATTTTTTGTACAAGACTACTATCGATGCCATAAGGAAAACACATAATTTACACAACATATATGTGTTGATGCTAAAATGAAAATTTAGTCTATCCACAACAAAATACATAGGATGATAATTCTTCTCAACCATAAGACCATTCAAGATTCTAGGGAATAAATCTAATTGAGTGTTTAAAACTCAACATCCTTTCACTTTTAACTGAAGTCCATTTAGCATGATATTTTCATAGTTTGTGGTTAAAATATCATGATTATTTTCACAACGAATGAATACTACAAATACCATCATTCCTATCAAAATTACTTACAAATGAATAGTGATAATGTGTCATGGTTCTACATAGAGATAACACAAACAAGATTGTTGCAAATTATTTTTGGATTTTGATTGTGTAAGTTTTTTTGAATCAATGTTTCAGATCACACTTAGTGATCCATCATCATCATATCTTTCTTTCAACTCTTCATCTTGATGATGGATCACTGAATGTGATCCGAAATGTTGATGCAAAAAAACTTACACAATCAAAATCCAGAAATAATTTGCAACCTTCTCTATGGATTGTGGAAATCTACTATCACTAAAAGCAAGATTACTTCAAGCTTTAAATAGTGTTCTAAATATTTTGAGTGAGCACGATGGGATCATCAACCCCAACCAATGTCAGGCGACTATCTCATGCTTATTATCCTTTAAGGGTTTTGAGGTACAAAGACTATAAATATGTGTTCACCAAAAGATTTCAAGACCCTCCAATATCTATCTAAAACTAGAATGAAAGTAAATTTTGTTTACAATGATTTCAATAAATTCCATATATATATTTCGTAGAAGATCAACAAGAGAATATGCTATTGAGATATAAATTTTGAAGCACAAATTTATCTTTTTAAATGTTAAAGTGCAAAAGGGGGATCATACATACCGATACTACCAAAAAAAAGAGCACACCATTTCCTTCGTAGGCCCCTCTACTCTTCTCCATGACAACCACTACCAACCCTTCTATGAAGTCCAACCATCCCTCGTAAACATGTACTGCAACATTCATGGTGTAAAAGGGGTTCCTTGTACTCATTGACCTACACCTGTGTATCTCATCATATAGTAAAGGAAATACCCTCCATGTTATTCAAAACCTCAGCCGGTGGTTAACTGATGGCAATGCCACCACCCCAAAACACCATATCCTCACTGAAATAAGCATTTGAAGCTATGTGCTCCATTGCTTGAAATGCTTGCAATTCAAATGCTCCCTAGATAATCTCCCATGACCTCCTCTCCATAATGTGTTTTTTATGGTGATTAATTAGAATCTTCCCATTTATTGCAAAATCCATGCTCCCACCCAATGCATGCAAATGATACCACATGAAAACTAACAAACTTTTAAAATAATAACGCTCTCTTTCATGTAGTACTAAAAGAATGATGCATGCATTAATATGGATGCTTAATTAAAATTTTAAAATAGATTTTCTTTTTCACTAGAAATTAATATCATTTAATTATTCAAATAAATATATATTTTAATTTATGTTAATTATAACTATTGAATAATAAACCTTATATATATATATATATAAGGGGTTCCTTGTACACATCGACCTACGCCTGTGCATCTCATTATATAGCAAAGGAAATACCCTCCATGTTATTCAAAACCCCAGTCGGTGGTTAATTAATGGCAATGCCACCACCCCCAAATGACATATCCTCACTTAAATAAGCATTTGCAACTTTGTGCTCTATTGCTTGAAATGATTGCAATTCAAATGCTTCTCTAGATAATCTCCCATGACCTCCTCTCCATAATGTGTTTTTATGGTGATTAATTAGAATCTTCCCATTTATTGCAAAATCCATGCCCCCACCCAATGCATGCAAATGATACCACATGCAAACTAACAAACTTTTAAAATAATAATGCTCTCTTTCATGTAGTACTAAAAGAATGATGCATGCATTAATATGGATGCTTAATTAAAATTTTAAAATAGATTTTATTTTTCACTAGAAATTAATATCATTTAATTAATTATTTAATAAATAAATATATTAATTTATTTTAATTATAACTATTGGAAAACCAAGGAAAACATCAAGAAATTAAAGATATAGATGGCACAAGTACTAATAGTCTAAAGAACTGATCAAGTGAAAATGGAAGGTCACCTCCTGAATGCAAGAGTGTCCATATGGTAAGTGATCCATCTCAATGAAATACAAGTAACTAGCCACTAATATACTTTGTATTTGAAAGTACATAGGAACAAATACTGAATACATAGCTCACTCCAGTGAAACCAAGGAAGCAATATCACCAAAAGTAGAAACCCCCCCATAATGCTGACAAGGGAGAGGTATGACAGGCACATTGAAATTTAATGCTTGAATGTAGTTCATGATAAAGAACCAAGAACATTTGAATGTGTAACGCCCCGCCATGAACCCTATTCTAGCAAGAAAAAATGGAACAATTTTTTTTAAAAAAAATGTAATGTTACAAGGTTGTAAAGAATATAAACTAACATACTATCCTATGTCCTCTAAGGTTCACGACTGCATTACATAGTCCCCACTATCTAATTAACAAACCATAAAACAATCTAATAACCAATTCTAACATCAAGTAAGTCTCACATCTACACATAACATATAATCAAGTAATCCAGATGATACAACCATAACATAAACATAAAATATTAACCGATTACATCCATTCCACTTAACATGTACAATATCATTGAATACATAATTCATCACATAATAGAGTTACATCGGTTTCATCTTTACAATTACATTATGTACAATAATTCCTCCTCGTTACAAGTGAGGAGTGTTCAACAACATGATACATGATACTTAAATTGAGATACAATGCAAATACAAATACAAGGATCACAAATCCCAAGAGCAGATATAGTACAGAAGCCTTCAGATCAAGTGAAGTCGCCACGACACATACAAGGGAAGGGAACCCAATGGAGAATGAAACACGTTCCACCCAACTGTGTGGACCCAAAGGTCTACCCCCCATGCTAGGAGGTAGCAAAGGGCCCCACCATCACTGATAGACAAAGGACTAAGACTTCTCAAGATTGACATGACACATGAGAGCAAGTAGAACAACATAACACAACACAAAGGTGACACAACTTCCAGAGGCACGCACATATATAATACTAAAATGCAAGGCAAGGAAATTCTAGATCGTAGCAAGGGAGAGTGCCATCGCATGGTCTTTGCATGGGTTGTCCTGACAGTCTTCCTTTAGATGCTGACCCCCATCTATGGTTGTCTTGACAGTCACACATTCGACACCAGCCCCATAGGGTAACGCATGCAGGACCAATTATTCTCTCATGGGAACAAGGAAATTGGTCTTGCCAACAAGGCCTTCCCAACCCAACCTTAGCCTGAATGAGTGCTACAGGCTTGGGTGAGGCATCAAAACATCTTAGTTAAGTGAAATTCTACTCAACCCCCTAGTTAATTAATTAGGTTTTCACTTGATTGGGAAACTCTCACTTGGGTTGTCCTAGATGCCACTTTGTGTACTAGCCCCCATTGAGAGCCACTCCCCCTTATACCAACTAGAAAAGCCAATAGAAACAACAAACTGCCAATATGCACAAATCCAATACTATATGAGCATACTCGAAGGCGAGACATGAAACCTCCCACACAAGATTCAACCATGAAATAAGAAAACAATGCATCCAGCTAACTCTCTTTCAATATCACATGGCAATTATCACATCAAAAAATTTCAAGGTTCAACATATACATCAAACCAATAACACTGCTCGTAGCCTCTGGAAGAATTCCATTATTAACTCCACACCACAACTTGAACATTTATACTCTAATCCACATTCATCCCAAATCCATATTTATTTACTCACTTTAAGCAAACAATTCTAACAATAATAAAACGTGAGATCAAGAATGGGTTACCATAGTAATCTCTTCTTGTTAATTAAATATTCATCTACGTTAAAGGTAATCTCCTTCCACAAAACTAGCCTTCGTTTATTTATTAACAATTATGTCAATCTATACATACTTAATGTTCTCCTTATTTAATCAAGTTAAATACAATTTTATATAAAGGTAACAAACCCCTTTTAAAAGTTCACATTACATGCATATGAGCTCATATATTCACATATATACATATAAACATATATAAGTATGTGTATATATATATCTATTGATTTAAATAAACATTTTAAATTACTAATTACAGTTTAGAACACACCACGCTATATTAGCAGTGGAAGTATTACAATCAACATAAACTACGCATATATATATAACGCATTCAAAAATTCCAATACATCGAATGCATTAATACCAATTTGGTATATTGAAAGTATCGATATACATTTAGTATATAGAATGTATCAATTTACAAGATTCAATATCTCGAATGAACTACTATATATACATTGTATCAAAAGTATTGACATAAGTTTAATATTATAATATCAATAGAGATTACACCAACTAAGGCTTACAACTACTATATGCAAGAACATACATACGACGAATGAAACCACAAACTATCAACGCATACAAGAAAGTATCCAATACGGCATATGAAAATCTTGAATTAAGTGCCAATACAAAAGTAAAGAATACCATGAATTGGTAAAAAAAATACAAGCATACCTATCATAACCAACGTCTACCAAGATGCTCTCATGTTAAGTTTCAAACTCAAGATATCTCATAAACGCATGCGGGTTTACAACCTTTGAACTATAGTTAGCAAACAAAGACTTGCAGGGGGTAAAACTCAAGAGACCAATGCAAAAGATCTAGAAGTTGTATGGTGCCGAACAAGGAAAAATAGAACATTGAAGCATCAGGTTAAGCATGATATGCACAAATTGCAGATAACAAGAACACTAGGATTGGTGTTGATGTGAATGTTCCCAACATAAGGCATTATAAATAACAAATGTCGACAACTAGAAGTTTGGGAAGGGAGAGCATGAAATCTGGAGACAAGGCACATGACCCCAAAATGTAATTTCTATTAATAATACAGGGTACAAACTGTAACTATGAATAGAAATCGCCTCAACCAGTTAAACAAAGAGGCACAACAACCGATATAAGAGCATTAATAAAAGAAGAGTAGATGGCCCAAAGGTAATAGAATAGCATGTCAAATTTACTCACAACTAAATCTATCAACAGGAGATTATACCAATGTTGGTTATTGCCAACTATGGGTGGATGATTTACATACACTAGTTAGAGGCGCCAGAGATAACTTTTACTGCAGTGAATAAGACTTACAAAATAATAGAAACAAGTAGATCATACGCATGGAGACACATTGTACAATGCTTGGAATAACTATCAGAAGAAACTGGTGACTCCATATCAAAAATCCATATAGAAAAAGAAACCATATCATAAGAATTCAATTGATGGGGAGATGATGGGAGAGTAGATTGAATCGCTCTACCAGAAAGTTTATTTACCTCACAACAGCTCCGCCATCCTCATACATAAGAGACATATAAATCATCAGCAAGGTGAGACATATGCGTGTAAGAGAGAGAGAATGGAAAAGAGACCTACAAGCTACGTTTATTTCATACAGACGCTTTTTCAACTTCAAAATAAAGAAATATAGTATGTATAGCTACACTCTACAAGATAAGGTGGGTTATGTCAGCCACAATGGCAGAAACCGAATATTGCAACCATGATACCCTCTCATGTTTCTTAAACTCAAAATACAGGCATTCTCTGGCCATTGAAACTAAAGGACTCCAATACACATCAGGGCAATTCACATATTATACAGACACCAAAAATACACAGATTTTATTAGTAAGGTAATGGAATTTGTGGTCTTCAAAGACCATACATCAATTTTGATTAGTTGACCCTAATTAAATTACAAATAACAATGGAAATACACAAAAGAAAGTTTAAGGGGTGTTCTGACTTTGGTGATTGGTAGGCATCACCGTCGGAAGTGAAACGATTACAGGGCAAGAACGTGGCAATTACAATGATTTCCAACAGGAGTTTGAGCTACAATTTTTTGAAGATATAATTCCCAAATTTATTCAATACATTTGTTTTCAATAGCTCAACATTGACATTCAATTTCTAAATAGAGTAAAGATTGAAAAAATGGCGGAACCTAGATTTGCTACTTGCCAGAAGAAATTTTGTTGCAGAGCTTAATCCCAGCCCGCTACTACAAATTATAGCTTCCAATTTAGAGAAATCCACAACACTATGAAATACGCCCAATCTCCAAAGCTTCCCAGACTTACAGAAAATAAGTTTTTTTTCCCCAAAAAATAGAATAGAATGTTCTCGACAAAGAATCAAGAATTAGTTTTCCAAAAAATAATCCAATTACCCCTCTATTAGTTAACTTCCACTACCTTATTCATTTATTCCATCTGTAACTACTTCCACACCCTTAAATTCATTAATTTATTTCTTTTATGTTTTCCACAATTCACCACTTCTCAACTTGCTTTATTTAATAATTTTAACCATAATTCAAAATTTACACACACTAATTGAAAACAATTAATTTCATTAATTTCTTACTTTAGTTTCTCTTTAAGTTTGTTTGCACAAACACAATAATATATATATATATATATATATATATATATATATATATATATATATATATAATAATATATATATATATTATTTAAATATTTCATTTTAAACAATGAATCTTAATTCATTATAATTAAATAAATACTTTCACAATATTTTATTTAATTTAATTCTTTGATTTAACAAAGACTTTTAATTTGATAACCTTTAATTAACGACATAATCGAACAAAACACTAATCACGAGCAAAACTCAATAAACATGCTACATGCAATACCAGATCAAACTGCGAAACAAAAGAAAAAACGACATCAACAAAGACATAACAAGCCACATACATCAACACTATCAAGATGAAGTGCAGATGGGCATTACAAAATGTGCAAACATGAAAGTACAAGCAAATATAAAGGGTGCAAAAACTAAGGCACACATGGATGAGAAAGGTATGAAGGAAAAATAAAAGAAAACATCAACCCCCATGGCACTTTATACCATAGTGCGAGTACAATAAGGCACAAAGTGATGTGCAAGATCCCATAATACAGGTGCAATATAGAGGCACTTTATCTCAGTGCATTTACAAAATGATAAATACATTCAAAGTGAGCCCATAAGGTCCAATAAGGACCTAATATTGTAAACACATGAGTAATAGCCAAAAATAAGCCATCCCATGCAAACGAGAAGTTTCCAAGAGCTAAGATGTCCAAGTACTTCACTAGAATGTGAAAACACAAAAAACTAAACAAAATGTACTTGGTAAATTCTCTGATGAGAAAATCTACATATCTAGAAAGAGCACTAGAAGACCTTTCCAATGCCTATTCATTTTCAAAAAACGGAGTCCATATGCAAAAGTTATGCCCCCGGAAGTGCATAAATAAATATCTGACTTTGATCGGAAGTAAATGCAGCAAAAAAAGAAAAATCAGGAAAAATCATTTGCACCATTGGATCGGTCTCAGAACTAGCTTTTCAAAAATATTTCATTTTCGAAAATTCGTGTTAGAATGCAAAAGTTAGGGCCAAAATACCAAAACTACTCCAAAAAGGGTTTGGTGGTTAATCCTGGCGATTAAGCTACCATTAACCGCTAGCAGTTAACTGACGATGGTGCCCATTAACACTATTTTTTTTTTTTTTCTTGGATTGTGTGTTGTACCAGGCCGTATGACCTAGAAATGAATTTTTTTTGCCTTTCGAAGTCACTGTGTTTAGTTTTGATGATTTGATAATCAATTTTGGGGTTTTTGGGTGCTCTGAATGCGATGGTGAGGTCTGTTTGGGTTCAAAACACTCCAAAATTGTAGTTACACTTTGGATCTCGAAACCCTAAAAAATTTCAAACCCTCACAAATTAGGCATCGTATAACCAAAATTGATGAAACAAAGGTCAATCTTGACTATTTTGAACCTTCTGGATGTAATGGTGAGGTCCAAATTGACTCAAGATGCAATAAAAATACTATTTCAAGGCTTGAATCCCTCAAAATATGAATAAGAAGTTACAGATCTGAAGCTCTGATACCATGTTGAAGTTGAGAAATACAAGCTCACATAGCCCAGTGAACACTTGCAAGCAAATAACCTATCATGTAGAAGAGATAACAAAACACAACAATGGTGCTCTGCTTGCCGTGAAGCAAAAAAGCATAAACAAGAATTGAATAATTACAAAGAGATCAATCCTTATGAAAGGAGATCAAAACCCTAAAGGTGAGTAATTAATAATTAATAATTAATTAATTATTAATGGGCCTAAGTTTAGCTTAAGTAAAAATAAAGTAAAAGTGACTTAATTAATTAATCAATATGATTAAATTAATTAAGTAGTTAACCTATTACTCTAACATGAACAAGCTATGGATAGGGAAAATAGTAAGCATGATAGTCAGAAATATATAGTTTAATAAGTACTCAAAATTTTGTTCATTATCTCATACATTATAAGCCATGATGTGGATCACTATTGTAGTTTTCATGATTGAATAAAATTTGTTGTTTTATTTTCAGATGTTGGAAGTAGATACACCTCCAAATTTTCATAGGGCAATGGAGCTCAGTGTTTCATCTACTATAGACTCCTCAATGGCTCTCACAGAGGAGCTATGAGGAAGATTACTAAATTTCAATTTACATTTGTTGTTATAGTTGTTAGTAAAAAATAAAACCATTATTGATTCATAGTTTAATTTCTCTTTGGATGGTTTCTACAAGGCTTCAACATGCCACAACATGGGCATGCGAATATTTCCCTCGAGGAGAGAAATCATTTGTTGGCAGTAAGTGATTATTTTGTTAAATATATCATTTTTTATAATGTAATTTCTATATATTAATGTCTTTACTTCTTATTGTAATAGATAAATTTTGACCAGGAACTAAACCCTAGGAGGAGCACTCCTCAGCCTTAGAATAAATAAGTGACAGACCTATCGCCATCTGGCCGACAGGCAAAGGGAAATAATTTATTTTGAGAGGATGAAGAGCAATGACTTTTGATTTTAAAGCCCTTTGTTGTATGCCTCTATGACATTTTTGTACATATTTTTTATTTGATATATTTGACATTGTATGCCTATATGGCATTCTTGTAAGCCTATATGGCTATTTTGTATATATTGTATACTTATATCCACATATATTTATGTATGCCTACATGACTATTTGGTTAATACAAATCTTTTTTATCGATGGTGTCCATATTTGCATTATAAATCCATGGTTCAATAGATATGAGTTACATGTATTCAAGTGTATATTTTACAACTTACGTGTATACTTTGTGACTTACATGTATTCCAATGTATACTTTGCGACTTACATGTTTTCATGCGTATACCTTGTATTCATGCATATACTTTGTATTAATTTGCATATACTATGTATTTGTGTGTATACTTCAAGGCTTACGTGTTTTTGAGTACTTGTGCTTCCCTTATTCACATGTATGCTTGACTTATTCACGTGTATACTTATTAATTGGTTAGCCCTAGCATTGATCATTGTTGTCCTTTATGGTTTGTCTTGAACATTTATTGATTGATGTTAAACAACTTTATTAGTTGATGCTAAACAACTTCAATATTTCTAGGAATACTAGTAGAGTTACAAATTACAAAATTGCACAAATTGAAAAGAAAAGATTAACTGTAAATAAATGCATTGATTATTAACTTGATATTTGATTAAGAATGAGTATAATATATATGCGTAAAAGCAAGAAGTTGGGTACATGAAGAGGGGAAATTTCAGCTAAAAAATAATATCATAGAAAACTCGTATGCATTATGCTTCGGGTACTCGAGCCTTAAAAAACATGTATGCACTAAAAAACACATACGCGTTATAATGTGTATGTGTTCTATAATGCATACACATTTTATAACACATACAAATCATTTATTTTAAAAAAAAAATACCTTATAGAAACGCATACGCATTTTAAAACGTGTACGTGTTTCTAAAAAGTATTTATTTTTTTAAATAATCAATAAAATAAAGAACACATATGCGTTTTGTAATGTGTACGCATTTTTTAAAAATGCGTACACATTTTTTAAAAATGCATATGCGTTTTTAAATTTTAGAATTCCCAGCCCACATGCAGCCTTGGTTTTAGGCTTGGGAAAGGCTTGGTAATCCGAGCCTTAGCCTTTGACCTGCAACTAAAAAAATAAGGCAGATTAAAGAAGAATGTCCAACTTTGACAATATGGCTGATGAATTTTTTTTCTGAATCAATCTATAAAATTAAAACCCATTAGAGAAGATGATGTCTACTTTCCAAATATACAATTTTTATTAAAATTGGATTATATTTACTATTTTTTAGTTAATTTCTAAGCAAACTAGTCCTTAAACTTGAAATATCAGGCTTTTTTTATTTTTTAAGAACCTTTTTTTGGTTAAGTTTCTTGTAAAAAAAATTATATGACATCAAACTTCAGACAATTTTGTACACAATGAAAAAAAAAATTCAAAAAATGTTTAGTTAAGGTCCAATTATGCTTTCCGTACACGTTGATTTTTAAAAACTACAATTAAGGCCAATAAAAATTCAATAAAAAAAAAATATTCAACAAAAAATTACCAAAAAAATTCCACATCAATCTTCATGTTGTTAGCTCTCTTTTCCCAAAAGGAATTAGCAAAATACTTTTATTTGGGTTAAAAAGTGGTGTCCATACACGTGCTTGGTATGGTAAAAAAAAGAACTTTTAAAAATGGTTTTTATAGATCCCTATCAAAATTTAATTTCTATAATCTAGGTATTTGAATAATTTACATATTTGGAAACTAGATTCAAAATGCTAAATTTCATATTACTAACTTTTTTAAAGATTCATTATGTAAGTGCCTTAAATTTTCAGTCCAAGTGTGACAAATTTTAAAAAAATAGTAAAAACACTTCCACTTTTTGAGCTTTTTGTGTACCCAACTTCTTATCTCAACCTATATGAAGAGATGAGCCTTCTAGAATGGCAACTGCCAACTAGAAAATAGGAAAAGCATTCCTAATACTTTGAAATCAATAATCCACCCAAAATTGCAACGGAAAAGAAGACTTATTTAAGATCCTTGAGCAATGTATTTCGTAATGCTCCCTTGTTCTTAGATATCTCAATTCAATTCAATTCAATTCAATTCAAAGAGTTCCATCAAATGCTTTATCTAAAAGAAAAAAACACATTTTTAATTGGTATTCCATGAGATGTTTCATAAAAAGATTCCAGTATATTTAATCTTTTGATTGGAATAACTCAATTAAGCAAATGATACATAATCTTCACAACACTTGCAAAACATAATATTCATAGTAGATGATGAGTAGTTAAATTCTTGACACATTATCATAATTTATTTTTATCTTGAATAGTCTTTAAACATTTTCACAACATAATCCTCATAGTATAGAATGAATTGTTACGTTCTTGATCCATCACCATAAAAGCATGTTGATAGATGTATATGTCAAATTTTTGCAATATTATTTCTTGTATAGGAAATGGACTTGGCAGAAAACTTTATAATTTATAATACAAATAAGAAATGGATTCAAGGGTGAACTTTATTTATCACACCAAATAATAAATGTATGTGAGAGCATCCCTTGTTTCTATTAGACTCCAATTTTCAAGCATAGCAAATCATTTCAAATGAAAATGACAAAATGCTTCACAACCAAAGTTGTTAATTGAGAAAAAATAAAATGTTTCCAAGTTCCACCATTGTACGCATTTACAATTGGTTGTATATTGTTGTAAGGGAAAGGAGGATAACTATAAAACGTCTTGCACTTGCTAGACTTGAGGATGATCATATGCTTTTTGTGTGGAAAACTCAAACTTCTCAACTGTCGTGTGAATGTTTCTCTTTTCAATTGTTTTGCATACCATCATAAGGGATTGAGCCGATTAAACATAGCTCAGAGTGATTGATGTGTTTGTGTGTGAAATAGGACCATGCCTAGCATAAACATACCTATTGAGACATGTTGGAACAGTTCATTTGGTCACACGAGTTGTAAAATGAAAGTTGCACCACTTTGCAACTTTACATTGCTAGCATTTGACACTTTTTCCATCAAGTGAAAATTGGACACCGCAAGAAGAAAACTCTGAGATAAAAAAAACTGAGAGAGATTATTATAGAGGAGCCCAACGTGATCTCATAGGCTTAGATGAAGATTTTGTAAGTGCCACGGTTTCTGAGTAATAGCCTGTCAAAAATTGCAGTCATTTTGCACTTTGGACCCTTAAGGGATTGAGCTAGTTGAACATGGCTTAGAGTGATTCAACATGTTTGGGTGTGAAAGAGGACCATGCCTAGCGTAAATGTACCCATCCAGATGCATTGGAATAGTTTTTTTGGTCACACGAGGGGCAAAACAAAAGTTGCACCACTTTGCAAATATACACTGCTTGCATTTGACACTTTTTCCATCAAGTGAAAACTAGACACCACAGGAAAAAGACTTTGAGATAACAAAAACTGAGAGAGGTTATTGTAGAGAGGCCCAAAGTGATCTCGTAGGCTTAGACGAAGAGTTTGTAAGCATCACAGTTTCCAAGTAATAGCCCAACAAAGATTGCTTCCCTTTTGCACTTTGGACCCTTAAGAGATCGTGTCGATTGAACGTAGCTCAAATCGATTCAACATGTTTGAGTGTGAAAGAGGACCATGCCTAGCATAAATGTACCCATCCAAACACATTGGAATAGTCCATTTTGTCATAACAAAATTTGCACCACTTTGCAACTTTACATTGCTTGCATTTGACACTTTTTCCATCAAGTGAAAATTGGACACCACGGGAAAACGACTTCGAGATAAAAAAATCAAGAGAGGTTATTGTAGAGGGGCCCAACTCAATATTTTAGGTTCAAACAGAGAGATTTTAAACATCATGGTTTTCAAGTAATATCCCATCAAATATTGCTTCCCTTTTGCATTTTGGACCCTTAAGGGATTGAGTTGATTGAACCTAGTTTGGAGTGATTCGGCATGTTTGGGTGTGAAAGAGGACCATGCCTAGCATAAACGTACCCATTTGGATGCATTGGAATAGTCTATTTGGTCACATGAGTTATAGAACGAAAGTTGCACCAATTTGAAACTTTACACTGCTTGCATTTGACACTTTTTCCATCAAGTAAAAACTAGACACCACGAGAAAAAACTATGAGATAAAAAAAATTGAGAGAGCTTATTCTAGAGGGGAATAACATGATCCTGTAGGATTGGACAGAGAGTTTGTAAGCATCACATTTTTTGAGTAATAGTCCGTCAAAGATTGTTTCCCTTTTGCACTTTGGACCCTTAAGGGATCAGGTCGGTTGAACGTAGCTCAGAGCGATTCAGCGTGTTTGGGTGCAAAAGAGGACCATGTCTAGCATAAACGTACCCATTTAGATGTGTTGGAATAGTTTTTTTGGTCACATGAATTGCAGAACAAAAGTTGCACCACTTTGCAACTTTACACTGCTTGCATTTGACACTTTTTCCATCAAGTGAAAACTGGACACCATGGGAAAATGACTTCGAGATAAGAAAAATTGAGAGAGGTTATTGTAAAGGGGCCCAACATGATCCTATAGGCTTAGACGGAGAGTTCCTAAGCATCATGGTTTTCGAGTAATAGCCCGTCAAAGATTGTTTCCCTTTTGCACTTTGGACCCTTAAGAAATCGAGCTGGTTGAACATAGCTCATAGTGATTCAATGTGTTTGGGTGTGAAAGAGGACCATGCCTAGTATGAACATACCCATCTGAATGCGTTAGAATAGTCCGTTTGGTCACATGAGTTGCATAACGACTTTTGCACCACTTTGCAAATTTACACTGCTTGCATTTGACACTTTTTCCATCAAGTGAAAATTGGACACCATAGGAAAATGACTTTGAGATGACAAAAACTGAGAGAGGTTATTGTAGAGGGGCCCACCACGATCCCATAGGATTAGATAGAGAGTTCATAAGAATCACGATTTCCAAGTAATAGCCTGTGAAAGATTGCTGCCCTTTTTTACTTTGGACCCTTAAGGGATCAAGCTAGTTGAACGTAGCTTGGAGCGATTCTGCATGTTTGGGTGCAAAGAGGACTATGAATAGTGTAAACATACCCATTCAGATGCGTTGAAATAGTCTGTTTGGTCACACAAGTTGCAGAACAAAAGCTACACCACTTTGCAACTTTACACTACTTGCATTTGACACTTTTTCCATGAAGTGAAAATTGGACACCATGGGAAAACGAATTTGAGATAACAAAAATCGAGAGAGGTTATTATAGAGGGGCCCAACATAATCTTGTAGGCTCAGATGGAGAGTTCATAAACATCTCAGTTTCTGAGTAATAGCCCATCAAAGATTGCTTCCCTTTTGCACTTTGGACCCTTAAGGGATCGAGCTGGTTGAACATAGCTCAAAGTGATTCGACATGTTTGGGTGCGAAAGAGGAATATGACTAGCGTAAACGTACCCATCTGGACGTGTTGGAACAGTCTGTTTGGTCACACGAGTTGTAAAACAAAAGTTGCACCACTTTGCAACTTTACATTGCTTGCAATTGACACTTTTTCCATCAAGTCAAAATTGGACACCACGAAAAAATGACTCCAAGATAACAAAAAGAGAGAGAGGTTATTGTAGAGGTTCCCTACATGATCATGATACCTTAGATGGAATGCCTGTAACTGACACAGTATCTAGGTAAAAAGCTGTCAAAGATTGCTACCCTTTTGTAATTTGGACTATTAAGGGATTACGTTGCATGAATTACAAATGTTTGAGGATAGCAATAAATTTCAATTTTTTAGTAAATATAATTACAAATGCTTATTTGAATAGACTGTATGCTATTTTGATATTGATATATAATCATTAGGTTGATTTGTTTTAATAAATGATTTTTTTATAATAAGTCAGTCAATTGGTGCTAGTTATAATAGAGAGAGAATAAAAGAAGAAAATGAATGATTAGTAGCCATCAATGGTTAGTACACTCACTTAATTAATAATATGATGTTTACAATAAAATGAGATTTATTTGGCTGTCTTAATTCTTCTGTTTGTGCTACAATTGTCTAATATGCTTCATACACCGTTCTGAAACCCAAGTGTTTGTACTTGTAGGCACAATGTCTTAGGTACTCCATTTTCATAGATCTTTTACAATGTCACTCATACATTCAAGATTCTCTTATAATGTCTACATCATAGGTGCTAATGATGAGGTTAACTTCAAATGAATAATTTGAGATTCCCTCACTAAGCTTCACACGCTCTTTTATAATGGCTTCATATCATAATTGAGATTTGTCAAGATAATCAAAATAAGGATGTTGCGTTGCTTTTTTAGCTGAGATTCTCTTGGATGGCTCATAAATCAACATTTTTTGCAACGAGACACTAATCAATTTTTTGTAATTTACTTACAAATAGGAAAAGTAAAAGAAGAAAAAGAAAGAGCATCCAAAATAAAAATGAAATCAAAATAGATGGAAGACACTTACAGACAACAAATCCACACCATTTGGTTCCAAGGTGGGAACAACAAGGCATAAATCTTGATGTTTCCATTGAGAATAGGCATGCCTGTCTCCCAACTTAGTCACTCCTGGTCATACATCTTCATTGGGAGTTCCAAGATACCTATTGCACACAACACCTCTCATGAATATAATAACTTGAAATTTGAGATGCTCTTATAATGTCTACATCATAGGTGCTCATGATAAGGTTAACTTCAAAATGTGAATAACTTGAAATTCCCTTGCTAAGCTTCACACACTTTTATAATGGCTTAAAATCATAATTGAGATTTTTCAATATCATCAAAATAAGGATGTTGCATTTCTTTTTTGGCTGAGATTCTCTTGGATGGCTCATAAATCAACATTTTCTACAAGGGGACACCAATCAATTTTTAGTAGGTTACTTACAAATAGGAAAAGTAAAAGAAGATGATATAAATATTAGATGATAGCATTGGCATCATAGCATTGGAATCATACAAATTAATGTGCATACAAGTATAAATTAATAAGAACCAATGTGCATACTTACAAATTAATCCAACGAACCATCCAGGTCTACTCTACTCTTTATTGTGTCAAGTATTGCCTCATGGTCAAACTAAGGAACCTTCCACAAGGTCTTGTTCAAAGGTCTACCCCCATATTTGGTCAAACGAACATTTGATGCCATGACAAGGTTTGAGTAATGAAGAATCTTCCAATGCGTGTCAAAGTCCTAAAACAACCAATATTTAACACTCTTATGTGGGTACCTTTTGATGCAGGAGCATCCAGGTGCACATGGAATCAACATCAAACAAAAATAAATATTATAATTTTGTATTTTCCTAAGGTTTGACAATTATTTAGTTGGAGTAATAAATTAAAATATTAGGCCAAAAAAATTTGTAATAAATTAAAATATTAGGCCAAAAAAATTGTAATAAATAATTGGTCTTTTATTTTAATTTTTGGAGTGGAGATAGTCTAGGTGGTAGTGTTGAACTTGAGCTTTAAAAAGGAAATCTTGGAATGGATTTTTGGGGGAGTTGCAAATTTTTAAAACTCAATTAAATCCTCATAAATTTTATTAATGGAGATCTTGAGTTCCCAAGTTGAGTTGGTAGTTGCTTTTCTAATTGGGTCCCTATTTTCTAGGCGTGGGAATTTTGCATGTTTGTTATTCTTGGAAAATTTGTTGGGAGTGGATTTGGAAGGATTTTTGGAGAAATAATAATTCTAAAATATGAATTTAATGCATCATTCAGATTTGGGGCTGCCAAGTTGTGTTTGAAAGATTTTTCTAATTCAAGGCCTATTTGTGAGGAGTGGGAAGACTAGTTGGACTGTCATTTTTAGCATATTGAGGAATGGATTTGGAATTTTTTTTTGAGATTTAATGCATATTCTAAAACATTTTTAATGCCTTTTTCATGTTGGGGTCGTGGCTTTTTGAAGAAAGCCAAAAATTGGGGGTTAAGGAAGCTTGGATGAAGGGTTTCATAGAGAAATTGAAGGGAAAATTTTTAGATTTTGGGGAAATTATGAAGAGTTGGGCATAGTTCTTGTTTGAAGGTTGAAATAAATCATTTTTTTGTAGGTGTAAGGAGTTATTTACAGCAGCATATTTGCTGGAAATGTATATTCCAGATTCTACAGAGAGTTTTTGTTGAATGTTGCAGGTTACAAGCTAGAGATGTTGAGAAAGGATGCATGATTTGAGCAAAGAATTTCTGAAGCATGATTCTTAAGTGATCTTGCTGTTGTATATCAGTTTATTTTCAGTTTTTTATTCATATTTACCAGCCATGGAGGCTACAATAATTGTATTTTCAGATTTTTGAAGTATTTATGTTTCTTGTTGGTGATTTGAATGAACAAATAAGAAGTTTGTATTACAAATTAAATCTGTTCTGGGTAATTTGTTTATGCATTTGATTTTTTTTAAGTGGGGGGGCGGTGCATGTGTGTTTATCCTCCTACTTCACCTTTTAAGCCATGTTCCAGTAACAACAACTAAGCCTGTAGGGTATTCAATGTTTTCTCCATCTATAATTGGGGCCTCCAATCTCTTTTTGGCCTCAACACAACGATACAAGTAATAGTCCATTCCCTATTCATTGTCTTCATCTATAATAATTGCATAAACATGCCCTTCATTTATATGTGCAACAAAACTCTTGAAATTAGTCAACATTACAAATACACTACAAAGTAAAATAACAATAGGAATTTCAAAAACTAAGTAGATATATTACCTGGTTGAACTAGATCTAATATATGGTCAAAGTCAACCAATGAATCCATATGTGTTAGTTCCAATGCCTTCAGAGGGTGATACGTGTGAAGTGGGCTAAGATAACTTAACGACGATCTCTCAACCCACTCCTTTGACTCACAATCATCCCAGGCTTGCATTATACATGAAGAACAAAAACATGCCATTTTCGGTGTATTGATATTGTATGAACTTGCATTTGAGCTAAGGAAAGAGTGTAGCTCACTTGATCCTGTTAGTGTACAACAATCTTTGTATGGTGCAATGTTAGTATCATCCATCAACCAAAAAAATATACGAACTTAAGATGTACCTTCATTACCTGGACCCATCGAAGCATTACACCACTTGACGATTGATTTTGCATCTGCCAACTTTGCATTGTCTTTATACTTTAACTCTTCTCATGCTAATGCTCTTTTCACACATGCTCCTGCACCATCGTGCTCCCCATTTCCATGCCCAACCTCACAAAAGTTTCACATATGTTGAACACCTGTAATGACATGCATCATGCACAACTAGTAGAATATGCGCGAGTTCTTGAGTTGTGTTGCACAGTTATCTGACCATATTATATGCCAACCGAATGTTATGCCCCTCCGAGCCAAATCACAATAGAACATATGGAAGAAACCTTGCAAGAACTCTGGAGAATGTGTGCAATCATCACTAATATAAAAGTGATACTCCCTCAATACCTTCCTTTGGTCCTTTGTACTATCAGCTGCATGAATGAATGCTATGTGCATATATATCGAAACCTATGCAGAGTTGTAATATTGTGACTGCACCTCGTGCTGTGGCTGTAGCATGTAGTTCTTTGCAAAATTGACCATTGAAACTATGTTGTCAACTAGAAAGGTGTCCTTGCATAGTTTGAATTGTGTGTCTAGCCATCGGGCTCTATGGGTATGCCTTGCATACTCATACACTATATTTTCATGAAACATGGACATAAACTAATACACTAGAATCTTTTGAATAACCAAATCACACCTTTTTTCTTGATTACCATCTTTTGTAATATATGTGTTGATGGGTGCCAAGTTGACCCCACAACATGTAGGTAAGATAAAAGTGAAATACCTCACCTCTCCTAAAAAAGACAATCAGCAATCAAATTGATCACCTCCCAAGGTCTTTGATGTTGGTTCACAACGTTGTTGTTTCACGAAGTGGTCAATATGGCTGTAATGTTCAAGGGGCCTGCTGGTGTTGAACTTCTGATTGTTCTAAGATCAAACATGAACTTAAACCTACTCTAACCAGGGTTTTAAAGAAACAAAAAAAGATAGATCAAAGCTTTGGAACATAAAAGAATATTAATTCATCCAACTTAACCAGACTTGTTACCTTTCAAGGAATTCCTAACTAAAACTGCAGAACAAAATTAACTTGTGATTAACACACAGTTTCATTCATTCACAGTGCTAACTTCAACAGCAGATTGCAAATCACCATTTAAACAAGCAAAAGATAAAAAGACATTCCTTGAAATCTTTTCAAATCAAATGATTAACCTAAGATAAATACCATTCTAGAACACAATATGAAGTAGATTTAAATATGGTTGCTTCTACTATTGGTAAAATAGATAAGCAACATTTACAAATCTGGCACAATCACCAGTGTACAGAAAACCTATGTCTTCAGATTGTTTCCATCTATACTAAGAGAACTTAAAAAATACATTACCAGCTTCTACTAAATCTAACTCCTAACTAAGAAGACAAAAGAAGCTCCCATTACAAAGAAGCAGGATGCAATTTTGTCTCCTCTATCTTTTCTAAAACTTGTCCCCCCTTTTTTTACAAAGGCAAAAAATTCCAAATAAATAGAATGTACCAAAAAGAATGCGTTGGCCCCTATTTTAGGGTTTACAAAATATCTCACTCCAGAAGGGTCGACCCTCAGATCTTTTGAATAGAGTTAATGTTGCCTTTTATTGCATCCTCTGTGTCCACGTTGGTGAAGGATCGCCCTCAGGAGAAGTCTTCAAATCTTTTACAATCACAACATTAACTTCATGCCTCCGTGTCCATCCTCAAACTCCCTTGCAGAGTTTCCTTGAATGCTCTAAAACATTATCATTAATGTCGATCCACCTCTGTCAGTAGACACCACAGCTGTCACTGAGACTGATGGCTTCCTCCTTCTTTCGGCTTCCTTGTGCTCAAGACCTTCCTGCAAGTTGACCTCCCCTAGAAGCAACATCAGACTTCCCGTTAGATCTCCACACCATTGTTCACCGAGCTGCTCCATCGGCTCACTCACATAGCAGATCCACATCGGTTGCATTCTGTTGATCCTCCTCACAGAGGTAGCCAATCAGTCAAACCGTCGTTGGTCTGCCCCTTTAGCTTCTTCTGCTTGGTGGAACAAATGCCACACAATATTCCCAGGCGCTCAAAGGTAATTCGAATGGAATCACATGTCGGTGAGACACTGGTCGTGTCTCCCTAATGCGATTATGCCTCTCTTAGCAGCTATCGGCATAACATACGACGGTCGGTGAGACCTCATGTCGAGCTACACAAGCTATATTGATATCACAAAAACCATCGGCAAGACAATCGTTATCAGCCAGAGGTCATGGCAAGTCCTTAGGAGATATACCGTAATGCTTCTTTCCATCAGCGAGACATCCGCATTTGGCAAGACATCCCAGCGAGAGAAAAACATTCGGCCAAGAGTCTCCCTGATGTCCATCTTGTGAACAAACATTGGTGAGACATTACCGGGTTGGAAAGACGTTACCCCGAACTCACTCCACCTTGGCGAGACTATCGTACTTGGGAAGACATATCCCCGAGCCCATTCTTATTCCTAGAGCTCGAGCCCCTTTTATTTCGGCAAGACTCCCTTAGTCGGCAGGAGGTCATAGCAGGCGCCAAGAGTCATACTGATATCCTTTTCCATTGGCAGGCTCGTCGCTATTGACAAGACTTTATTCCCTTGGCATGACATCACATCGAGCTCCTCTTCCTTTGGCGAGACACCACAGGTCGGGAATACAATCGCCATCATTCCATGTCGGTGAGACTAGCTCCCTTCACCGAGACACTACACTGAAGTCACGCCCTTTCGCCAAGACATTACATCGAGACCACCATTCCATGTCGGCAAGACCCTATCGGGTCGGCAAGACCTTATGCTGAACCATGAACCTTTGGTGAGACCTTCCCTCTTCTGCCAGACTTTATGGTGAATATAAATCTTCTCCTCGACACTGCTCCATTTCGGCAAGAGTCCACCCTGTCGGTGAGACTTCTTGCTGACGCTACCATCCTTTGCCGAGACCTCCTTCTATCGGTGAGACTTCTCCCCGAACTCAAAGCCATTTCGGCGAGACCTCACTTGGTCGGCGAGACCTTTCGGCGAGCTCCAAACATTACACAGAAAGGAGAATCCCTTTCGGTGAGACTTTTCCTCTTCGGCCAGACCTTATGTCGAACATAAATCTTTCTCGGCGGGATCCCCCGATGTCATCCCTTTACCCGAGACTTCTTCCCAAGTAGAGAGACATATAGAACCTCACAACGACTGAGATTTCATGGCAACCAATGGATCCCAAATGAATAATACACCCTGCCAGTCGACAAGACACCTGAAAGGTCTCAGTGACTTTCTTCTTGAGGAGTTTTATGCTAAATGGGATTGAGGCATGCTTTCCAGTTGACTTCCCTGAGAGATATCTTCAGATGAGTGATTCAATCCTACAAAAAAAATGCATCCATTAGTCCTTAGAGCATATAAAATATATCATTTATGATCATTTCATTCAATTTTTAGTAAGAAGAAAACCAACTCAAGCCGAGACAGAACCAAAGTCTGACAAAACAAAATACAGACCCAGGAGGAAAATGAAAGAATTCCAAAGATCAAGGAAAATAACCAAAAGAAATGAAAGCAAAAAGAAAAGGGGGACCCATTTTGTTCCAGAATAAAATGGGGTCGTTATGCAAGGCATAACATTATGCCACTATTTTATACTTCCCGAACTCTACTAGTTTCTATTCCACCTCATGTGTGCTTTCCATATGTTGACATACTGGCATACACTACAAGCCACTACAATGCTGACATGAACCATTCAAGCATAGCTTCATGTAGAGTATCTGACCATCCTCTATTTCACATAATTTTTTGATAAGAACTCTCTTGAAGATGTTGGTGGGGCTTGTATGCCACAATCCTGCAAAACATTGTTAGTATGCAAATCTAAAAATATAGAACGATAAACATCATAATGGTTAGAGAATTCAATATGTAGTCTACAACAACAAGTAGTGAATGTGTGATTTATCTTGACATAAAAAGGTTTAAGAATTTCAAAATATCTTTGAGAAATTTGAATTTGAGGATAATCCTATTGAAATTCACAAAAAAATTGGGTTTGAGTCGTATCCAAAAAATGCTTTGGATGTGGCTCACGGTTCTAACTATCGATTCTACTGCTTACCACATCTCTTTGATTCAGAGATGGCCTTGTGCTATTCTTCCAATAGTCTTAAATTAGTGTTCTCAATGCTTCAACAACTAGTTTATTTTTTTGTGGCAGTCTCCTCAAGAATTCCCATAATTCATTCAAATTAGTGCCCTCAATTCTTTGTTTCCTTTGAATGGCTCTTGATAAAGTTTTTCTATTAATTCTCAATTGTTCACTCATCTTTCTAATGAGATGAGATCTCCTTGTTTGAATACTTACCAAAGTCGATGTAATGATATGTCAGGTGACATTACTATCCTTTGAGCGTGAGCTCTTACCCACACTCTCATAAGCATCCATTAGATTATTCACAATAGTGTTTTCACTTGAAGCATTCGATGTTATCAACCCAATAATCTTCATGATGTTTCTATACTTTATACCTCGTATCATTTCAAAAAATAGTTGACATCTTGTGGTCTCATTTAGCCTTTCAAAGAACAATTTCCAAATCTTATCAGCACATCTTCTACAAGTTTGTGTTGGAATCTTACCTTCCATGTGCTACAAAATATCCTTATCAATATAATCAAATACTTTAGCTTTCTATAAAAAATTCTAGGTGGTGTTCTCCTAGGTACATACATCTCAACATTAGGAATTTCATCAATATTTAAGTGAGGTGGGATAGATCACGCACCTTCGATCAAGGGTGGAATAAACGACATACCTTGAGGTTGACATGGGGATGATTATGTACCTTCTTCTTCAAATCCAAGTGATGATGTACTCTCGGCTTGAGATGTGGTGGATGGTGTCCCTTCATATTCACTTGCGGTAGATGGTGTCCCTCCATATTCACTTGTGGTTAATGGTGTCCCTTCGTATTCACTTGTGGTAGACGGTGTGTCTCCAACTATGGTATTCAAATCTATCTTACCATGATTCTTTCATATTCGTGCCCTTTGTGCCACCAATGTATTTTCTCTTTTTGGTGGTTGAGGTTCCTCTTCAATTGGATTATTTTCATCAATCGTATCCAATTTCTTCTTCTCATGATATTCCCTTACCTGTTCTCTATTTTTTGCTTTATTGGTTTCATACTCTTCATCTATTGGTTTATTCCTTGTTCGATTCCTTAGCACGGGGGATAATTTTACCTATAGCATGGTAATGAGACAAATATTAGTTCCTAAAAAATGAATTGATACAAATAAACTAAATATATGTCATTCAAAGCTTCATACAAAGGTAATGTAGAAGAGTATTTCTAGCATAGACAAAGGTCACACGAATTTTTCTGAAGGAATGCCTTAAAGAAATGTGGTAATGTGGCATGCCATGATTGCAAGATAGGCTCAAAATGGAATCATGGAAAAGGCATGTGAATTGTTTGAAAATAATGTTTTTCGTAGAAATGTATGCAAAATGTGGTAGCATTGATAAGCTAGTGAGTTGACTAGCTTGTCAATTCGATAGGGTTGAAAAGGTAGGGGTAGCACATGCCTCATAGAAATGGGGTCTCATGGTGATGTAGGGTTGACAAGGTAGGGGAAGCGCATGCCTCATAGAAATGGGGTCTCACAGTGATGTAAATCATCATGAGACCTCATTTCTATAAGGCATGCGTTGCCCCTACCTTGTCAACCCTACTGAATTGGAAAGCTAGTGAGCTCACTACCTTTCCAATTCGGTAGGGTTGACAAGGTAGGGGTAGCGTGAAAAAATGCCTCATAGAAATGGGGACTCACGGTGATGTACATCACCATGAGACTCCATTTCTATGAGGCATACGCTATAAAAATGCCTCATAGAAATGGGAATGTCTCAAAAAAACTTAGAATTAACCTGGAACATCTCAAAACAACTCAGAATCAACTCGGAATGTCTCGAAACAACCTGGAATCAACCTAGAATATTATGAAACAACTAGGAATCAACTTGGAATACTTTGAAACAACTAGGAATCAACCTGGAACATCTCGAAATAACTCATAATTAACTCAGAATGTCTCAAAACAACTCAGAATGAACTTGAAACGTCTCGAAACATCTAAGAATCAACCTGGAACTTCTTGAAACATCTCTGGAACATCTCGAAACACCTTGAAATCATCTCGCAACATCTCAAATCATCACACAACATCTCAAACCCTAATTTCCTTTATTAATTGAATAATACAACATTATTTAATTAATTCACTTTTTCATCATTCTCAACAAATTAAATAAATTCCATTTATTTAACAAAGTTCTAAAAACCCTAATTCTACTGTTAATTGAATACAACATTATTTGATTAATTCACGTTTCACCATTTCGACAAATTAAATAAATTATGTTTATTTAATGAAGTCATAATCCCACTTCATTTCATCTTGATTAATTAAATAACACGAAATATTTGATTGCATCACTAAATAACCTTATTCCCCTAAATTTATTAAATTATTAAATCATAATAATTTAATTATGACACTTTCCCTTCAAAATTTGAATAATCAAATCAAACTATTCAAATCAATTATCACAAATCAAATCAAACTAATGCAACTCTATTTGCAAAAGTCAAACTTGATTTGTACATTCAACTCCAAAAAGGAATTAATTAATTAAATCAATTAATTCATATTCATCACCCACTTTTTGATTGAGAAAATCATGGGTTGCTGACTGAGCAATCTAATTTGCTAACTCAACCTTCAATTTCCTAACTAAACCCTGACTGACCAATCAAATCTTGACTGATCAATCTAAACCCTGACTATCCAATCTATTGTTCAATCACACAAATTGTGCAATCAACTTTGCACAATCTTCTCATATCTAAATCCTCTCAACACCTTTTGACTGTTGATCTGGATATTCTCCAACGCAATCCTGATCGTCGATTCAAAATCTCTTTTTTCTATATAACAAACCTCTCCCCTCACAAATAAGGATCAGAGCATCAACATACCTTATGCAACAAAGTGTTGTCACAATCACCATTGATAGAGCTTCAACCATTTTTTGATCAACCAAGCATCATTCATCTAGCTTTCACACACAAAATTTGGAGGCTTCGCAGTGATAAGAAGAATCCAACATCAATCAAATACACTCCACTACGGGATGGTAAAACTATGTTTATTGTTTGCATTTGTTTTGGTAATCATAGAATTCCTAATTATGTTTTCAATAGATTAGTTTCATTTTGTGTGTAAGATTAGATCTTAGATTTCTTCTTTTAAGCACGTTTTGATTTTTTTTTTTTGTTTAACGATTCTTCCCCCTCACAATCTTTGTCCCTCCCTCCTCTCCTATCATCTATCTCACTTATCCCTCCATATCTCCCTCCCTCCATCCCTCCCTCTCTTCCCTAATCCCTCAACTGTATATCCTCAACCATTAAACCCTTAAACACTGAACCCTAAACCCTAAAACATCAACCCTCAACCCTTAAACCCTAAACCCTTAAACCCTCTACCCTCAACCCAATACCCTCTACCCTCAACCCTAATCCCTCAATCCTTAAACCCTTAAACCCAAGTAAACTCTCTACCCTAATCCCTCAACTCTCTTGACCCTTAATCCCTCAACCCTCAACCCTCAACCCTGAAACCCTAATCCATCAACCCCTATACCCTCTACCCTATACATTGGACCCTCAGCCCTAATCCCCCAACCCTATACCCTCAATCCTCTACCCTCAACCTTAAACCCTCAACCCTCAACCCTTAAACCCTCTAGCCTCTAGCCTCTACCCTATACATTAAACCCTCAACCCTCAATTCTCAACCCTCAACCCTTAATCCCTTAATCCTCAACCCTCAAACCCTAAACCCTCAACCCCGATACCCTCTACCCTATACATTGGACCCTCAACCCTAATCCTTCAACCATATGTACCCTCAACCCTAATCCATCAACCCTATACCCTAAACCCAATACCCTAATCCCTCAACCCTATAGGTCATCAACCCTATACCCTCAACTCTCAATCTCTACCCTATACATTGGATCCTCAACCCTCATATATTTTTGTAGACATGTAAAATTGACTTAACACCTACCACAACTCAGAATCAACTTGGAACGTCTAGAAAAAACTCAGAATTAACCCAAAACATCTCGAAACAATTCAAAATCAACTCAAAACGTCTCAAAACAAACCAAAATCAACCCGAAACAACTCAAAATCAACCCAAAACATCTTAAAACAACTCAAAATCAACTTAGAATGTCTCGAAACAACTCAAAATCAACTTGAAACATCTTGAAACAACTCGAAATGTCTCAGAACATCTTGGAATCAACCCAAAATGTCTTAGAACATCTTTAGAACATCTCAAAACACCTTGGAATCATCCCGCAACATCCTGAATCATCACACAACATCAAACAACATCCAAAACCCTAATATCCTCTATTAATTGAATAAGTCCCTCTTATTCCACCCCCCTCTATCTCTCCCTCTCTCAGGTCACTCCCTCCTACAACCTCTCCCTCTCTTAGGTCTCTCACTCTCACACTCCCTCTCTCCCACTCCCTCTCTCTCACACTCCCTCTCACTACCTATCTCTCAAGTCTCTCCCTTTGGCACCCTACCTACATAACTCTCTCTTTCTCTCCCCCTCTCTCTCTCTCCCCTACCTCTCTCTCTCTCTCTCCCACCCTACCTAGCTAGGTCCCTCTCACTCCAATCCCTTCTCTCCCACTCCCTCTCTCTTAGACTCTCCCTTCCACCCCCTCTCCCTCTCTCAAGAATTTCTCTCACTACCTATCTATCTCTCTCTCTCTCTCTCAGATCTCTCCCTCCCTCTCTCCCTCCCACTCTACCTAGACAACTCTCTCTCTCTCTCTTAAAATTCTCCCTCCCTCTAAAGACATACATAAATACATACTTACTTACATACATACAAGCATAATACATATCTACTTACGATCCTACATACATACAAGAATACATGTACATATGTAGATACAATCTTACATAGATATATGCATAGATACATACATATAGGCATACATACATACATACATGACATACAAGCATACATGTGCATACAAACATACAAACATATAATACATTCAATAGAGTAGAATTTAACATAAAGAAAGACATAACGCGAGCACGTTATACCACACTCGTGTTATGTCTTGCTAGACATGTCTCACACAAACGTAAAAAACCATGTCAAAACTAACATATAACACGAGCACATTATAATGCGCTTGTGTTATATCTTGCTTTGGGAATCCCCAATCCTTAGGCTTGGTATTTGCCTTGGAATACCAACCCAAAGGCTTGGAGGGCCTTTCCAATGACTAGAGGCGTGTTTTTGCAAATTCTACAATATTTCACATAATCGAGTTTATGCTCATTGTCAGGATTGCATGTGTTTCAAAATCGAACAAATCGAACACCTGGGTAATGTTAGGTTCTCTCTTAGCTATCCAATGATGTAATTTTTTTCACTTTTTATTAGTGTTAAACCTTTCATCCCCATAATTTATTTTGTTTGTGTGTGTCACTCTTTTTGGGCAAAAGCAGGTGTTTGGTGTTTTTCATTTATAAATTAACCATTCATCGAAATTTTCAAATAAATTACATTTTTAGAAACTAGACTCCATTCTACATTTTAAAAAAAAAAATTCAAGTAGTTTCCAAAATTTGTACAGGTAGCACGGCCAAAATTCTAAATTTCAGGAAGTGTCCACTTTGAAAATTAGTAAAAAATCAAATATTCATTAAAAAATTATTAGAAAAATCATGCATCAATTACATACTGTTAGCTAATTTCTCACTGAAGCGATTTTAAAAATACTAAAAAAAAGTTCATCATGCTAGGGACGTACAAAAGTTGTTATATTATGTTTTTCTAACAAAAACAAGACCAATTTTAGTACGTCCCTCTTTTGAACCCCTTAATCTCAACCATTTTCAAAATAAATTAGTAGTTTAGAAAGTAGACTCAAAACACTATGATCATTTTTTTGTTGCATCTCAAAATTTTGAGTGTAACTATCCTCAATTTCATGTCCAAGGTCAATATTTCTTGATTTCAGAAAAAATGTGGCCACTTAAGCCCCCTTTTTGGCCCCCCATCTTTTTGCACTTACCCGGTAAGCAATCTTAATTGTTGGCATGGTAGAGAGCGACCTCATGGGGTTGAACCTTGGTTGTTGGCACTATAGGCAAGAAGCCCCACTATTTCACCACAGGGTCTCCCCCAATCTCAATTGTTGACATGGTAAAGAGTGACCTTGTGAGGTTTGAACCTTGGTTGTTGGCACTACAGGCAAGAATCACTACCATTTCAACAAAGGGTCACCCTTTGTTTAGCCCTTTTATTATTATCCATAGCCAAATGACTAATTTTAAATTCAACTATTAATCCATACAAAATTTTCAAGACATGAATAGTTATGGTGGTTGAAAAATAGGATGTTATTTTAGTTTGTCTAGTGAAAATTTAGAATAATTGAAATTTATTCTATTTTTGAGAAGTCGTGTTTAATATTTTAGCTTATATCAAGTATAAGAATTATGCTTCTAATCCTTGAGACCTTAACTTGGTACAATTTAGTGTTCTTAATTTTATTGATTACAATATGTTTACAATCTAATTTCATTGTGATTTAGAGGTTTATCAATAATTAAAAATATATATTTAAACTCTTAATATAAAAATTTAAACAACTCTTATTAATATTTTGTAATTTCTTAATTTTTAATAATAACACTAATAATTTATAATCCTTAAATGATAACTTAAATTTACATAATATTATTGAAATATATGAAAATATATATTCTTGTTTAAATGTAAAAGTACCAATTTTTCTTAATAAAACTATAATAAAATATAACTTACAATATTATTAATATTATTTCCTAAATGTCAATTCTTACTACCAAAACCCTACTAAATTTAGAATTTAATTTTTTTTTTTAATTTCTTTTAATTTTTGTTTTGATAAGATAAAGTGGGAAGGGTCTAATATCATTACAAAGCAATCATAGAGGAAAAAAAGAGGAGTCTCGTAAAGAGTGAGACAACAAAAAACAAAAAAAACAAGCACTAAACAACGAGACCAACATCCAAAAAACACACTAACAGGACTAGCCCAAGACCAACAACCCAAGAAAACCAATTATTGGTCATCAAGGAGATGAAGGTCTTTGATGGCCTACCACTCTTTCGATAGAAATTCCAACTTATCGTCGAAGGACAAATCGTTGGGACTATTTTTAATATTTTCTCTAGGGTGGTGTTAGCTCTCAAAAATGCAGGTTTGAACCACAAAAGGTTGCCAAGCTTTCACAACGTTTTATGGTAACAGACAAGGTCAAGAGAACTCAACCTTCTACTCTTCAAGTGCTGCCAAACCTAGGTGGGTGTACCTCTCTTGAACAATGCAGGCTTAACTTGTAATTATCTTCTTAAAGCAATTTGTTCACAATGGCAATGGGAGGTGAACAAAATAAAATCCAACTTGAAAACAGTAATAATATTCTGATCTGAATCCTAAAATGAATGCTTAACTAATCAGATATAAGTAAACTGAATAAATCCAAATGATGAAGTGCAAAGACCAGTGCCTTGTTGGGTATGCGGAGTCAAATGAGATCAAGATGAGCAACACTCTCTGGAGATGACACAAATTATCTGGCATATATTATGCTTACAACTTGTATAAGCATGCAAGAATGTGATCATTAAGTTCTACTTGAATAATCCAATTGAATCTAACTGATTACTGTGATTAACTAAAAGGATTTAGTCTTTACTTGAAAGAACCAATCAATCGACCACACAAGTATAGCAAGTGTGCACTGATAAATTGAATACAAACTTGTCATATCAATTTAAACAATCAGAAAGAATCCATCTTGGAGACAACTTAGCAATTCTTTTATTAAATTCAACAGATAACTGATACCAAACATGTGCAGCAACATCAATTGATATTCATAAATACCTCCATCTTAGAACATGCATCATAGCCTCTGATTTGATAAATTTATAGTTCTATATCCATACAATTTTCCTACTGTATCGAATAATTCATAACTGGTCCCTATTACAATTGCCACAATACCTATTTATACACAAGCATTTGAAGAAAATATCATATTTAGATCTCATGTTGGCCCAACACAAAATTCGGGCTCAAAATATGTTGGTCTGCAATGGTCATCCAAGCAAACTCATGTCAACCTAAATGATTTGCATTATGTTATTCATTAGTGAACAATCGCCAAGACAGTCATGAAAGTATGCTAAAGGAAAAATAACATTAATCACGATCTGCCCACGTTCACTATTCCTTGTGCATCGTTGTAACCACCTGTTTGCTACGTCAAAGTCAAGAAGTATCGCTTTTGTTCCTTTTATGTTTTGCCATAGCCTTTTGTCGTCGGTGAAATGTCATATCGAAAACCATTTGTCATACCAAGAGCACATATGTGTTATATTTGTTTTAGTCGCTGAGACACAAGAGAATGTCTCACCAATACACCATTCGTCCCACATCACTGTAACTTCCATCTGTCGGGGGGACCTCTTGTAGATTGTTATGTCACACCGAGAGCCAACATCTATATTCAAGTTGCCGAGACAAAATAATTTTCCTGCCGACGAGGATCCTCTGTCGTTATAACCCTCAACCCTCGGTGAGACATCTTGTAGAGTAAATTGCTATACCGAAACAACCGAGCTCACACCTGCTCGCCAAGACATAGCCAATATCTCGCCGAAAGCCATTTAGTAGAAACCCTTTAGTAACCCGTCGGCGAGACACATATATTTTGCTACGACCACCTGCCGCAAACTTCAACTCTTACCGAAAGGCCTATGAGAGGAAAACCGTGTGTAAGGTCAGCGAGACCGAAGGTCACTCGCCATGACCTTACAATGATAAGAATAACTCACACCGATGAGCACCCATACGCCTAGTCATGGAGAAAAATTGGAATCGGTAAGATGCAACCCCGACAGCCAAGATATATGCCGAAAGAAGCCTCCATGGTCGCTGAAACAATACAAAGGTCTTGTCGATAGATCTGCATTAAACAAATATCAATATAGAAGCAACATGGGTCGGGGAGACAATGGGAGACCAATGCCAACATAGACAAAAAGGTGGAAAACACATAGATAGATGATTTAGGGGACAAATATGAGCCAAAATATGAGCAAAAAAATTATGAAATGAAAGAAATATGCATAAGGAAAGACTCATATGGAGACTCAGGGGGCAAGAAAAATATGCAAAAATCATCAGATTTGAATAGTTCCAACAGTGGCTCTGTCTGGGGATGAATGATAGTAAGATCATTGCAAGGATCTAGAGTGCTGGGTGAGTAGACCAGACAAAAAATGATGAACCAGTGAGCAGCAATGGAATGAATGGCAATGGAAATGAATGCAAAGTAAAAGTGAATGGAAAATGACAGTGAAATGGAGATGGAAAAAGTCCTAGACTACTATGCATGGAAAATAAATTTTAAGAGGATACACAAGAGTTGTCCATGCACTAGCATCCCTTAATCCTCTGTGTTGCTCAAGAGAAGAAAAGCTTCAAGAATTTCCCATGAACAGGAAATTCCTAATCTTCACCAGTCATGTTCTGTAGATAATATGAGTCTTCACCCTTCTTTCCAACAACAACAAAAGGTCCCAGCCACAAAGCTTCAAACTTACCATGCTTGCCTTTCTCCTGACACCTTGCATTCCACATCAACACCAAATCATTTTCTTCAAATTTTCTATTCTTTTCCTTCTTGTCAAATAGATACTTCATTTGTGCCTGTAACTTCATGTTTTGACTTTGGGCCCCTCTCCTTACTTCATCAAGTTTAGCAAGTTGTTCCATTTTGTCCTCCATAGGCTCAGGGACATCTAGATCTTCCTGAAGAATAAAACTATAGACTGGCAACAAATTCTGTAGAGGCATCCTGGCTTGTGCTCCATACACTAATTCAAATGGGGATTTTCCGATTGCCTTTTTCACAGTGATCCTATTAGCCCACATAGCCAGTTTTAACTTTGAATCCCAAGCCTTCTTGTTCTGTCCCAACATCCTTTTTATAATCTTCAAAAGACTTGTATTGCTAGACTCTGCTTGACCATTGGCTTGTGGATGATATGGAGCTGCATAAGAAATAGTAATGCCATACTTATCACAAAAGCCTTTGAATTCATCTGATCTGAAGCACATCCCATTATCTGTGATTATTCTCAAAGGTGCACCAAATCTGGTGATAATATTATCCATCAGGAAATTTGTTACTACCTTACTTGTAGCCTTCTTGGTTGGGACTGCCTCCACCCACTTTGTAAAATAATCAGTGGCAACTAGTATCCATCTATGTCCTCCACTTGACTTCTCCTATATTTCTCCAATGAAATCAATTCCCCATTGATGAAAAGGGGCATCAGCCTGCAAAGGTCGAAGTGGAAAAGCACCCTGATACTTCAATCTTCCAGAAAACTTTTGGCAAGCTTCACGTTTTCTCACATGTGTAAAAGAAACATTAAAAACCTTTGGCCAAAAATACCCGACCCTGAGAATTTTGTGTGTAGTTATCTTTGCTGAATAATGACCTCCACAAACTCCTTCATGCATTTCCTTCAAAACATGCTTGGCCTGTGACTCATCCAAACATAACAACAATATGCCATCCCTATTTTTCCAAAATAGATCACCATCCATAAGAACATGTTTGGATGCCTGCAACTTCAAAGTTCTCCTCTGGCTGTCACTCAATCCATTTGGACACTTCATGTATTTAAGATAATGCATAACATTAGTATACCACGGAGTGTGTTCAATGCTTGCAATTGCAGCCTCTTCTTCAACATTATAGATCTGATTTGCCTCAATATTAGTTTTTGTCATCAACCTAGCCAAGCCTTGGCCTCTTACCAGCTTAGTAATCTGTATTTCCATGTCAAATTCTTGAATCTTGTTTGATCCATCTGCATCTTTTCCCTGTGACTTCAGATTGTGTTAAAATGTCTTTGACAGCAACATGAGGAACATAAGCAATCACCTTGGCTCCAACCAGATATGGTTTGAATGCTTTAATAGCCTTTACTAGTGCAAATGCCTACTTTTCCATTATGTCATACTTCAATTCAGACCCCTGCAATGATTTACTAAAGAAACACACAGGCTGTTCATAACCACCCTCATTCTTCTGTAACATAACAGTAGCAATAGTGTGCATTGAGGCAAATGAAAAAAATCTGAAAAGGCCTTGTAAAATCTAGAGATTTAAGAACATGAGCCTCTTTGATAGCCTTTTTGATAGTGATGCAAGAGCATCCAGTGGTGTAAGGGCAATCTTGCATCACCCAAAAATAGTTAAATTTCAAGTTTCTCAATTTTTAGATGTTTTTATATTTTTGGATACCCTTTTCGTCATAATCAAATTCCCAATTTACGGTTTTTCATTTCGGTTCCTGGGTTGAAAGATATTGCAGTTTTAGTTTCCCAGTTTTGCACCTGAAAATCTTCCGATTGGGATTTGAGGCCCTTAGAGCTTCCGGAATGGCCCCGAAACTTGCCGAAATCAGCGCATAGCAATTTCAAGCACGTTGTTCTTGGCTTGATCTTTCCAACGGTTCAAACGGTTTTGCGAATCGGAGTCCTGGATCAAAAGTTATGACCCCGCGAAGTTGGCGCACTTTCTAGAAGATACCATTGCAAATGCTCTTTTGAAATTTGAACTTCATGTTGTAAATTTTTGGCGCCAAACCGCCTAAACTCAAATTGAATGTTGTTTTGGCTCCAAACAATGAGGAGCTCTATTTATGGGTGGGTTTTCTAATTTTTGGGTAACTTTTTGGGGAACAAACTCGCATATTGCGAAAGGGTTATTCTGTAGCTTTCTGTAGCTTGCATGTGT
>VDFB02270651.1:72078541-72172900 GCA_007258455.2 Sequoia sempervirens
TTTTGGGTAACTTTTTGGGGAACAAGCTCGCATATTGCGAAAGGGTTATTCTGTAGCTTTCTGTAGCTTGCATGTGTTGTAGAACTTGGGGATTTGAGATCCTCTGCATGTAAGAAGCTCCATTTTCTGAATAATAAAATTATTCTCTAGTTTGTGGGTTATTTTTTGTGTCTCGGGTTTGCGCCCTCATCAGATAGACATAAAAGCATCCAAAGCTTCAACAGTCCAATCCATTTTTTGTCCTTTCTTGAGCATTTTAGATATGGGCTTGATGATCTTAGAAAAATTAGAAATGAATCTTCTGACAAAATTAATTTGTCCAAAGAAAGATTGTATTGCCTTAATAGTCTTGGGAATAGGAATTTTATCAATAGCTTCAACCCTCTCAAGATCTATTCTAACTCCCTCTTTTGAAACAATATGACCCAAGAGCTTACCTTCTGTGACTGCAAAATGACACTTCTTTGGATTTAAACTAATACCATATTCAAGAGCTTTGATAAATACCTTTTCAAGATGTTGCACATGATCTTCAGCCCTTTTGAATAAGCAGTCAAATCATCTTGGTACACCACCATGATAACATTAATCAAATCGGCAAATGCTATGTCCATGGCTCTTTGGAAAGTCGCTCCAGCATTGGTGAGACCAAATGGCATTCGTATGTATACATATGTTTCCCAAGGAGTTGTAAATGTTGTCTTGTATTGCTCAAATTCCTTGACTTTGACCTGATTGTATCCAGAGAACGCATCCATCATGGACAGCAGCTCACAGCCTATCACCTTATGCAATATTGCTTCCATGTTGGGTAGAGGATAATTATTCTTGAGAGATGCCATGTTCAGATTTCTAAAGTCCACTCATAATCTGATGTCACCATTCTTCTTTCTCACAGGAACCATATTTGAAACCCATTTTGAATGTCTGATTGGCTTAATAATTCCTTCATCCCTGAGCTTTGTCAATTCCTCTTGCATCTTAGGCTCCAGTGTTGGACTTATAGGCCTTTGCTTCTGTCTAAAAGGCTTGGCGTCTGGATTTAATGGTATTTCATGCTGAAATAAATCTTCCTTGTATGCTTTCAAATCTTCAAAAGACCAAGTAAAAACATGCTTGTATTTTCTCAGCAGCTCTATCAGCATTCTTCTAATTGTAGGGCTGATCTTCTTTCCAATGTATACCTTTCTTGGTGCTATCTCAGTCCCCAAGTTGACTTCTTCAATATATTCTCTCCTTACTGGCATTTTTTTTATTAGAGATCTATCATTTCCATCATACAGCCTCTCCAATGCCACTAGACCCTTGGGCAGTTTATTTGTTTTGAGCTGCAATATCTCCTTGCCAAACACAATTTACTTCCCATCCACTTCTTCAACAAACGCATTGAAATCAATTTCCTAGGCCTCATACTAACTATACAATTAAGGAATTTCAAAAGGTCAGTATCATCATTGAAAACTTGCCACTTATAAATGTTATCAGGAACATCAGGCCTTGTCTTGAACTCAATCTGTGATACCCCAGCCAATGTGACATCATCTCTTTTCAGCGCCACATTTGCTAAAAAATCAGTCATTATATTCTTTGATATGTCGATCCACTCAATTGAAAATGCATCAAACAACTCAATTTTGTCCCATACAAAATTCCTATATTGTTTTAATCTTTTGTGCTTTGCTACATATTTTGATTTAATTTGTGAAACGACCAACTCAGAATCACCAAGAACAGTTAACAACTTAATCTTGTGTTTCACAGCTATGTTCAAACCTGTCAATAAAGCTTCATACTCTGTCACATTGTTTGTACATTCAAATGCCAACAAGAATGAATATTTAAAAGTAGTACCTTCAGGGGAAACAAAAAAAATCCCAACACCATTACCTTCTTGGCTGCATGCTCCATCAAAATACATCTTCCAGACATCATTGCAATTCTGTACAACATGTTTTTCCATTGGATCACTATTGATTAATTCTGGCTGAGCTGGTTCAATTTTAAAATTCCCAAGATCAATATCACAAAAACAATTAATTTGATCTTGTGGCACACATTCAACAAGCTGACTCATTCTTGGCTCCCTGTATAATTTCACATCTTGCCCATTTACTGGAATAGTAGCATAAGACAAATCAAATTGAACATTCCCACCAACAGCTGCAGTCCACTGCCTTGACAAAAGCATCCTGAATTGAGGAGTATCAATGACTGTTATATCTATATTATATGTTACCTGTGGATAAGTAGCTAGTTTAACTTCAACATCTTTTATAATACCAATCACAGGCACAGGCCGATTATCCATAGCATAGCACTTGCCTCCAGTGATATCAACCCACATGCCAAGTTGCTTCATTACTCCGACTGGCATAATGTTTATAGCAGCACCAGAGTCTATCATGCAGTTCCTTAAAAATTTGTTATTGATAAGCAACGTAGTGAAAAAATGATCAACTTGAGGAGGAGTTGATAATATATCACTCAAACAGACCTCAGAATTATTTATTTTCTCCTGCCTATTGACTGCTTTAACAATTATTTTATTTTCAGTATTCACATGTTCTCCATTCATTATCAATTGAACAATAGTATCCCTATCTTCTTTAATTTTCATCATCTCAAGTAGTGGAACAGACATTTTTACCTGGGACAATGCCTGAGTGAAATCAAAAGAGGAGCTCTCCACCTTGACAGTCTTCTTTAATTCTGGTGTTTCTCTTTTGTTTTCTTCTTTTTCTTTTTTACTAGACTGGTCAGGCATCTGTATCTCTTTATTTAATTCCTTCACTTCCTCTTTTTGGCCTGGTTTCTGTTCAATTTTATCATGTTGCTTGTTTCCTAGCTTTTTTGCAATTTCCTGTGTTGTCTTTTGATCTTTTATAAAAATTCCCCCAGGAACTCCATCTTGCTCATTAACTTTTCTGTTTCTCAACCAGTATGAACTTTTGGCTTTCTCAACTGCCGCAATAGTTATTCTCTCTTTTTCGTCTTTAGTGAGTCTCCTTACACTACACTGAGCAGGCGCCTCAACAGGATGTGGCTCTGTGTAATCTTCATCAGAATCATAAAAGATCTGCTGCTCAGCCATATGGACATTATACTTCTGATTGGAAACATCATATTCATAGCCTTCATCCTCAGAAGATGAGTTTCTTTCCTCAGCATGGTGAAAAACATTTGAAGTCAAATACACCATGTGATCCTCTCCACTGTTTTCCATCATCATTCCCTCTTCTTGCATCCTTTGAGATACAACACAATAGTTTGGAGAATGTGGCTGATTACAAACTTCACAAAAGTAATTATTACTCACCATGTAAGTTCCCTTCTTGCTCAATGGATCAGGGGTCTCTTTGCCTATTGGCCTAGCTGCAATAGGTTTCCCATCTTTCCAGTCCGTATTGTAAGGCATATCATGCAGCCTTGGCCTTTCACCTCTATTCTCATTTATGTATGTATTCTCAAGTATGTACTGATAATTATTGCTTTGCTGAGGAGTCCTTGGGTTATCTCTTTTATTATTTATACCAGCAGCCTTCCTATTGTTTTCAATTGTCAATGCAATTCTCTGTGCTTCAGCTAGATCTCTAGGAAATCTATTTCTCAGCTCGTACCCTATTTTAGGATCAAAAGCATTTAAATAAACACTCAATGCAACCTTGATCCAGGAGGTACCTTAGTCTGCAATTTGTTAAATCTTCGATTGAAATCATAAACTGAGTCATTTTGATTTTTCTGAATTCTCATTAATTCATGAAGAGTTGCATCTGGAGCATTTTGATTCCCATATTGCTCTAAAAATCTGCCTTGAAATACCTGGAGAGAATTGATTGAGAAGGTTGGTAGGCTATTGAACCAATCCCTGACATCTTCAAGAAGTGACATCATGAACAACTTCATGTGTAAATCTTCATATGGCACATCTATATCTTGAATGAAAATATTAAAACTCCTTAAATGCTCTTTAGCTATGATTGCATTACTTCCTTTGAATTTAGGCACCATGTTCCTCCAACTACCATCCATAGGGTAAGGATATAACTGAAAACCAGCAAAATCAAATTGTCTGATCATGGTTGTATGCTGGTGAGGGGGAGGAATAGGTGGATACTGATGCCGATGCATGGGATTATTAAACTGTACATTATGTTGTTGAATGTAATGCTGACCTGGAGGTGGATGCATACCTGTATGCTGTGTAGGAATATGGGGCGGACAGTTTGGCTGCCTGTAATGATTCCCACTCTGATTGTGAGGAACATTTTGTTGATTGGAGGGTCCTGCACCATGATCACCCTGCTTGTGAGGTGGAACAAACTTTGAGCCACCCGCCGACTGATCAGTAATTTGGGCTTTCTGTAATTTAGCCCCCAACTCCTTTATCTTCCATTCTTGTTGTTCCAATTGTGCCTTTACTTCATCAGAAATCGAGGCCTTATGGTTTCCTTTAGGAATTTCGTGATTACCCTCCATCTGCTGATCATATTCATGTTGAATTCTTATTCGTTCAGCTTCCAATTCAGCTCTAAACTCAGCCTATTTCTGAGGATCGAGAAAAGAAAAGGGATTTCTTCGGTCTTCTGGAGTACAAGGCTCTGCACTTGAATTATTTCTCCATGTATCACGGTGATCATGTGTTTCATAATGTGATTTTGATGCTTTGTCTTTACATATCAGATACATGTCCTCACATGTCCCTTTTCCTTTGTCAACATTGTCATCTTTGTGAGTCTATTTACTGTTGCCAACAGGAGCTCCAGTATGACCTCCCCTGTACTGAGATCTTCTTCCATTCATGATGAACAGCTGCAAAATTTTGTGTCAGAGTTGCCACTCACTTTCCTGAAAGTGAGAAGATGTCTGATACTTCTAGTTCCCAGCAGAGTCTGTGCAATAATCCTGTCTCTATAAGTAAGGCTTTGATTCTGATTGTTCCCCAGCAGAGTCACCAATTTGTTAGCTCTCAAAAACGCAGGTTTGAACCACGAAAGGTTGCCAAGCTTTCACAACATTTTAGGGTAATAGACAAGGTCAAGAGAACTCAACCTTCTACTCTTCAGGTGCTGCCAAACCTAGGTGGGTGTACCTCTCTTGAACAATGCAGGCTTAACTTGTGATTATCTTCTTAAAGAAATTTGTTCACAATGGCAATGGGAGGTGAACAAAATAAAATCCAACTTGAAAATAGTAATAATATTCTGATCTGAATCCTAAAATGAATGATTAACTAATCAGATATAAGTAAACTGAATAAATCCAAATGATGAAGTGCAGAGACCAGTGCCTTATTGGGTATGCGGAGTCAAATGAGATCAAGATGAGCAACACTCTCTGGAGATGACACAAATTATCTGGCATATATTATGCTTACAACTTGTATAAGCATGCAAGAATGTGATCACTAAGTTCTACTTGAATAATCCAATTGAATCTCACTAATTATTGTGATTAACTAAAAGGATTTAGTCTTTACTTGAAAGAACCAATCAATCGACCACACAAGTACAACAAGTGTGCACTGATAAATTGAATACAAACTTGTCATATCAATTTAAACAATCAGAAAGAATCCATCTTGGAGACAACTTAGCAATTCTTTTATTAAATTCAACAGATAACTGATACCAGACATGTGCAGCAGCATCAATTGACATTCATAAATACCTCCATCTTAGAACATGCATCATAGCCTCTGATTTGATAAATTTATAGTTCTGTATCCATACAATTTGCCTACTGTATTGAATAATTCATAGCTGGTCCCTATTATAATTGCCACAATACCTATTTATACACAAGCATTTGAAGAAAATATCATATTTAGATCTCATGTTGGCCCAACACAAAATTCGGGCTCAAAATATGTCGGCCTACAACGGTCATCCAAGCAAGCTCATGTCAGCCTCAATGATTTGCATTATGTTATTCATTAGTGAACAATCGCCAAGAGAGTCATGAAAGTATGCTGAAGGCAAAATAACGTTAATCGCTATCTGCCCGTGTTCACTGTTCCTTGTGCATCGCTGTAACCACCTGTTTGCTACGTCAAAGTCAAGAAGTATCGCTTTTGTTCCTTTTATTTTTTGCCATAGCCTTTTGCCATTGGTGAAATGTCATATCGAAAACCATTTGTCATACCGAGAGCACATATGTGTTATATTTGTTTCAATCGCTGAGACACAAGAGAATGTCTTACCGATACACCATCTGTCCCACGTCGTCGTAACTTCCATCTGTCAGGGGGACCTCTTGTAGATTGTTATGTCACACCGAAAGCCAACATCTATATTCAAGTCATCGAGACAAAATATTTTTCTTGCCGACAAGGATCCTCTGTCGTTATAATCCTCAACCCTAGGCGAGACGTCTTGTAGAGTAAATTGCTATACCGAAACAACCGAGCTCACACCTTCTCGCCAAGACATAGCCAATATCTCGCCGAAAGCCATTCAGTAGAAACCCTTTAGTAACCCGTCAGCGAGACACATATATTTTGCTACGACCACTTGCCGTAAACTTCAACTCTTACCGAAAGGCCTATGAGTGGAAAACCATGTGTAAGGTCGGCGAGATCGAAGGTCACTCGCCATGACCTTACAACGATAAGAATAACTCACACCAATGAGCACCCATACGCCTAGTCGGGGAGACAAATTGGAATTGGTAAGATGCAACCCTGACAGCCAAGATATATGCCGAAAGAAGCCTCCATGGTCGCCAAAACAATACAAAACTCATGTCGATAGATCTGCATTAAACAAATATCAATATAGAAGCAACATGGGTCGGGGAGACAATGGGAGACCAATGTCGACATAAACAAAAAGGTGGGAAACACATAGATAGATGATTTAGGGGACAAATATGAGCAAACAAATTATGAAATGAAGGAAATATGCATAAGGAAAGACTCATATGGAGACTCAGGGGGCAAGAAAAATATGCAAAAATCATCAGATTTGAATAGTTCCAACAGGTGGTAGGTTGGGCATACTCTTTTGATTTTCTTTTCTTGCTAGAGCTAGAAGGGGAAGGGACAAAGGCTTCATCCCTTTCCCTCTTAGTGTGACTATTATTTGACTCTTATTAAAAGACTTGAATGGCCACCATCGTATTCTTAACAATCTCTTTATTGTACAACCAATTATTTCTTGCAAATTAAACAATATTTTGTCTTGGTTTTCTTGAAGGCTGGCAACTACCTTTTCCAAATTCAAATGATCCTCAATCAACCCAATAGCCTAAAGCTCTTGACATCCTTCTCCAGCACAACCTAGTTATCAAAATTAGCACCCATGCCTTTCATCAGATCCCAATGGTCCTTATCTGCCTTCTCACCAAGACAATCTAAAACCTTTTTCAGAATAGTAGACTCAAGAGTTTCAATACTTTTCTTGGCCATAAGTAGTTGTGCAAGATTCCATTTGAGAATGTCATTTTGGAGGTTGGTAGCCTTGCATAAGTCATTGGCATTGCCACAGAGAGAAACACAATTCTAGCAAAAGGGGGGGCTTTGAGAGCCAAGGAATTTTCAGTCATGTTCTGAGGAGGAAACTCCTCATTCCTAGGAGAGGGAAGGGGCTAATAGAGATATGAGAGTTGAAAGGGAAGTCCTTAGAAGTAACATCAGGGGAAGGGGACCAAGTAGACCCAAAATTGTCATCAAAGATAAAAATCTGAGGGGGGTCCACAAAAGAAGCTTTTTTATTACCTAAGGAAACATGGGAATCAATCGCCAAACCTTTAACTTTAGATGAGCAAGGGGGATTGGACCTTGTTTCCCTTCTTGAGGAGAAGGGGGTGTTTTTAACAATAGAGGAAGGAGTGCCTAATTTTTTAATAGTGTTGTCATAATTCATTCCCACATGGATGAGGGAGGGATTAGTAATGTGCGGGAGCAAGGAGATAGTTGGGGTGAGGGACAAATTAAATCAGTATCTAGGCAGTATGTTAAGATGTGGTGGAGAGGTGGGGACTTACCTTAGTTAAGCATAAATTTTATAGATTGCTCCAACGAAGAACGAATACAGAATGCAAAATTCATTTTCACCTTATGCCTAAAATGATTAAGGATAGGAAAAATTTGATAATGGAACCTTTTGTACCGACCCTTAAGAGTCATATACCTCATAAGCATTTCTAGAATTTTCTTCCAAACCCCTGAGAAGTCCTATATATTAAACCCATTCTACAGATAATTAATCTTTTCATCCCTCTTCAAAAATGTGTCCATGTCTTTCTGGTAGTTCCCCTTAGGTTTTTTGGGGAAGTTGGTACCTTCAAGGGGAAGACTAGTAGCAGTTAAAATAAGCTCAATAGTAACTAAAAAAGAGAGGCCCTTGACATCAAATAAGTTTCCCTTCCAAGAATTAGTGAACTTAGTCCAAAGGGTCACGTCATGGCCTTTCATCACCTTAATGTAGGGGGGAAGATTGCAGTTTTGAAGAATAGACCATAATTCTTGGCCATTCTTCAAAATATCATAATTGTTAGGCTCCTCTTGGACTAGTTCACTACCCATGTCAGATAAAGTAGTAGTAGAATAGAAATGAAATAACAACAAATGGAAGTTTCAAAAATTGGTGTCACACAAAGGAGAGGCAAGGTGAAAAAAGAACTTACCATAATGAATCAAGAGTAGGAATATATCATAACTCTTGAAGCAATTGGGGGGGTACGTGTGAGCCTTATACACTTGGGATATTTACATATCTATCTCTGACATTAGAGGTGAAAAAAATTACAGCTCATTAATGATTGAGGATATCACATGCTCTAGAAGTTGATTCATATCATTCCAAACTTTAATAGTTTGGACAAAGGACCCTAAGTTTTCCATCAAATCTATAGATATATTACCTTCATAGAAAATGTGCATCAATTTACTCTTCTTGAAACTCATCATATCATTACATGATTCCTCAATTGAAACTCAAAGAGACCAACTGGGAGGGGCTTCCCCATGCAACATCATGATTGTGTTTTTAGAGTCACCTATGATAATCACTTTAGATAATCATTTTTGTTTAGTCGGTTGGATATCATGGTAAGTGACAACCACCTCAACAAATTTTGATGAATAGATTCCAAGGTTGGCATCATAAGCAAAGAGCATCGAGCCCATATGATCCCTTAGGGTACCACCCACACCTATCCAAGACAAGTTCCCTTTCGTTGAACCATCAAAGTTGAGTTTAAACCAACCGAGGTCAAGGGGGGCCAAAAGGTAGACTTTCTAGAAGAGGGATCTTTAGAATTCATTTTGTTGAGAATTTCAATGATATACCAAGACTTAGCAATTCTAATTTCAAGGGAGGAGTTCCTTTTAGGATTAGTGATAGGAACACCTTTTATATTTTTCTTGATGTTGTGAATTATGTTTTCTACCAGCACTTTCTAAGGTTTATTTTTGTCTCTGAAAACTTTATTGTTGTGTTCTTTCTAGAGGCCCCAACTAGTGAGAGGATGCAAGAAATGGGAAATCCAACTTTCTGCGATGCTATTGGTATCACTATGTCAAGCCTAGATGAGGGAGAACCTTTGATACGATTTTTGACAAACTTTGCATGAGAAAACACAATGGGAAAGAAGATGATCAATGCTTTCCTCCTCCTCACCAAGGAAACTCTTGTTGACTAATTTCTTTCCTTTTTTTGTAGATTATCTAAAGTGAGGACTTTTCTGTGGCAAATCGTCAACTAGAAGAAACTTGTTTTAGGTATAGCTTTGCACTTCCATAACTTTATCCAATTGAATTGAGTAGGCCATTTAGGGGTTAAAAGGTTATACCTAGATTTGATAGAGTAATTACCATCTTTAGTCTCCAACCAAACCAAAGTATCAAGAAAATTAACTCTATAGAATCTTTGTTTGCAGATGATTCTAAGCTCTTCAATAGTCGATCAAAGCGAGGGATCATACCAATTAGGGTCTATTCCCCAAGAGGGAGGACTGGAAGAGGGATCCCAATAGTCTTTCCCCAGGTTGCACAATCTCATTCTCACATCAAACTAGATAGCCAAACAAACAAGATGAAATTTCAAAGGAGAAGAAGAAACCCAAGGATCCTCCCAAAATCTCATAGAATTTCCATTATTGATTTGTCATAATACTAATCTATTTGAATATCTTTAAATATTCCTATGATTTTTAAAAAAAGTTAAAAGAATAAAAAAAATCATATATATGTTGTATCCTTAAAAGTTTGTATTGTAAATCTCTTTCAACCACGTGACAGTAGCTTCTATTCTTTGTACTCTTGCTTTGTTCAATATAAAAAAATCTTCATACCTACATGCATACTATGAAATGGGCAACAACAATTTACCTTTCAATTATAAATAGAACCTCCGTGAACATCAACATGGCTCCACCCACAGCAATTCATCAAATATAAATCAATGAACGAAGACTTTAATAACGTCCACGAGGCCAAACAACCTATGGGACCCACGGATCAACAGCAGAACGGAATACCACAACGGCCGAAACAGAAACCACCGCCCAACAATTACTTACAATGACTAATGAGTTAGAGTAGAAGATCACATTGATCTTAAAAGCAAAACCAATCCATATTGAATTCTTTGAAGTTTACTCAATCTTATCTGAACACTTTAGAGGAGTTTTTGCTTTCTTGACACACAATTCCATATTCAATTCTTTGTACTCTTACGCTTTGATGCATATTTCAGAAGCAAATCCAGTGGAATTTGGCAGAATGAGCAGAGCAGATCTGACAATCCATTAAAGTTGTGGATTCAGTGACGCAACAAAATCTAGTGATATAATCATTCATCTTATTTACGTGAATCTAAATTGTAATCTACTTTTTAATATAGCCGTATCTGACTGTATACAGATATGTCTGCCATTACACTATAATTTATAGCTAGCTTTGATTATGTGGGCAAAAATGAATTGACTTTCCTGACTTGAAAGACACGTAAAACAAAGCATTCATTCAACGAAAACGACAGATAAGTTTTCAGAAGATTCGTCAAAGAAAACGATAGATGTCTTATTTTTTTATTGGAATGGAAAATTATTGGATTGGATAGTCAATGATGATTTTTCAATTAAATAAAAGATTAGGATATAAAGTATAATAGTGGTTTATAATAAAAAGTGTTTAAAAGGTATTTATGAACTGTTGTAATGGTTAAAAAACATCTTATATTTCTTTGAATTTGTTTTGGTTTGTTTATTTTCTATATAATTATAAATTAATAAATAATATGTTTTTAATTGAGAGTAAGTATATTTGTTTTTATTTATATAGAGATTGGTCTTGACTTTTAGTATTTTAGTTTTTTTTAATCAAATGATTTACAATTAAGGATAAACTTTTGTTAATAAAAAAAAGATTTTTATTTTGAGTCATTTGATATTTAAGTATAGTGTGGTTTACTATAATCATGTGTCAAAACTATGACCAAAAAGTGGTTCCATATTTGATCCAAACTCTAATGTTCAAATGAGTCAAAGTCTTCCAAGATAAAGTAGAATATGCTCTTACAATTGTCATAACATTTCATAGAATCTATCATATGTAACTCCTTCATTTGGACACTATATTTTGACAATTTTAAACTCATTGAAAGATGCCTTATAACATGTGCCATAAACTATCATAATACTAGTCAAAATTATAATATAGCCCCTTCTTATATGCTCTTACACATCATAGAATCTATTATAAGTAGCCCCCATCTTACAATATCATAAGATACTCTTAGGCACATCAAATTATGACATTAGATTCTCTTACAACTTCGCATGCACCTTAGCAAATATTCAAGACATGTGGCCAAGATTGTTAACTCGAAGTGGGATACTGTCTTTCGCATGTGAGAATAAAATAATAAATAAGTATAAATAAATAATAAATATAAACATTAGGATTGAAGATTGATATAACTCTCCTTATATTCTCACTTGTTGAATATGGTGGAAAGAGAAAATGAAAACTCTTAACACTAAATTCTAACTCCTATACACTCATTGCACTACCTCAACTTTTCTATGCTCACTAGCTTTGTAAAAATATTCGTAATTTTTTCAAAGTGTCAAATTTCTCCAACATTACTCTCCAATCATCTACCATGTCTCAAACAAAATGGCGCTGCACCTATATGCTTCATCCTCAAATGAAAGGTTGAGTTATTTTCTAGAAATATGACACTCTAATTAGTACAAAGAACTCTAATACCTCCCTAACTCAACCCCACTTTCAAACACAATCTCTATAGCCAAATAACCACCTTATAGACATAAAAAATTACCATATAATTATAAGCATTTATAGTGGACAGAGTGAGCATAGAAAATCACTTGAGTAAGTGCATGTAAATAGTGGGTCAAAAGGGGGTCAAAGTATTAGTGTAAATAGGGTCATTATGTAAGTAGTTAGTTAATCTCACTTTCTAGGTTTACATAGTCACATTGCTTAAGTCTCCTCTTAGAGACTTTTAGATTTTTTGTCTCACCTCATGTGGTTGAGACATTTGTCCTCACTTTGAGAGACACCTATTACATGCACACTTGTCACTTCCTCACACACTTGTCAAGTGAGCTCACAAGTGAATATTTTTAGAAAGGTAGTTAGTGTTTGTACCATATCATCCTACCTTCACTACCTTGCCTATATATGCAAGGGTACTTTGTACGTTTTACTCAATTCTTTGATAATACCAATTAGGCTTATTTGTGTGCTCATAGATTGTTGAAGTTTGTCTTGATTCATGCTTTCTAATCCTAACAATCCCAACATCGTATGAAAGCCATGCTAGCAAAACTTTCCCATATTTGAGAGAATCCCACACCTAGCCTAGTCAGAAGTTCATAATAGATCCAAATGAACCTTGTCAATGAGTCCAAAAGGTCCAAGATAATAAAAAAAATCCTATCATTTCATCAAAATTGAAACATGTAATTTTTCACAATTTTAATTATCCCCAACTCCTTGTACTTTATTTTCCCTAGTTTCTGGCATTATTTTTTGAAGGTTTCTTTAATTTAACATGTCTTTTAAAGTCCGAATTGGAGGCATGTGTGTCTATATCTACAGTTTATCTCTATCAATCCATTACATAGGGGCATTGTGATAAGAAAACTTTCCCATTTTGAGGCATCTTCTTCCTTTGTGTGGGAAAATATACCCCTCCCTCACACACAAATTACACACTACTCAAATCTTGCAAAGGATCTTTAAATTTTCATATATCTCCATAAACCCACTACTAATTCCTACCTTTTTTTGAGATTTTAAAGATAGCAATGTCACTAGTGAAGTTGCAAGGGATGATCATATGGTGAGTAGAAAAAGTGGTCATATATTGTCCCTGACATGAGCTCTCTTCTTATCCTTATTATTTTTTCATCATAATGCACCATTTTTCCCAACATAAATTGAAATCTCACACCCACCACTCTTCTAATTGCAACTAGCGCACCATCAAATCCTTTTTTTTTCTTTATGAAGATCTTCAAGTTAGTACCTTCAAATATTGGAGCTTCGTTTTGGTGAAGTGTCAAGACCTTTTTAAGGAGGTTGTGTCACATGCTTAAAAATAATGCCATCATATAGCATGTTTTCTTTAGTTGCAAGGGTTTCATGTAGATCTAAAAGCATAAATATCATAGGTGTAGGAGTCATGGAAGTCTAGTAAAGAATACAGTGGAAAAGGAAGTCTAAAAGGTTGAGAGTTTATTTCAATTCGACCTCTTTTTATTGCAACTTTTCTATCATTCCTCCTTTCCATGCACATATGCAAGCATCTAAAATATTCTAACTCATTTTTTGATAAATAGACTTGGCGTATGCCCTCCTACAAAGGCTCATTTTGGCTTAGCAATGAAATTTTTATGATGTTGCTTGCAGATTGATCTAGCCACATCATGAATTTTGAGGAGGGCTATAGTTGGGTGGTTAGAGTCAAGGAGGGCATCCAAATACTTCCTATTATCAAAACACATACAAAAAGGCTCTTGACTCAGGCTCTTACCCTCTCAAGGAAGTTCTACTTTTTGCGGCCTCTCTAAGCCCAAAACTTGGGCTTCCAACCATTTTCCCATGAAAACCTTTTGGAATTTCATGTGTTATGATAGTGGTTTGTGGTTAGACTTAAACTTCCAAATCATATCTAAGCTTGTAATAAGGGTGTCTTTTTCTATTTTACATAACTTGTAAATGGGGAGTCAAACTTTCAAGTGTAAATAGTTGACAAGAATTTGGTTTCATCATTGATAAAGTGGTGTCAAGATGATTAAAAAAATATTTTTTTAACACATTTCTAGTGTCTCTTCTAAAAAGAAAGATAAATAGAAAAAATATTTTATATTTTGATTGTCAACTCAAAAATTGAGTTTCATTTTTTGTGAAGGAGAACATTTTTTTAGTGAAATCCATTTGAAATGATTTCACACTATTGTTATAAAGTACCCTTTGTTTCAAATTGGACACACCTATGCAATAAGTTATATACTTCCAAATTTAGGGGGGCTCTCAAGTATTAAATTAAGGGGGGTGTCTTCAATTGTGCCTTTGAGCACTTTTGTGAGCTGTGTCTTTGTGTACTTCCATATTTCCTCCTATATTTAATTTTTTATTTTGAGTTTGTTGTTCAAGTGATCATGGATCTCACACATAGTCCATTCCATTTGAGTATCTTTTATAAACCTCATAATAAATGAAAAATAAATTGTGGATATTATGGAAAGAAAAGGTATACAATAGAAGATTGTATGCATCCAAAAATTGATGAAATGACATAATGTTTTCTTGATCATGTAGTGTTATCGTATTTGATCTAGTTCCAACATGTAGAAACATCATATGGTCTCACTCAGACATCTTGTGAGACATCACCATCATTTGGATATGAACAATGTATTATGATGAAATGCATTGATATCTCGTCACCTATTGCTACATTTGAATCTAGAGAAGCTTCCTTGAGACCTTCCAAATATTATTTGGACCAAGATATTGATATTTTCTTTCTCGATGTACCATATTCAGACATAATTCTAACATGCATTTCATCTTTTATTGTAGATTCTCTATTACAAATTTGGAGGATAGTATTGAGGACATAAGTCTTCTTTTTTATGACAATTATTGTTCTTTTATAGATTTTAGAGATGTTTCACTAAGAACATACAAATGTTCTTTGTAAAATGGCATATGTGGGACTCAAATTGTAGCCATGTGGCATGTGTTGATATCTCCCACACATCAATTCTTTGTGTTGGTGTAGGTTTTTATTTTCCTAGTGGGTTAAATTTATTTTCCTTTAGTCCTAAGCTTTTCCTACACTTTAATTAAGCTTGCTTATGATAATAAAATGAGTTTATTACTAGGAGATAAGTGTTGACACTTAAATTGTCCTAAATAGTATTACACATTTGAATTTGATTATTAACATCATTTCATCCTAAATCACCTCTAACTAACTATTTAATTAAATAATCTATATTGTTTAATTAAATTCATCATTTTCTCCTATTAATCAAATAATTAATTTTATTGAATTAATTCATCCCCCTTAAATTGTACTAATTTTCATCTCATTTAATTAAATAATGCAAATCATTTAATTAAAACCCCTATGTCTTCTCATTTGATTAAATAAATCTAATTATTTAATTAAATGTCATATTCTTCTAAAACCCCTAACCCACCTAAGATTAATTATTTTTGGATTGACTTTCCCTTCCAAAACTTTAAAATCTCTTACAAAGGAGCTTTTAATACCTCTTACAAAGGCATTCAATGGCTCTTACAAGCCATCTTGTCTCTTACAAGGGCATTTACTTCTCTTACATGTCCTTACATTCTCACCCACATTCCTTAAATTCTTCCAACCATATGCCTTAACTCCCCCTTACATCTCTCTTCCCAAAATGTGCTCACACATGTGCTCACACATATCCCCATTGCTTCTCTTAGCCTTGTGACACTTGTCACAAGGCTAATAATCCTCCATTTAGTCCCACATTTCTTATTTTTCACCCTTCTTCTAATCCTTGCTTCCTATAAATAGAAGGCACTTCTATGGGAAATGGATCCATGTTTTCACGCGAAGTCATTACAACCATTTTTATCCATAGCTACATGCATTTTTTATCATCTAAGCTTGAATTTATCACCATTTGGCATCAAATTCATCACATCTACACACAAATCTTGAAGCTTATTCAACAAGGGATTGGGAAAGGGCCATATTCCACACAATTTGGCACCAATCCCTTTATTGAATGAGATTTGAAGTACTTAGATAGGATTTCATGCATGTTTTGTTTGATATATTTCATGCTTTTGTGTTCATGTTTTGATTTCTTTGTATCACCAAGTATTTCATATGGAATTTGATTTAACCTAATAATATGACTAATCCTTGTGTGTTTTGTTTATGATTAGCCCTGGTTTATCTCGTAAAGCAATCAACAAAAGAAAAACTTCAAGCATAAAATCAAAATCAAAACAACAAACTTTTAAATGTAAAATCAAACTCTTGATCTCATTTTAGCAAACATGTCAATCAAACTTTATATCAACAGCCTTTTCAGACAACTAATCACCCATCATCATCCTATGCAATGCATGTCCTAGGATATATCTTTCCAACAATAGGCATCATTTTGGATATCACTTTTGATTCTTATCCTCACACACACATCCCCTTGGCTTGAGGTATGAAGAATATTGACTTGTTTGTTCACTTGGTCTTTTCTTATGATTTATCTTATTGCACTCATTCCAATGACCTCTCAATGATATCTATCAAAATGATTTAGGGAGAAAGGAATGGGGCATTGATCATTATCTTTTGTTTGTTGTGCTTGTTGGATGTTCTTGTAAAATAGCCTTGGTGAATACTTGCTTTGTTATGTGTGTATGGAAGGTGTTTTGGGTAACTTGTTGACTATTACATTGTTAGGTTATGCCTTTTTGTGTTTTGGTTCGAGATGTTCGAAACTTTTGAAGTACATCATATCAAGGTTTTTGTATGTTAGGTGTGAACAAGAATAATCCTATCTATTTTTCGAGTCAAAGCTTGTCACACTAGATACAATGCCATCCTGGTTTTCCATACCTTGATGCATTGTATTTATGTGTTTTATCAAACATAAGGAATATTGTGATGTTTGTGTCCTAATCCTTGAATAAGCAAATCATCATCACTCATCACCATATCTAATAAAGTCTCGATGACTCATAAAATTGTTGGACTTCTGAATTAGTATTGCAATAAGGTTTTATCCATCTCATTCTTTTACTTCTATCTCATTCTTCTATTCTTACTAACATTTCTATCTAGGTATCAAATTTGTGCAATATATCAAAATATACATGAGGCTACCCATGGCCAATGCCTATCTATACATAATAAAATTTGGTTACAACAAATATTTGAGCTTTCTAAAGAAGTATATTTTGTATCCTTTGATAAGTGGAACCACTCCTCTCATTACTTTGTCACGAGCTCGACCTAAAAATTGAAGTTTTTTGCTCGATCTCTTGAGGGGGTAGTGTAGTAGTGTAATTTCTTCCACTGGGGCAATAGTGGGACATTTGAAAAATAAAGAAACTTTTGAATTTTGATCTTGACAGTAGCATTGATATTGAAAAGCATCAATCTTTGAACCAATGTAACATGTACCTCACTTCAAAGAGGGGAAAAATATTGACACTTAAATTGTCTTGAATGACATTATGCATCTGAATCTGATTATTAACATCATTTCATCCTAAATCACATCTGACTAACTATTTAATTAAATAATCTATATTGTTTAATTAAACTCATCATTTTCTCCTATTAATCAAATAATTAATTTTATTCATTTAACCCCTTTCTTACAAATTTTCATCCCATTTAATTAAATATCGCACACCATTTAATTAAAACCCCTATGTCTTCTCATTTGATTAAATAAATCTAATTAAATTTAATTAAATGTCATATATTCTTCTAAAAACCCTAACCCACCTAAGATTAATTAATTCTAGACTAATTAACCTTAAACCACTTGCTAATCTTCATTAGCGAGTTCTCTAGATTTTAACCACACCAAGGTTAAATAAACCTATGACTTATTAACCCCACTTGCACAAGTAATTAATTTGTACAAATCAATTAAATGGCTATTTTCCTTACAAAAGGATATTCTCAAGGAATATTCCTCTATTCTTGACTTTTCATCCCAAAACTTTAAAAACTCTTACAAAGGCATTCAATGGCTCTTACAAGCCATATTGTCTCTTACAGTTCTTGGGAATTTACTTCTCTTACATGCCCTTACATTCTCACCCACATTCCTTAAATTCTTCCAACCATATGCTTTAACTCCCTCTTACATCTCTCTTCCCAAAATCCGCACACACATGTGTGAGACACATATCCCCATTGCTTCTCTTAGTCTTGTGACACTTGTCATGAGGCTAATGATCCTCCATTTAGTCCCACATTGCTTAGTTTTCACCCTTCTTCTAACCCTTGCTTCCTATAAATAGAAGGAACTTCTATGGGAAATGGATCCACCTTTTCTTGCAAACTTACTATACACATTTTTCACCCACATCTACACGCATTTTCATCTTTTGAGCTTAAATCCATTATCTTATTGCACAAATCCATCACTTTACATCAAAATCTTGAAGCTTATCCAATAAGGGATTGGGAAAGGGTCATATTCCATATCTATTTGGCACCAATCCCCCTATGGGATTAGGTTTGGATCACTTAGATATGATTTCATGCTTATATTTCATGTTATTTCATGGTTTTATATAGTTTTTCTTCATTTCTTTGTATGTTCAAGTATTTCATAAAGAAAAAAAATTTAACATACTAACATGACTAATTATTGTGTGTTTTGCTTATGTTTAGCTCAAGTTTAATCCACATTCACAATAAGTGATGTGTTGTCCCCTTCCTTAAAGGGTAGAAACTTTCCACTTTTGGTGCTCATCTCCACTTTTGGTGGTCCATATTCACTTTTGGTGGTTAATTCCTATAGGCTAGATTTTCCAACTCCATCCTCTCATAAGTTTTATATAAACTCACTACCTACCTTGTATTTGCATTGAATCAACTTGGAAGCTCTTAATGCAATATTGTCACATTGACATTGCATAATATCTCAGAGTCCTGGTTTGCATTCTTATGTTTTTCTAGTTTATGTAACTTTGATTTTCTCTTAAAAATTTCCTTAGGTTATTCAATCTATTTCAGATTTCTAACATGGTATCAGAGATTTTTTTTTGAGAAATCTAAGTTCATGGATTCTTGATTGAGAGATTGAGTTTTCTTGTAAAGATCTTGTAAAATATCGTATGCTCTTCTCTTGCATTTTGAATGATCTAGAGAATAAAAAAGGATTTGCAAAGATCTAATAACCTCTTCATATTGCATATGTGTTTTGAGAGATCTAGATGATTGCAACATTTCTGGTTATACTAGCAACATTTTTGACTCTTCCAACGTGTCCAAAAGGTTTGAGAAAGTCAAATCTGGCTTTTGTTTCATCCAAATTGGAGATCATTTAACAAAGTAACAAACAAGGGTTTGAAGCTCAGATAAGGTGAACAGGTTTTTCCAAGAGTATTTTTGGCCAAAAATAACCTCACCATTACGCCCGAGAGGCCGGTTCCATGAATTTTGATATATAATTTGCTTATATTTGGAAAAATTTATTTCTAAGGAAAAAAAAATTTAGCTGAAGAGTTGTGCAACCTCCCATCCTATGTAGGTATAGCAAAAATACTTTTTATTTAAAAAAAATATGCAAAAAAATTTTCATCTGCGATCTCTTTTAAAAAAATTTCAACACTTAACGCTTTTGAATAAAGCACTACTACAAGTTTAAAACCTGCAAACAGGTTGCGGAGCTTGCGGCTCATAGCCACTAATAGGGCCACTAATCATAATGACTATATGGGCCACTAGCAGTCTGTTCTAAGGTTGCAACATTAGGTTTTTTATTAAACTGCATGCAATTATTGGCAAACCACTAGCAGTTAAGGGAAAATTTCCAATATGCATCTAAACCATCTCCCGTGCTCTACCAACTTTCCGCTAGTCTATTGCCCAATGACCACTGCTACTGATGGTTTCGCCCACTTGGCACCAGGGCTCCCCGATAAGGCCAAATTGGGCCTTTTTTTCAAACTTGCATAGCTTTTCACCACAATGTCCATATTTCAAAAATGAGATATCGACGAAAAGATGGAGACGATAACTTTCCATACAAAAAGGTATTGAGAAGATTTTTTCTATATTGTACTAGATATTTTAGGTTGAATTTGTTTTGTGTTAATTTCTTCAATAGGTCATAACTTTCACCCTGATGCTCTGATTTTTAGAAATGAATAGGCGTTGGAAAGGTATTAGAGAGCACTACACATTTATAAGGCTATTTTTTCTAGATTTTGTCTCAAGTTCACTTTGTATCAAAATTTGTAATTCTTTCTATTTTGAGCCTATTGAGCATTGTACTTTGGAAAAGGCTTTGTAAATGCACTAAAATATAAAGTGCCAACCTTGTAATATTTGGGGGGGTGATCTTCAATATTAGTGAAAAGGGTTGGGGTGTTCTTGGTATTCTAGTGTTCACTTTCTTTTCACATTTCCTTTATTATTTCTTCATCATGAGATCAACAACAGTTCCTACTCTAACTACATACAACTATTTTGAGTGGAATCCAAAAATTAATGTTCACTTAAGAAGACTTGGTTTGTATAGAATAATAATGGGACTAGAAAATAAACCAACCAAAGATGAAGATAAGGCTAAGTGGTAAATAAAAAATGTGATAAAGCATATGGAGATTGTGTGTGTTTGTATCTCCTAATTTACTCTTTCATATTGAATATTTGAATACTCCAAATGAAATATGGAAAATTTAGAATATCTTTTTGGCACATAAGATTCTATGAGGGTTCATATGTTGGAGAATGAACTAGTCAGTTTAAATCTAGGCAACTTCAACATAATTCAAGATTTCTTCACCAAATTGAAATCACTAAGGTTATAACTACAACAATGTGGAATTGATAAGAAAAATGAACAACTGATTCTAAGTGTTCTCTCAAAGCTAAGTTTTGAATATTCAATGTTTTCTTCTACCTTTTATGCTACTAAGGATACACTTGGGTCTCAATTCAAGATGCCATCTCATCTTTGGATGATTTTTCTACTTCTCTGATATGGGAGAAAGATAAGATAATTCAAATGGGCACTCTTGAGTCTTCTAAGTCACATGCCTTGGTTGCTAATCTTAGCACAAATGAACAAAGAGGACAAAGTAGTAATAAGGATAAGAAACAAAAGAATAGAAAAGAGAAGAAGAATTAGAAATCAACTACTCCAAAAGCAAGTAATGAGACCTCATCTTCAAAAGGTGACAAGCCTAAGAAAGAGAGGGCCAAATGTGCCTATTATAAGAAACACGATGATGATGAGCACAAATTTTTGAAGAAACAAGTTGATTATTTGACACATATTCTTGAGAAGAATAATCTCAGTGTTCCTCATTCCATCAAATGGAGATCAAAAGAGGGTTCTCACAAGGCCAAAGACAACAACAATAGAAAGGAAAGGGAAAGGCTCTTGTAGCAATTGCTTCTCCACCATCCATATGGGTTCTTAATTTGGGTGCTTCACACCACATGGCTTCAACTGAAGATGAACTTGAATCTATGGAGCCATGTTCTATGCCTTTCATTTTGATGGGTGACAACAATCTAGTTGGGGCATGTGGGAAAGGATCTATTGATATGGGGGATGACACATTTTAGGATATTATTTATGTGCCCAATCATTATCAACTAATCTCCTATCAATCTATCAAATCACTCAAACAGGTATAAAAAGAGAGTTAAGTTTACCCTAATTTAATGGTGATTCATGAGATACAAAATTATTTTATAGTTGTACGCGGGAGAGTAGATTATTAGTCTCAACTTTATTTGTTCTCTCACTTTGTTCTTGATCCTCCTTCGACTGTTCTACTCACTCATTCAAATGACGTGAGTAATTTGTGGCATCAACAGTTTGGCCACTTGAACTATCACTACTTGTAGTAGCTCAAAAAATAGGACAAGGTTACAATATTGCATAGAGTTCACTTTTCTAAAGGTTTATGTCATGGTTGCATTCTTGTCAAGTATCCTGAAGAGTAGTTTGACAAAGGAAAAGCTTGGAGAGCCTCACATCTCTCAGATTTGGTACATAGTGATTTGGCAGGGCCATTTCCACATCCATCTTTCAGTAGAGCTCGATATGTTTTGAATTTCATTGATTATTTCTCTAGGTACACCATTGTGTAATTTTTCAAACAAAAATCTAAAGTCTTTGATTCATTCTTGGAGTACAAGAATTTTGTAGAGAAATAAACTAGAAAATCTATCAACTTTTTGCATACAGATAATGGGGGGAATATGTCAACTACAGGTTTGTATAGTATTGTGCTTTAGAGGGCATTAATTTGCAGCATATATCCCCTATAGTCCTTAGTAGAATGGAAGAACTGGTCCTTAAAAGAGATGGCTAATTGTATGATTTACTCTAAGTCTTTGGCACCACCTTTTTAGGTAGAAGACATTAATTGTGCATGTTATATCTAGAATCACATTCCCCATAAAATTGTGAATGGGGTAACTCCTTTTTCAAGCTTGGACTAGTCGAAAAGCATCAGTTAAGAACTTTTGAGTGTTTGGATCTAGTGCATGGGCCCACATTCTAGTAAAGAAATGTAAGGCTATGGATCCACAAAGCAAGCCTTGCATATTTGTTGGTTACCCAAATGATGTCAAAGACTACATGATTCTTCATCCTACCACACATAAGCTATTCATTGAGAGGAGTGTTCAATTTGAGGAGAGTTCTTCCAGTCCTCTTGACATTTCTCCTACCACCATTAGTTTGGAGTCCTTGTATCATGATGATAGTTCTTTAGAGGATCACAATCCTTCGAATCGTGATGAGGAGTATTATTCCCCCACTTTAGATGATGATAGTGATCATGAGGATGCACATAGTTCATCTTCAGAGGATGATGATTCTCCTCCAGATTCTCCTCCTTCTCCAGCTATAGGGCCTCTTTGGGCTCGTCAAAATTTGTAGTTAGTAAGTGATTGGGTAGGGGATCCTTTAGATCATAGAAGAACAAGATCATAGTTTGAATATGCTCCACATGTCTTCCTTGCTTTAGGTTCTGATCCACTGTATTTTAGGAAGCTTTTAGTGCCCCCGAGTGGGATGCATCCATGCGAGAAGAGTTCAATTCCTTGGAGAGGAACCATACTTGGGATCTTTTCCTACTTATTAAGGGTGTTGGCACTCTCAAATTTTGCAAATTTGAGATGCCTATTTCAAAATTTTGCCTCTGCACTTTCAAAAGTGCACGTGATGAATATGCCTGAATGACCTACTTTAGAGGGTCGTGATTTGAATCCCATTGATTTTCGTGAAAAATTCCTTTGCAGACACATTCATGTGTCCTATGTGAACATGCACGTCAATTTTCAGCTTCCCACGATGAGTTTTGTCAGCGTTTCGAAAAGCGAAGCTGAAGGGTTTTGGCACTTTTCAGCTGTTTGCAAACATTCAGTTCTGCAAAGTTGCCTCAGTTTGAACTTGCATTTTGCAACCAATTGATCGTCAAGAGAAAAAAAATGTTGTTCTGAATTCACTATACCAAGATGAGCTTGCATGCCAATTTTTAGAGCTTTATGATTTGATTTGCTATTTTTAGGAGATCAAAACCAAATGCAAATTTTCCTGTTTTGCATTTGCATTGCTGACAGTGTTTCAAGGTGGTCAACTTTGACACCTCATATCTTTTGACCAGTGATGATTCAAGGGGATTTCTCTTGCACACGTGTTCAATGTACCTGGATGAACTTATGTTTCCAGTGGCAGCCTCTCAAGAGTTGATTTGGTATTTTTCCAAATTGGTGATTTCGTCAGTTTCAATTGGTTCAGAACAACTGTTTATTGCAGAAAGTTTGAGTAAGCAACTTTGACAGCGAATAATTTTTTCCTTGTGATTGATTTCTCTAATCCATCTTTTGCATTACATTCTCGGGTCTGATTTCTACAAGCGTACAATTTTTTATAACTTCACGAGGTCATTTGCCTAGTTTTCAAGGCCGATTCTGGAGCCAACTTGGCCTATTTTCACCATTTTCTAGATGTGCCAGAAAGCAGATTTTAATGAAAACCCATTTCATGTTTTCACTCCAGATACATTCTAGAAGTCGTCTCAAGATAATTTGAGCATGAAAGTTGTTTCAAAATGGATTTTTTTTTAGTCAAGCCCATATGGGGCCCAACATGCTTTGCATTGTTATGGGGTCGTTTGCTCAAGGATGATTAAAGGCAAAAGTTGTCTTCAGAGTAAATGTTGAGGCTCCTGATAATATACATTGCAGGATGTCTCCAGCTTTGTATGAGCACATGTTTCTAAGTGTGGTGAAGGGTTTTCAAGATTGGTATCTCTTTTTATGTCAGAGGTTGAAAGTATGACATTACCTATTGTAAGCACAATTATTCCTATTCAAATATTGATGCAATATATGAATACCTTTTTGAGTCCCCTAAAGGATTCAATGTAAGTTTTCAAGTGACATTTCAATATGTTAAACAAGAGGTATACTTGACATAGCAACCCTGAAGCAAAACTACACCATTGTAGTAATTATACAGTGGTGTCATGAGACCACATGACATTGATCTTCATGACTTGGCAGGAGTTGGAATAATAGTTTTGTTTAAAAAGGTCTCACCATTCCTCCATCATTTGAGCATAGGGACCTGGATGAAGCTTATGGGGAGATTATTGTGGTCAAAGTTATCAGAGACAATTATCACAAATTGTCTTGCTAAGGTTGTACTTGATGAACTTTATGAAGTTATTGAATTCCAAAAGACAGTGAAATTGACAAGAGATTTTGAGTACGAGCCAAAGAATATGGTGTTGATATTTTCATTTGATGATAAAGATGACTGAAGAGAGTGCATAAAGCATTATGGGAATGCGTATAAGTCTCAGACCAAAATGACTGGTGGATGGTGAGATGTCAATGCTCAAACAATGGGAACCCTATACAGCAGTGAAAGAGATTTAAAAGACCCAAATGGGAAATCATGGCGCGGGTCTTGAAGACAAAGGGAAAATTTATCAAATAAATGTGGTCTTATGATGTGCCCTGGTTGCATGGCGTATGAAATGGAGTTGCTAAAGTCAGTAGATACTTTCAAGCGAGGGCATTGATGTGGAGAAGCTGCGCCAGAAGGTCTTCAGGGAGTGCCATCACAATGCATAAACAAAGTTGATTTGTTGAAAGGCTTCAATAACCCTTACGTAGATGCATTTGAATAGTTAGCTGAGGTCTCAGAAAACTAAAAAGAAAATGAAATGGATAAATAAGGGAGCCTCATTGATGAGTAGTTTCAGAAATTATAAAGCAAATGCAAGGTGCAAAGTAAATGGAAACAAGAGCACGCAAGCAGGAAGTATACAAAATGCATTTGTGGAAGAATCCTTAGAATTTTAAAAGCCAATGCAACCAGCGCACTTGGAGAATACAACAGAATATTCACAAAATAGATTTATTGAAAAGTCTTTAGAGGCTTTGACAAATGCAAATGGTGGGTGAATGAGGCGCTGCCATCACTGCAGAGAACACACCAAGCAAATGAAAGGAGGAGTTTCAGAAATAAAGATGATCCCATGGAATGGCATGAATGCAGTCTGTACCACTATTGATCTGCTTAAAAGGCTTTATGAAATTTTCAAGCAAATGTAATTGCAAAAGGGGCGTGCCTCTTTCCTGTAAAAAACCCAAAGAAGGTGGTCTCACGAAAAGGTAACATTGCGAATGAAGGCCGATATGAATGGATACAAAGGAGGTTAATTTCATATGGCAAAGGGATGCTATGATTGCAGTGTGTGTATATATTGGTATGTTAAAGAGGTCTCAAAAATAAGCATATCAGGCGCCAGATATCATGCCATTTCCTCCATCAAAGCATCTATAAACTAATGAAGTCTCAAGGAATACAATGATTGTAGTATATGCAGAATATATTTGTTGAAGGCTTCGAAGAAACTTAAAGGTAGATGCAATTTGCAGAGCCAACAGTAAGAAGTGTATGAACACCCATTAATGCATTTTTGAAAAATCCATCAAACCAGTGAGGAGCTCGAGCAGACACAAGAGATTAGGGAAACACAGGGGCATGAAGTTGAATGAAAATAAATCAACCGCTGTAAACGAATACACCACCCAGCCAAATCTCATCCTTACCCAGCCAAATCTCATCCTTTCCCCGCCAAAGCGTGATCCCAACTTGCACACCGGTTAATTTCTGTGAGATTGCCGGTTGCTGCCACGTGGCATGTGGGGGCCCAGATGGAATTCTTGTTGAGCGGTGAATGTTAATGTTACCTGATAAAGGTTTAGTAAAAAAAAACCTTCACCAAATATAATTGAAGTGCTCGCTGGGTATTGAGGAGGATATGAAGTGGGCCCCTCAAAAATTTAAATGCATTTGATTTAAAAAAGCCCCCATGCGCCTTATAAAAGGAAAAAACATTTAAAGTTAAATGTTTATGCGTAGAGAATAAGTGGTCAGCCCAATAAATATCTTCATGCGTAAAGCATTAAAGTTTTTAGTGTGCCCGATAAATGTGAGGGAACTTTGTATTTTAAAAGTTTCTCTAAAGTGAAAACAAAAATAAACACGGGTAAATGTTTCCGATTGGAGTCCAAATTGAAATATAAAATATTTCATTGTAAAATATGAAGTAAACAAAGGTATGGGTAATTCTGTTTACTGGTGATGAAATTGCTCAGAATCTTCATTGCATTTTAAATGAAATATTTTATCCATTGGAGAATAAACAAATGTAGGATTTTAAAATGCACGTGAGAATAAACAAAGGCAATGTAAAAAGAATGTGAGAGAAGTGAATTTAATATTCACTTTGTGGTGAAATGTTTGTGTTGGGCAATAGAATAAAGTGAAGGTTTAAAATATTAAAGTTAAGAAACTTTAATATCTAGTGAAATTAAAAGATGCAGCAAGTAAAGTGAAAATGTGAACAAAGAGCAGAAAATGAATTTTCACGGGCAGAGAGGCAATTTTTTATGTAGCTGGGTAAAATGAAGAGATTTTCACATGGGCATTTTTTCTGTGCTTGGCAACTAACATCAAAGGCAGATTGCAGGAAAAATTTTGTTACAGAGAGAAGAGAGATGCTTTGCGAAGTTTGTTGATCGACGGTGGATTGAGTTTCTAGATGGCATCTGTGGATCAAATTGATCTTAGGGCTATTTTTGTTTCTCTTTTACTCTCTTCTTTTCTCATTGTAAGGAGAAGAAGGCTGGGATTCCAGTTTCTGAAAGCTCTGCAAGTCAGGCAGAAGCTCTGGGTAGAATTGTATAGCTGGGAGAAATGTAATTGAGTCATTAAATCTGAAAGTGTCTGTTTTGAATTGTGCTCTCATGTTTATATTTTAGCTGATAATTGTCTCCATTTCTGAGATAAATTACTCTTTTGGATTCAATAATAAAATTATCTAAGTCTTTTCATGCACATTTGCTGCATTAGAGTGATATATGTTGTTGCCTTATATTCTAAGAATAATGTAATTGCTTTAATGAAGCGCAAGTTGCATTTATTATTTCGTTTTGTTCAAAGGATAGTGTAATTGCTATAGCACATGTGACATGAATACTATGTTTCAAGTGGATTTATAAGAAGAGTTATCAAATAAAAATTCAGTGGTCTAGTTGTCATAATGTGATAACATTTGCAAGGATCTTCATAACATGTTCAACATTGTAGGATGAATGCTAGTTATATGACTCCATAGCCCATTTCCTAGCACTGGTCAAGTGTTATACTTCTGTTGTTTTCAAGTTGGTCCCAAATCTTCAAAATTAAAAATCATCTTAAATCACTAGGTGTTGTAGTTATCTCATGCTCCAAATAGTTGATATTACTGATGAACAACCAATTCTATTTAGTATTATCCTATTATGTTGAGCTATTAAATGAGATTATCTGTTGTTGTTAATGTTGTTTATGATAATAGTGCAAAGATTGTAAAAGCATTAAGGGATCACCCTCCTGGGTCTGCAGAGCCCAAAGTGTAGGAGGATTTTAAAGCCCTCGTTAGCTGGTCCAGGTCCTTCGAGTTGCCCTTGATTGGAATTGGAAATTCTATAGGCATATTAGAAGACCAACCTGGTTACAGTAAAAAAAAAAACCAACAAAGGGAAGGAAAAATGTTTAATGTAAGTGGTTCTATTGAACAAAATATGTAGCAAATTTTTCAGTTGACAAGCATAAGGATTGCTTGGTTGCCAAAGGATTCTCCTAAGTTCAAGGGATTAACTACTCTGAGACTTTTGCACTAGTCACCAAAATGAATTCTATTTGAATTGTTCTTTCTATAGCTGTAACACATAGATGGGATGTTCATCAGATGGATGTGAAGAGTTCTTTTCTTCACAATGATCTTCAAGAGGAGATATACATGGAGTAGCCATATGGGTTTGTTTAGGATCCTTCACTTGTGTGTCATCTTCAAAAGTCTCTCTATGGCCTCAAATAGGCCTCTCAGACTTGGTATGCCAAGATGGACTCCTTTCTTCTGAAAGTGGGGTTCACTTGATGTCATTCTGATCCTAATGTCTACATATTGCAGTAGGATATTCAAATATTCTTAGTTATTTATGTTGATGACTTGTTGATCACATGAAGTCACTCATCCACCATTCGGGTAGTGAAAACCACCCTTCACGATTAGTTCTAAATGTCTAACTTGGGCTTGTTGCACTACTTCTTGGGGATTGAGATCACTTAGTCTTCCTCAGGTATCACTCTTGCATAATCTAAGTATGTACTTGACATGCTTCAGAGGTTTCACATGGTTGATTGTAAGCCTGCATCGACTCCATTCCTGTCAAGGGCCAAACTTGAGGCTAAGTGTTCTTCACCCATGGTTGATGGCACTTTGTATTGATAAATTATTGATAGTATAATCTATTTGACTCATATGAGGCCTAACATTTCATATGCAGTAGGAATGGTCTCTTGATTCATGCAAGAGTCACATAAGTTGCACAAGAAAGTAGCTAAGTAGATTCTTCACCACATCAAGGGTACTCACAAACATGGGATTCATTGTACAACGGGCATGGATTTTGACTTGGTGGGACACAAAGTTCATATTGGGTAGGTGATTCTCAGGATCATAAGTCTAATTCAAGGTATTACTTCTCCCTTAGTTCTGATCTAGTTTATTGGTCGAGTAAGAAGCAGTTTTCTATTTTTCTTTCATCTATAAAGGCCGAGTATCAAGGAGTAGTCAATGCTACTACTGAGGTCATCTAGATTCAAAACATTCTCATTGATTTTGGAATTCCCTTTCAAAATTCCATAGTCATTTATTGCGACAACTAGAGTGCAATTAAGATCTCTTGTAATCTGGTTCATCATTAGTGGACCAAGCACATCAAAATCCATATGCACTACATTTGGGAGTTAATTCATTTGGAGATCATCAATCTCAAGTACTCTCTAACATTAGATCAAACTGCAAAAATCTTCACCAAACCCTTCACTGAGAGCAAGTTCCTCCATTTGTGAGCTTTTCTTGGGGTGCAGTTGGTGTCATCTTTTGGAGGGGCTACTTAGTTCTTTTCTTCTTTGTCTATTCTGGGGGTGTTCTCTCTCTATTTGTGGGGGGCCTTCTTCTTCCTTGGGGGGAATTTGATATGTACATGGGTACCTAACATGGCCTCATTTTTTGAGACCCATCATCTTTTACATCTTCCTAAGTTGTGCTTAAGGGGGGGTTTTGGTGTATGTTTTTATTTTCCTTGTCAATTAATTTATTTTCCCTTAGTCCTAGGTTTTTCCTACAATTTAATTAAGCTTGATTAGGATAATAAATTGATTTTATTACTAGGAGATAAGTGATTTGTTGTCCCCTTCCTTAAAGGGTGGAGCAGTTTCCACTTTTGGTGGTCATCTCCACTTTTGGTGGTCCATATCCACTTTTGGTGGTTAATTCCTATTAGTTGGATTTTCCACCTCCATCCTCTCCTAAGCTCTATATAAACTCATTGCCTAGCTTGTATTTTCATTGATTCATGCATTGCTTCATCTTGCAAGATCTTAATGCAATATTGTCTCATCGACATTGCATAATCTCTCGGATTCTTGGTTTGCATTCTTATGTTTTTCTAGTTTATGTAACTTTGATTTTATCTTAAAAAGTTCCTTGGGTTATTCAATCTATTTCAGATTTCTAACACTTTGGACATTATTTCTCTTTATTTTCCTACATCACCTTCTATAGTGGCTGATCCTATAGATATTCGTGAGTCCAAATCTTTGACTTAATCATCTTCATATCAACATTTTTCATAGTTTAAACATTGTCTTGAATATCATTGAGCATCATTTAAGTCTATGGATTGTGTGCAAAGTTCAAAGATATTCATCCTTCTTCCTATATCTTCCTATATAGAATGGGACGTCATCTTCCACACATTTGTGGTTTTGTTTCAAACATAGAGAACTTAGCTATTCTAACATGGCCAAGACTTAGTTACAAAGGAACCTTGAAGCTAACTCTATAAGGATTTCTTAAATTTTCAAGAGAAGTAGAGTGTCTATCGTTCTAGTTGAAGTTGGTTGAGCTAAAACCACCATCAATAATTAGAAAGGTGAAAATTTTACTTGGATTCATTCCATGAAAGGAGAATCATGGAATCTTTATAAAAATGGTCCTATATAGTTTTAATTACTTTGTAAAAAGAACTCAAAGCATGAACCTGAGGCATCTTTGCAAGAGGATGATTATTGCCTTGGAAAATACGAGACCACCAAATATTTTGTTGATTAATGAAAAGACCATTACAAAAGCTAGAACCATTCCAAAGGAGACTAGATTTTATGGCTTTCTAGGCCCTTCAAATACTTTTTATCACAAAATCCCCTTAGACTTAAAAAAATATTTCATAATTAGAAGGGTATGAAGCCTAATCCCATTCCAAATCGACTGCACAATAAGATGATCAAATTGGATAAATTCTGCACTAATTTTTTTTAGACTTTGTTTCCCTAAGTGCACAAATAATCCACTTAATGTAGAGAAACTGTAGACACTAAAAAATGTCTTGGTCTGAGTGTCATTTTTCCATTGTCTTGTTCTTCTCCACTACATAATTAAATAGTTTTAATTATTTAATTAATTCATTTTCTTGGTATTTTCTCTCCTTTGATCAATTAAATAAATTAAATATTTATTTAATTGCGCCGCTAACACCCTTTCCCTCTATAATTAAATAAATTCTCATTTACTTAATTATTCACTTGTCATTATTCGTCTATAGTTAAATAATTATTTTTAATTATTTGTCTATTCACTAATCCTTTTCATCCTTCCCTAGTTAAATACTTATTGAAATTATTTAACTCCCTCTCTCCACTTTCCCTCTATTTAAAAATAATTAATCTAACTTAATTATTTAATTCCCTTATGCCATTTGCTTTTATATTTAATTTAAATGATCACATAATCATTTAAATTAAATGATCACATAATCATTTAAATTAAATATTCATTTTCTCTTCCTCCATAAATAAATAACCTAAAATGATTATTTGTTCCTCCATTATCTTTTACCAAATTTAAAATATGGTCAAAGATGCCTTCCATGAATTAAATAATTTACTTTATTCCTCCACTTCCTCTCCAAAATTAAATAATAATATGATTTAATTGTCAAGATTCCCTTCTTCAATTAAAAATTATTATTTAATGGCCCACATGCTCTCCCAAATTAAATAATTTAACTTGCTCCACTACTTTACCTCCACTTTCTTATTTCAAATTTTGAACATTGATTCTCTCTAGTCTTCTTTCAATCTTGACTATCTATCCTTAGCTGTCCCTAGCCCACCACTTTTTGGTGCATGAATCCTCCACCGCTAATCTTGACATCTTTCTAGAAGATTGATGATGTCTGTCCATTCAAAATATTTTCTATAAAATGTCTTCTCTTCCATTTTGTCTTTACAACCACATTTCTCCAAAGTTCTTGCTATCTTGTCATTTTCATTTGTAGGTATTCTAGCACTTCAAAATTTGAGGGCAAAGATTTGCAACTTGAGAAAGAATGGAGGAGAAGCAAGAGAGATAATCAACTTTGATAGGGGAGTTTTATTTTATGCTTTCATTCTTGTTTTCTCTCTTTTATCATTTGCACTCTCTTGTTTGGATTTAAAATTTGGGCTTAGATCTTTTGTAAAGTGGTTGCGACTTGGTCTTAGCTATTTTGAATTTCCTATCTTATAAAGACAAGCCCTAATAATGACTGAATAATAGTCCCAATCCTTCATATTTCTTAGGGAGGCAACCAAACTTCCAAGCCACCCAATGAAATCCCTTATGATTCTTGAAGATGCCTGAAGAAAATCATGAAGAAGCTTTTCCAAATTCATATAAGACTCCTTAGATAAAACCCAATAATAAGAGTAATAAACATGAGTGGAAACAACTGTCTTAGAACACGCCTATAATATTTCTATGGACACAAAAAAGTAACCCTTCTACTTTTTCTCATGTTTAGGCCCTCCTAGTGGACTTTGGCTTGATTTTGCCTAGATTTAATGTTGTAATGTGGTCAACTCATTCACATTAGGTCTTGGACCCTTGTGAATCATTAATATTTTTAGGATTTCTTGTAAAAGTGTTGTGAAGTGTTGTAACCCACTTTCACACTTTTTGTTGGTATATGGAGCCTAATCAAACTTGAAGGTTAAATTTTCCCCACTTTTATCGACGCGGTTTCCCCCCAAATTATTTAATGGGGTCAAGGGGCAGCGCCCCTTGCGCACTCCCTGTCGCAATACAGGGTAGGGTCAAGGGGCAACACCCTCGCAAGGGCTCGGGGGAAGTGCCCCCAAAACCTCTCATGATTTTTATTATTTTATAAAGGCATCAGGTGTTATTTTTTCTATTGGCCAACATAAAAAACCCTAATTTTGTAATCGACATAAGTCTAAATAAAAGGCTAAGGGTTTGGGTTTCTATTGAGATTGTATTGTAGCATTTGCAGTAGTATTGAGTTGCAAGGATTACTGGTTGTAATCGGTTTGATTTACTGGATAATAATATTGGACTCTCTATTGGTGGACATAGCGCAAGTTTGGGTGAACCATGTTAAATATTGTCTCTTGCTATTTTTATTTCTATGTTTTTCATTCCTCTGTTTAATCTTTACTTGCATTTAATTGATATTTTTTGCATACAATTCCTAACACTTTTCTAGGACCCTTTCATTATAATTCACTTAAATAACTCCTTTTTATCACTTACCAAGTCTTATTTCAAAGTGTTGTAACAAACTCTCACACTTTTGTAGACTTTTCATCACCAAATCAACCCTTTCTTATGTTTAAATGACCCCTTAATGCACTTTCTGACCATACTTAAGTGTATTTTTGAGAATATTCCCATTAGACAACATTAAATGGACTTCAATTCCTGACACCCAGTAAAATTTCCCTGGTGGGACCAAGTTGCCACCTGGGGTGACTTAGTCCCACTGGGCACAAAAATCAAAATAATTTCAATTTTCTGGTGGGATTTTATTCTCTTACCCTTGAGGTCGACTTGTGAAGTGCTATTTTCAAGAAATATTCAAAAATCAAGTATAAATAAAGGGTTTTCCCTCTCATTTTAACCCCCATTCGCCTAATTCATCTTCAAGAATCCTAATTCATTAGTCAAGCAATTATCAACCATTCAAACACTCTAAGCATTATCAAGTCATCCATTGGAGCAGTTCATTGCATATCTTCAAATTTCAACATCAACGGTCTGGTGAGTTTGTGACATTGATGTTGTTAATTCATCATTCTCTTTCTATTTAATTTCATTATCTATGGTTTGATTACCATTTAGTGGGATTTGACCAAGGCAAACCCCTATACTCTAACCCTTAACCCTTTTTCCCTCTTTGCATGTATGTTTGCAGGTCTTGCATGGAGATTTTTCAAAGAGTTTGGTGTTAAAAAATGGTCAAAAATCCATCAAAGTCATCAAAGTCAACAAAGTCCTAATTGAAGCTTGGAGACCTCTTTCAGCCCATTTTCTGCAGAATCTGGATCAGACACCTATCAGGAAAGGAAGTAGAGACTGAAAGCTACATATTCTTGCCATAAATTTCCTGAGATTCCTAGGTCTACTAAGTTACCATCTGTGACGAATTAGTCCCACTTCCAAGCCTGAAAAGTGGTTTTTGCATTTCTAGATACCCATTTGGAAGATTCATGTCCCGACAGATTTTCCCCAAAACTAGACTAAGTCGCCCAACTTGGCGTAAGTGTCACATTTAGCATTTCTAGTCAACTCTGCAGAATTCCAGAGCCTCTCTGCATCAGACTTTAGATTCCAAGTGCACCTCTCCAGTCTTGTTTAATTCTGTCATTGTTTACTTGCATTCTTAGGTGTTTTTGCATACATCATTGTGTTTTCAAACAAGTTACATTTCTTAGGTTTTGCATTAATAATCACCTTTCTTTTTTAGTTTAGTGCATTTAGACATCATAATTAGGAATATTTCATCCATCCTTTCATTAATTTTGAATGTGTACATTGCATTTTGGCCCATCTTTCTCCTTTTAGGTGAAAAACCCTAGAAGTGCAAGAAAGCCATTCGGGTGCCAAAATCTTTGTTCACAATTTCAACAAGAAATAAATGTTTCATGATTTAGTAAGATAATTTTCAATTTTGGTAAGAAAAAGTTGTCACAAATATTTTTGGGATGTCTCGAAAGAAAAGGGAATACTTAGAAATCTTAAAACTTCACCATGATCAAGCTATTTCCAACCATTAGGATCAAGTCAATAAGGCATGGGTAGGAAGAATTGTCTATAACATTGTGTATTATTCCATTGAATGATAGAATCAAAGGCTTTAAGAAAAATATCCAAAAGCTATTGAATGTACATAATACTAAGAGGGGAGGGGGTGAATCAATATTCCATAAAACTATTCACATAAAATCCAATTAATAAATTAGCACAAATATGATTGAATCAACAAGAGAGAACATGGAATCAAGAGAATAAGTCAACACACATGAACAACATTATTTTTACGTGGAAAACTAAAAATGGGAAAAATCGTGGTTATGGTTAGCTCACAATATAATATATCTAGATACACTAACTCATTTGACTACAAAATCTGATGAAAATTTCTGACAAAAGATGTATAATTAGATGTATTGTTGGGTACTTGTGATATTTAATGTGTAATTTTCATTTTTTAAAATTTTATCCCTAACGTTCGTCGAAATTTCAACGAACCTGAGTTTTCGTCAAAATTTCGACAAACATGCAAAAATTAAATTGTGGCCGACATAAATAAAAGTGAGTTCGACTATTTATTGCGACAGTGTTTTGCTATTATCGCCAGGTTGAGGGTAGGCATTGTCTTTTTCTAGAATTCATTTGTGAAGTCAAATTTGTACTTCTAGGTTTGAAAATCATATTTTAAAGCAACATCTCATCAGATTTGATTTTTAGACTTGTGCATTTTCAGAATTTCATTTCCAAATTTTGTTGTGCAAGCTCTATATTATGATTTTAGGAGTCTAACGGTTGGAAATCATAGTAAAAATATAATTTAATAATTTCTGGAATTAGCATTTTAAAGTGTTTTTTGGGGTCATTAACTTTAGACTATCTTCTCTTTTGTAGGGGTGGTTGCATGCCATATTTTTTTGATTGAAAATATCAAAATTATTAGATTTTGTTACCTGTCTATGATTAAAAATTATTGGAGTGTGAGTTTGATATTTTTTGAAGATCTAAATATTCAAGCTTGGTAAAGAAAAATCATGTTAGATAATATTAGTCTCTAAAAAATGAAGAGACTCTTGATAGATTTTGGGCTAGATTGAAAAGAAAGGTGATGGGAATGTTATTGTCCTTGCAATAATTGCAAGTGGCTTAAAGACTAGAAGACTTTTAATCACAACAACTGAGAAACATTGTAGGCAACATGTATCACATTGAAGGGGCAATGATTATCGTCCATTGGTAAGTTTGCTCATTATATGTGTTTATATTGATTGAATTTGTAAATGTTTATATTGTTTTAACATTTTATATATATATATATATAATCACTTGATCATGATCATGGTTTATTTGTGTCTATCATTATTATAAAGGTGGGCACCCTAGGGCACATGCTATGGATTATCACGGCCTAGAGAATGTGGTTTTGCAAGTGGAGGAACATGGAGCTATGAATATCAAAGATGAAGTTAATGATCCTATGGAAGAAGATGATCATGTGCCAGAAAAATAGTTGAAGATGATGGTACAAATACATTGATCCATGACACATTTAGTGGCGGTGATCATGATGATAGATGAATTTGATGATGTTCATGATTTACCTATATTGAGAAGGCATACAAGTCCTCTATGGCTCAAAAAACTCTCTTCTCTGCGTATTGTTGTTGGTGAACTTGAAGGTTGAATGGTTTATCCAACATAGCAATCTTGTCAAATGTTAAGGTATGTCATATATGTCATCTTTTTCATCTATTTTAATTGTTGTTAGTTCATCACTAGTAAATAAAGGATGAAATATGTACCATTAATATTCTTTATATGAACAAATTATTTTTTGTTGTAGATTGATTGGTGAATTTTGTTACCACCATCAAATATTTTACCTCCTCATACCAAGATTTATCTGCCATTATGAAAGATATCAGAATGGAGTATCAAGCAATAGATGCATGTCCCAATGATCATATATATATCATAAACAAATGAATTTGCAAACAGAATGTTCTGTCGTATCAGTAGATATCAAAAGATCAACTAGCAAAAAAGTCCTCACAAGGTTCTTCATTATATTCCCAGTATTCCATGTATGCAACGATTATTTAGTGTGAAATCTTAGCACAATTTATGGATTACTTCAGAAATAGAAGTGGAGATGACATTCTTCAAATGTCTATGGATGGTTCTCGCATTTAGACATGGAGGAAAAATGGCCACACTTTAAAGAAGAACTTCGTAATCTAGGCTTTCATTGGTAGTGGACGGTGTCCAATCCATTTGGAGAGCTAAGATCTATTTACTCGGTGTGGCCTATTTTTGTTATCAACAATAACATTCCTCCATGGATGTCAATAAAGAGGGAGCAATAATGTTGGCAATGATTGTTCCAGTATTTGTTGGCATCTCATTTGTCTTATTTGTTATAATGACTTATATTTTTTTCATTTAATAGTCATGACATTAATTTATATATATTGCAGTAAAATAGTTATAATAATTATGTAATGTTTATGTTCATTCAACTAGGCGAGTACCAAGTTAAAGATATGAATGTATATATTGAGCCTCTTATCGATGAGTTACTAAAGTTATGGAATGGCATCACTATGTATGACATCTCTAGACCAATATACAAAGACAATTTCAATTCCATGCAACACTTGTATGGACAATTCATGATGCCCCAGGGCTAACACATTTTTGTGGTATGTTATAACGTTCGACTGCACTTTAACAATATTTAATTTTATGAAGTAGATATCATGCATGTTTTTTAAATAATCTATTCATTATATATAATTATAAAAATTGACATATTTAATCCAATTATATATGATCTTGCAGTTCTTCAAACAAAGGGAAAATTTGCATGTCCAATTTGTGGTCAGGTAAATCTCGTCGTTTTGTGTAAGTTTAGGCAGTGTTTGATGAGTATAGGAACTTCCTCCACAATCATAAGTGTCGAACTAAAGAAAACATTTTTCAATGGGAAAGAAGATACTACGTAAAACCACCCCGAAGAATGACACTTCACTATGGAAGTTGGAATATATAATTAATCGTAAAGTTATACATCACTGTAAATTATTTATCTATCATATATGATATGTGGAATTTTCTATTTTTATATTGTGTTGTGTTTACTCATGTTGTGGTGTATTGATTGTCATTTTCATCAGATATAGCGGAAAGTTTTGAAAAAATGTTGGATGAAAGTGACCAAAGAATTTGTCAAATTTGTAGTGACGTTTGAAGCCCTATTACAATGAAAATTTTCATTAGATTAAATAGTGATGGAGATAAGAATTAATATAAGTGCCCTTCCTTGGTTATTACTTGAATGGCAAAGCAATGCTACAAAATAAGTCATATGAACAATTTGATTTTCCCAGGATTTACTCTGAACATAAAACAATATCATAATAAAAATTAATTTAAATTTAGGGATGAAAATGCATAATTGACATACCTTCATTAAGGTAATTATTCTGGTATATTATATACACTTGTATAATGCATGTACTTTTCAGTGTATTGTGTTTACTACTTTTGAAAAAATAATGAAAGATCATTTTATAATTGTTTATAGTACATTTCTACCTACATCTCTCTAGACAACCGACAAAAGAAATGTCAAAGAAAGTTAGATGTGATCTAGAAAATACATGGGGTAAATGGCCGATATTTCAATTCGTTGTATAGATCTTATGAACACATTTTGTTTTACTTGTTATGTAACATACTATATATTTTTGTTAAATCTCGTTAATATATTTGCCCCTTGAATCACTTGTAGATGGCTATCATCTAAAGAAATCCATAAAGAGGATATAAATTATTGGAAGAGAAAAATTCCTCATCTAATGTGTGAAATGTAAAAGTGTCTACCTTGACATTTTTCAATGCACAGAACACCTCCTTTTGCAGGTTGAGGAGATTGAATTATGTGGCCCCGTACACACAAGGTCAATGTGGCTGGTTGAGAGGCACTTGAAATTTTTGAAGGCTTTGGTTAGACAAAGAGCACATCCTGAGGGTTCTATGGTGGAGGGATATATGGTATACCAGAGCATGGTGTACATTAGTGAATATCTTCCTAAGTTTGCAGCAAAGATCCATTTAGATCGCATTTAGGATCCCAACTCCATTAACAAATTTGAAGGGGAGTACCTGTTGGGGAAAGGTAGATTGAGAAAAGTGAGAGGTAATTATAAGATGGTCATGGAGATTAATTGGAATTCATTTTACATATGGTTTTTATGTATATTGTACTTATTTAATTTTTAATCTTCAATATACATGAATTATAAATTAAGGTTGTATACCGTGGTAATTGACTAATTATACGTCATTTGTGAATTTCATTTTTTTTTTTTATATAGTTGGTTGAGAGTGGGATGGACTACATTTGTACGTCGTAAACAATCTTGATTGGATGACGGTATGGATTGAACGATGTCAACAATCTGGTTGAACATTAACATGGGAAGGTGTGGCTTCATTGGTTAAAGAAGCTCATCGTAATGGAGATTCCAATGTTATACCAAGGGAAATTGATTTAGCATATGGTTTAAGAGATAAAAAGGTATGTATAAATATATTAATCACCCATATTATTTAATTCTTTTCAATTATATTGATGTATATATATGTTGAGATTTTTTTATTTGCATACATTCGACCAAGAATAAATATGTCTATCAACTAACGATATTGCAATAATTTTTACATGTTTGACATATTGCAAGTGAAACACCACAAGGCTATGTGGTGCAATGGTCATAAATTTTGAATCAAAAAGTTGGATGACACGAAGAAAACTTGTGATTCTGGGATAACTGTAGTCTTTCAGGTGACTAATGTTTCATCTAGAAGCGACATACATCCGGAAGTCTCAAAAAATTGATACTATGGGATTTTGGATGATATACTTGAGTGTGACTTTAATTCCTTCAAATTATTTTTGTTCATCGTCCTATGGTACAGGCTACTATTGAATGAAAATGATCCCGAGAGAACTGTTAGGGAACATGATAATGGATTTACCATGGTTAATACAAGGTCGATTGAGTGAGCTGGAAATGAGCCCTATGTTCTTCCAAGCTAATGTGAGCAGGTATTTTACTCAGAGGTTCCGGGTAAACCAGGTTGGTCATTTGTTGTTAGACATGATCCAAGAGGAAGTCCGGTAAAGTATAATGCGGTGGAAGAAGAAGATATCGAAGAAATAGAAGATGATGTAGATGATGATCAAGATCAACAGTTAGTTGATGATGTGCCTAACGAAGATTTCGAAGAGGAGGAACTACATCATGATGATGTAGGAGTTAATGTTCATGATGATGATATTCGCGTGGATGATGACATTATCAAAACTGATATCAATGACGATGATGATGATATGACCAATCCTTACAATGTTGAATCTAGATTGGATGATACAGACAAAGAGTTGGATGAAGAAGAAGATCAATGATATTGAAATGTATGAGTTATGCGATTATATTATCTATTTGATATTAATTTCTTGATAGAATTATATTTGACTTATGTGGTTACATAATTAATTCATGATGTTTTTAATTTTTATGCCATTACATAATTAATTCATGATGTACTTTTTAATGTTTAATTTTAATTCATGATGTTACAACTATTGTAGCTCTCCTAGAAATTTACATATGATCATAATGAATAGTGTTTAGGGAAATTTCATGAAAGATGACACATTGATCGTAGTAGTGAAATAATTGCAAAGTCGTTTATATATTTTAGATCAATCACCCTTCACAATGTCATTTTTAGGATCATCTCCAATTTGATTGCTAGGACACATAAGGTAGGATTTGATTGGCTTATCTTGGAGGAACATTGTGGCTCTGTGTAATGTGAGCAAATTTTGGTTGGGGTAGTGGTGCAGGAGCACCTACACCTCATCTTCTATGCTTAATCATGTGATGATAATTATGGAGTTAAATAGGTTGGTTTAGGCATTTCAAGAATGTTTTATTGTGAATAAGGTCACTCAAGACCATTAGTCATGTTCTAGGTGAAGTTTTGAGTTATGAGTTTGAGTCTTTCACTAAAGAGTTTTGTAGCCTTTTTAAGGAAAATTGGAGAATTTACATGTAAACGGGTGAAAGGTTAGTGTCATGTCAATAATAAGGCTATTATCAAGCCACTAGCATGGTCTTAGAGGTGTCCTAGGAGTTTCAATACATTTGAAAGGTCAAAAAATTAAAACATTTCAATAGTGATGTTAACAACCTTGAAATTAGTGTGTTTTATGTTTCATGTGATCATAAAAGATTAAAAAGTTTGTTGTAGAGGTGGTTTTTCGGTGGTTGAAGTGTAAAGGCCTTTAAAAGGCATAAAGTGATCATTGTAAAGGTTGTTGATGGTTGAGGATTTAAAATACAAGCTCTTGACATTCAAAAATCTATTTTTTCTGCAAAATTTCTATATTTTTCCTATTTTGCAGCACTGTACGGTCACATACAACCATATTTTGATGTGAAATCAATTCCATGTTGTGAAGATATGTGTTAGCTTTGATTTAAATCTGATTTGGCTTAGTGCCTTGTTGGGTGTATGAAGTCTAATGAAGATCTAGAAAAATGTAATCTATGATGGTAATAATTCAAATTGTTTGGCACACAAATGCAGTTTATAACTTGTATAAATGTGCAAGGAAATGACTGACAAAATCTACTTGAGATAGAATGACAATCCTAGTTATGTGATTCTTCTTATTGATCCAATTAATACTCTTCAGTTACTGTGATTGACTATAAGGGTTTAATCTTTACTTGAAAGAACCAAATAATCACATAACACAAATACAACAAATGTGTATTGGTAAACTGAATATATGCTTGATATATCAATTTAAACAACAAAAAAGCATCAAAACGGAGACAACCAGATAACTGTATAATTCCATAAACAGTTGATACCAAGATTAAGCCACAAGTTCAAACATCTTTATTAACTTCATTGAAATTCATACATGCATCTGAGTCTTTTAAAGGAAAGTTTCATTGCAAACTATCTACTGTATCTTTCTCCTATCTGCTTATATCTATTTTACATTATAAAACAGATATAAATATATCAAAATTGTGAAAGGACGCGTCCTTTCAGAAATTCCTTTTGCTTAACAACAATAACAAACTAGAAATTATGCTCTATTAAGCCATAAATGGATGTTTGACAGATAATCTAGGTAATCTTGTCGCTCGTGTGTATCAACATCCTCCAACACATTCCTTATGGATATCTCCATTTCGATCATCTTCTCATTTTGTTCACATGCCCCGTCCATTGTTAAATCGTTTCATGTGGTTGTCTCGAGAATTATTTGCATCATCATCTTGCATTCCTGTATCTATATGTATTTTCCCTTTAGTTCCCCTCCATCTTCTAATAGCATTGGTACTCCCATTTTTGTGACATTGATCATCTCCTGCTCATCACCTTGCAATTCTTCGTGGAAGTCTTTATGTTTTTTCATAAAATGGTTGGTAGTATCAATAGCTATGTTATCAGGAGCATCCCTTTGGTTTATTTCCTGGAACTTCTATCGGATCTTGCCACCTATCCTCTTATGTTCTTGTACTGTAGTAAAATTGTGTGAATGTGTTCCCTAGAGCTTACTCAACCAAGTCATTAAATTGGTCTGCCTCTTCCTTATTATTACAGTGAGTGCATCACATTTACCTTGTGAGTACACATTTGATTCTTCCCACTGGTCTCTTGCTTGGGAGCTTTCACCATGAGTCAATTGCTTTGTGGATCCCAACATGATTCCCATCATGTCCTTCAAGCGATCATTTTCTCTAAGTAGTCTCTCGTTATTCATCTTATACATTTCTTTTTCCTTGATTAGCATATGGATTTGGGATTTATTTAATTTGGCCACATTAATGCCAATTTCTGTTGTATCTATTGGATCAACCTCACCAGCTTTTAACGTCATTTTATGTCCAAAATCCTTTCTAGTATCGATTACAACATATTTCTTGTGTGGAGGATACAGGGCCCATATCATAAGTGATCCCTCATCTGGGTTATACTTAGATCTTGTGTAACTCTCTGTTACCCCCTCAAGAGTGAGTTTATGTGTGGTGTTACTATTCTTTAGAAAACTATCAAAAACCAAAGCAGATTTCAAATCAAACCTAGGAAAGATCATGACACTTGCATCTTCTAATAATTTCCTTCCTTTCTTAGGGGTCATGCTCTTCATTTCTTCTTCCACACTTGATTTTGAGTTATTCAGCAGTTGTTCCTCATTACTTGGTGTAATATTCTCCACTGATTCCCTTATTGATTTTCCTTTTAATTTTTACAAAAAGGTTTTAATGAATTCATCATTAGCCACAAATGATTTATATGCTATCTGCCTTGTGTCGGTATCTGCACTCTCTTCAACATCTGGTTCCTTGGGAACACACTTGCAGTCTTGAGTTCTCAATCTATAAATTTTATCAATTGTACTGCTAGGCCTACCATCACCAGATGCCTCTTCATTAGAAGATAATAGTTTTATATCTTGCAATTCCCTGTTATACTAATCAACTTTTTTTGCTTCCTCTTCTTCCAAATTCCTAATCAATTCATCATACAAATAGGGTATGTGATTGTATCCTCCCAAGTTCATTTTATTTTTGGAAAAATCAATATACCCTTATGGATCAAATCCTTTTCACGGTGGACCCTTCTTCATGTTGTATTGCAGCATTTTGTTGATAACAATATCATATCCATCCCTTGCTAATATAGTGAAATCACCGAAGCATAATGTACTAGGCATAAATGCTTGCTTTATGAAAGAACTCAGATTCATAACATCTAAATAGTCCAATTGCCTAACAATATCCAAATATGCAATCCTATCAGGCACCGTCTTAGGTAGAATGAAGGGTGCATCTTCAAATCCATATACTCTTATCATGGTCACATCTTCTAGACAGTACCAGTCTCCCCAATTGTGGTTGACAGGTCCATTGAAATCCTTAGGCCTTAAAAACCTTTTTATTTCATTGGACAATGAGTATTCACAAGGATGATTGTAAAATCTATACAGTAGTTTCACAAAAAACTCTTCAAAATGTAGATAACAAGAATTAGCAAATCTACAATCCCAGGTGGTAGTCCAGAGTTGTACTGGTAATAACCTTCCTTCCTTATCAAATTGTACAACCCTCATTTTTTCAAGCCACATCTGCAATTATTGTCCATAATAAAGTATCATATGCACTAGGATTGAATAAGCATCCAAGTGCAAGATAGGAGCTCCACTTTTTTATTGCCATCAGTCCAGAATCAAGTACTTTAAAGATGTGTGAAGCATAATAAAAAAACCTTGAATTGTGACATTGGATGTCTACTACAATTACCATGGGTACAATTGACATGTTCTCAGGGGCCTCCATTCCCAACACTTGACACATTGAAAAATATGTGTACCTCATGTAGGGTTCAAACAAATCACTATGGAATGGGGGACCATCATTTTCATTTAGTGGAACTGAAACACCATCTTTCTTAGACCTGTGTAGTGGCAACCTCCAACCCTTGTACAAAGTATCCATCCTCCAGAATTCCTTTTCCAACTGTTTAGGTACAATTTTTTCACCACACACTCCCTCTAGGTTAAAAACCTTACAGATGGCAGCTTCAGATACATGTATAAATAGTTTTCCTGATGGATCACAAATAGCTTTACATTTTGGATTATAATAGGCAGCTAACATCTTCACCAATTCTACATTTACAAATACATTGGGGCAGACTAGTTTCCCTAGGTTTAACTTCCAAGGATTGCACACTAGTTCGTATCAGTTCCTTCATTGGAAATGAAAAATAAACAACTCATATCCCCTAATTGGGGTCCATATGTCTCGTATATGCTTGCATTTATCCTCTAACTTTTCCACTTTTTCCCTAAGTTGTGTAGATCGCCTAGCCTTAGGTCCCGAGCCAGGCAATTGATCAATTAAGTCCTAGTATAAATTCTTCTCAGCTACCCTTGGTTCCTTCTATGCTTCAATTTTTTTCTTTTTTCCTCTAGGGTTATTAATCTCACTCTGTTTCCTACCTTTTTCTTTTCTTGAGCTAGTGCTTTCCATTTTATGAATCACAAAACTAGAAATTTAATTGTAGGGAACTTACAAGTTTATTTAGAATTCTTTGACCGCAAGATCCTTTGGCCCTTCGTCCGTTCCTTTGCTACTAACTTTGCAAAATTCACCTTCAATTACTTTTCTCAATTCAAGAAATCATTGACACATTTGGTAGTAATACTGCCATTAATGTCCTAGCTTTGAACATGAGCGTAGTTGATCTTTGAATTTACCCATTGTCACATCAAATGTTCTATCGGCAAGACAATTCAAACTTTAGGTGATCCTTTTATTCAGGCTTGACTAACATTCATTAAACATACTTTTGGTCGGCGAGACATTATGCCGATATCACAATCTATCCATCTGATTCATATAAATGTCGCCAAGAGTCACCCCAATGACTATCTTGATCTGTTTGTGTCTTCATCGGCAAGACATGGTGTATCGCTAAGACATTTAGTAATTTTCCCAATGTTATAAGTCTCCCCGATGATTATTCCTTCGATCTCAAGTATGTCGCCAAGACTCCTACCGATGTAATCTTATCGGTGTGAGATAGTGGGTCAGGAGGACATTTTGAACTCATTCCAATAGCATTTGTCTTGGTGATAGTATGTTTCTTTATTTTGTTAGAAAGACAAGATGACTGTTTCTCCGATGATATTTCATCGGGGAGACAAATGCACTTGGGCTAACTTAGGGATCTTACTCTGATGGCATTGTTCTGGCCGATACGACTCCTTGTGCTTTGATCGGTGAGACAAGATAGGTTTCTTGCCGATGGAACTTCATCGGTGAGACCTATATGCTCGGTATGACCTTTTCATTTCACCCCAATGGAACTTGTCTTGCTGAAGAATCTCTTTATCAGTGAGACCATGGACCGTGTCATCCCAATGTGTATCTTCTTATGTAATCCGGTCGGTGTAACATTTTTTTTCTTTCGCTGATATGTTGAAAAATGAGAATATAATGATTTATGAATTAGAGAGACCTGCACAAATTATTGCCGATATGGGTTATTTGAATACTAGATTTTGGAGGTTTTTCATGATATCAAATGGTCAAGAATGATGTGATCCTATGTGACTATGATGAATTATACTCAAGATAAGGTTTTCTTTAGGGTTTTCTTTAGATGGGTTATGAAGCACTTATTTCAAGTAATTTATGTCTATTTTAATTTGTAATTTATTAAATTCAAACACATCCAAAATTATGTCCCTTGCTTTAATTGATTATTACGCTATTTAATTATTAATTCAAATGACACCTCCAATTTAACTATATCTAATTGAATTTATCTAAAGTGTTGAACATTTTTAGATCAAATTTAGTAATTAACTCAAACAACTTTTCCAATTTAACTATATGTATATATAACTTTAAGTTATTTTTATTTTAACTAAAAGTACTGAAGTTACAACATACAAATTAAATGATATTTATGATTGTAAAATTTATGATTAAATATATCTCTTAGAATCCTTAAGTAGAAAGGAGATAGATAGATAGGTAGAAAAGGGAGAGAAAAATATCTTATGATTAAATTTAACTGAAGTACTGAAGAGGAAGAGAGAGAAGAGAGGGAGATAGATAGGTAGAAAAGGGAGAGAAAGAAGAGGGGGAGAGGGAGAGCAATGTGTAGAAATGGAGAGAGAGAAGAAGATAGGGGAGAGAGGGAGAGAGTAGCTCAAGCAGAGGAGAGAGGAAGAGACATAGAAAGGGGACATACAGAGCATGACAGAGTGCATTTGTTACATCACGTTGACCCGCTTGACAAAGATGCTACATATGACATGATGAAAGAGACAGACAGAGCATGTATATGAAGACAAAGCCATAAAACAGAGACAGAGCATTGGCTGGTATATATATACTCTGATAAAATATATTTAGCATAGAGCATATTGTTAATACAAGGCAAACATGTTTACATCGAGATGCCATGGACTATAAGCCACATATATGCGAGACAGAAGATCCTCAAACGGACGAAAAGACAAGTAGATGGTTATATTTAAGTATATATTGCATATGCATATTTGTTTTAGGGAGTTATTATGTTTATCACAGACAGGCATATTTATATGATAAGTATACATGCATATTTATGATTATACAGGCCGTAAATACGGAAGAGCATATAAACATATATATTAAAAATAAAAGAAAACATATATAAAACATATTAAGACAGATAAAGCAAGTTTTATATAAGCTACAGCCGTGACAACACGTTGTTTATTAAGAGCTGTTTATGCATATATTAAATACGCAAAAGCGGACATGTTAAAGAGTGTATATGCGTTTAAACAGTATTAAAACCCAACCCACATCCTCAATTCATCCAACCCTATCTCCTTATCTCTTTGTCTCCCTTTCTATTTGTATGTTTCTCATTATCTCCATCTCTCTCTATATTTTCTTCCCTATATTTATCTGTCTCCTTAAGTGTGCAATGGGTACAATGAAGAGGTCTTAAAGGAGAATTATCATATCTTTAATCAAATGGCATGCTACCTTGAGAATAACTCCTCAAGGACACATGCCATCCTTGGATTGTTGTCATGAAACAACCAATCAAAATTCAGTTTCTCTTTCCCTCTCTCTTTTCCTTTGTATCTCTTATATTTCTCTCTCTCATGCTCTCTCTCTCTCTCTCCCCCTATCTATCTAAGTTCATCTCTTTCTCTCATTCTCTATCTTTTTAGTTTCTATCTCTCTTTGTATTAGCTAATAGGCTACATATATTGTGAGATTTAAGCTTGAAACAAATCTCATGCCTGGAAACCACTATTGTGTCATTGGAAAACAAGTTTCAACTGCCATTTAATGGTAAACCAGCTGTAGTGTAATGGTAAAATCCTCTAAAATATCAGGTAAAAGCCCATATATACTATTATATAATAATAAATATAATTATATGATATATAATTTAATTTAATATTACTATTATATTAAATATATATTATATTAATTATATTTTGTATTATATAAAAATATACTTATTATTATTATTAATTATAATAATTTTGTTAAAAAATATAATATATAATTATAACAAGTTGAATAATTATATTATTTTTTATGTAAAATATAGCTAATATATGCTTAACTATATTGTAGAACATTAAAACCTAGCTAAATGGCGCCATAATTTTCAATTTAATTAACATACTCTAAAACCTGACGAAACTAGGTTGTAGCTCATCAAATTGGAGAAGTGAAAGGTCAATACCAACACTGAGGAAGAGTTTGGAGGAGTGAAAACAAGGTCAATACTAGCGCCGAGGAAGAGTTTGGAGGAGTGAAAACAAGGTCAATACTAGTGCCGAGGATGAGGTTGAGGGAACTCAGGGAAAATCGACGACCAAGGGACAATGAGTACTGTAAGTTTGGCACCCCCATTCTCTTTAACCTATAATTTTCATGCCTAGTTTTCAAAGATCTTCTCGTACATTGGCACCCCCTTTCTCATAAAATGGTATAAGATAAGACAAAAAAAATAAAATATCTTAGTCTTTCACATTTTTATCGACCAGCCTCAAGTCTTGGAAAAAATCCCATAATCTACCCACATCTTGGTTGAGGTCTAGGATTTCATCACACATAGCCTTCATCGCATGAGTCTAAAGCAACTGCAGACTTAGCCCTCTCTACAAGATTAGTGAATTTGACCACTTTATCTTTATTTTTCCTCCAATATTTATGTTTGTCCCTCCCCTTTCAATCATCTTGCGCAACTTGAACTTATAATTTCCTTTTCTTATTGATCCTTCATGTGCTCATGTCAAACTAGCTAGTTGAATCCTTGCATCAAAGATTGTTGAATGGGCCCAACAAACTACTCATGATGCCCTTACTATTAAGTTAAAACTTTGACAAGGCATATGATTGGATCAAATGTCCTTTCATTTATAAAAAGGCTCAAATGGATTTATTTTTAACCCTAAATTATTATCACACATTCATCTCTTTGTTAATGAGTGATTGCACAATAGTGTGTCACACTTGTGGGATGAGGCAAAAAAATAATCCCAAAATTTCAATATTACAAAATACTAGTTGAATGAAGAATCTTCATTTGAAGGTGATGTCATCATGACCTTTGAATGAAGAACCTTCATTCAAAAATGATGCCATGTCAAGACTTTCAAATGAAGGTATTTTTATTTTAAATACTTCATGTCCAAAATTATTTATAAAAGGAACCTTTGCATGAAGGACCTTCAAATGAAGACCTTAATTCATAGGTCCTTCATTAAAGGATCCTTCATATGAAGGTTCCTTTAATGCCATCCCATTATAGCTCTTAGAGTTGTTAGAGATTTATTTTTTGAAGAAGAAGAGATTGGAGCATCAAATAGTGTCACCATGACTCTACCAAGATATCCATCAAATTGATAAACCCTGACTTAACAACCACAAATTCACAAGAAAATATCCCCTGTTAGCCCTAGGGCATCAATTCAATGCCAAGTTTCTTGCTTTAACAGACCCCTAAATGCAATGGACCTCTATCATATCATGTTTCACACCAATCCACTCAGTTACAATTCCAAGATAGTGGGTGGATTGGTGGATGCCATTTCTATTTAGCCCTCAAACCCTTACACAGGAAAAATAGGGCAGTCCCTGTATTTGATTGTTTTCTCCCACAAAACAGTGATTTAGCACTTCAAAACAAATGCAAATGAAAGGGAACACATATTTATCTACACCAATGATCTCAGAGCATCTCAAGCTTGTATGGATCCATACAACACAAAAGAACTTTAGAAAAATAGTAAAAACACAAAAAATTGCTTCACGAACGTAGTATTTGATATTAAATTTTAGTATCAACTCCTCCAACAATTGCAACAATTACATGGGATGGGAATACAATATGATAGAAGTGGGATAAGAAATGCATTGTTTGAAGCATCAAACCAATATGCAAAGATGAAAGAAAGTGCTAACCCCTTAAACTAAAAAAGTTTCTTTTAACTTTAAGTTTGTTGGGTAGCCAATTATTTTAAGTTATCAAATCCTACCATCATACATAATCAAAATGTTTTTGTTTCAAATGACTATGCGCACTAACTTTCACTATTTTAAGATGTTGAAACCTAGTCATAGAGAACTAGAACATTGATGCAACCACTCATCCTACCTTAAAACATACCAAAATTCTCCTAGCAATTAGACATAGGAAGATTTAAGATGACTTAAACAATTTGTATTGCCAAAGCATAACTTATGATGACTTAACCAGGCCTAGTACACACTCCCTCCCCATTAACCACTTAGACATATGGAAATTAAATGTAAATTTTCTGCTATTTTTAGTCATGTAGGTGTCCAATAAACCACTTGGTGGTGTTTTCATTCAAGTTTATTTACTTGAATGAAGAGCAAAAGTCCTTTGATTACAATTATAGAATACATTTGAGGCCTTGGTTGTGTAACTGGTGGACCATAGTCGCATTTAACACTTGTTACAAAGTTTGGGAGTTAAAACGTTAAGTAGATTTGATTTGTGATGGACACATTTGGACGGTAGTAACAGTAACTTGCAATCTATCAAGACTTGATTACCTTATAACCTGTCAAATTCTAGAGATGAAATGATAGAATAATCATAATGTCACCTTGGGATCACATCACCATGAAAGAACTTCATCAACATCCTTATGAGTGCAGGTACCACCAAATAGGTATTTGTCAGATCTATCTTCCTCGAGCGAGAGAAATTTAGGAAGAGAAGAGGAAAGCGAGACATGTAGTAGGTCTAAAAGAGGGAGATCAACTAGAGGTCAAAAGATTAGAAGAAAATTCCGTAAACGCATGGAATTTTTTCTTGCTGAAGGGGGGTCATGTTCTTATGATGATGAGAGCATAGGAAACATTGAGGTGCCCTTGAGGTACAAAAATCTATGGAAACAATGGGTACCCAAGGAACTTCCTCCAATAAACACTGATTTTTGTGTCAACGAGAGAATATATCACATAGCACCATCATCATTACATGGTTTGGGCCTATTTTGCATGGACAACATAAAGGTCTGTTATGAAAAAGTTACTGAATTGATGGGGTATGTTAGACCTTGTTATAGTTACAAAGATTGGATGCAACTAGTTCGATATACATGAAGTATGCATAGGTATGCACTGTCAGCAAATTATATACAGCTAAAAGATAAGGATCAAAATAAAGGAGTGGCTATGTACATTGATGGAAGGCCAAAAGCATCAGGGAATATTGCGGGTTTATAAACAGTACATGACTTGGGTCAACAAATAAGCAACCCAATTGCATATTCGAGGTGCGCAAGGAAACCATGTATTCATATGTGTGATCAAATAAATAACTACAGGGGAAGAGTTGCTAATTGATTACAATTTGAATCGCTTAGATACAAACACAATTACTATGGGGGTGGTATGTATTAAATACCATTTTAACCAACCTCCAATTAATGAATCCAATCTACCATTTTATTATTATTATTTTTTTAGTAAGTCTATTGGCTTCATTTTGGTAATGTTTTTTATATTTAATTTTTGTCACAACGGGACATTAATCATACAGGGAAGGCTCCAGCCTAGAAACAGATTGTGATGCATCTTCAGGCGCTTCTACTTGAGAGGTTTACCTCATTGTAATTGTACAAATTAGATACGAATCAAAATGTTTTATTATTATGTTTTTTTCATAAGTTTATTGGGTTAATTTCGATAATGTTTTTAATATTCTTGTTGCAGCCGTCTGATCGGGGAAAAGGCACCGCAGTAGAGGAGAGCATCCATAAGGAGGTGCAGTCACTATTATGTGATGATGGCATCGCATATTCAACAAACCCTCTTGATATGATAAGGAAGACCCAAAAAAAATGAAATGAAGAAATTCCTTCAGTTGTTATTCATAGTGCCTCAAACATATGAGATAAGAGAGGGTTAAAATATTGACTGAGAGAGCAAAAAAATTGCAAGTAAGCTGTCATGAGGTCTTTAATTATAACATAAGTTCATTCATGGTTTTATATTTTGTACTGTTTTATGTCATGAACTAAAATATGTGTTGTTTTTACAGGATTTTTTGCATCCTCATGATGTTGTTGGCCATGATCAGGGTACTGCAGGTGCTACCCGAGGAGTAGGGGTTGGTACAAGTGTCCATCTTGATCTTCCTGCGCATACATCACATCATCTGACCCTATAATCCATGTGTATATTATCTTCTGAAATGTCGGCAACACATACCATGCAGGCATCCGATAGTGCACCCTTTGGCAGTGAACACATGCCAGAACATGCGTCAGGACATGTACTTGGGGATGCAGAGGCCACTAGTACTGGTGATGTTTTAGCAGCATTTCCTAGATTTTCCTGTATTACTAGTATGGGAACATTGCCGGTCACATTTGTGGTGATTGAGGATTTTGTTCCCATAAAGATAGAAAAGGTTCCAGGTACTTCAATTTTTTTTAATTATTATTATATATAATCCAATTGAAATTTACTTATTGATCACTATTTTTAGACTAATGATCCCATGATCATTTTGTAGGAAATGATTTTTTTTATAAAAATCTAAGTGATATTACATTGGAGCTCTTCGGGTCCACCATACGTACACAGTGTAATGACCAAAATCAAGATTTAAAAGATGATCTCATTAATCATTTAGTTGTGCTATTCGGTGATAAAACATTCAATCAAACCAAGGTCCTTAAGAAAGTTGGTACCTATCTAAAGTACGTGAGGGACCAATATAGGTCACATTTAGAGAAGAAAAAAAAGTACGAGCATCCCCCCATGATTACGAAGAGGGAGTGGAAGGAATTGGTGTCAGATGGAAAGGAGAAGGCTGAAAAGAAAAAAAGAAAGATACCATCGGGCCAAGGAACGGTATGTGATACTATCAACAATGTAATTATATACTGATTACTCTTTCTTTTTACATAATCTAACGTATTTCAAACTTTTCATAGGCTTCCCGACACATCGAAGGAAACAAAGGCAAGACTAGAAAAATACAGGGAGCACAAACTTGGCTTTGGTGGTTATATGAAATTAGCCACATGAATTGTAAGTATCAATAAATGAAATATTGCATCCAAATAATAAATTGCAAACAATTTTGGCTTTATCACACCATAGAAGCAAAATTCATGATCTTATTCAAAAATGCAGGGCTCTGAATTCAATAGAGTGTCCACAGAAGAGGACTTGAAGATTGCCTTCTAGCAAGGCTATGGAGTTGTGGCTGAATGCCTAAGAGTCTTGACTGGGAAAACACAATCTTCCACTGCATCTGACACACAGGTAAATAAACTCAATAAAGTTTATTTAAAATTGAATACTTGTGCAATCTCTTCAATATTAATTTCCACCATAAAGTAATTATGTGCCCATTTGTTTTAAATAGACAAGCCTGGTGAGGGTGGAGCACAACCTATAGATGAAGGTCATGGTGTGCATCTTGGTACTAGATGTATTCATGTGCTATACAAAACACAGTATGGATTAATACAATTAAACATCTTTAATTGCAATTGGTGTATTAATTAATGTAACCTTTCGTGTTTCAACTTTAGAGCATGTAAAGTGTGATCAACATGTTGAGCATGATTAGGCTAGAGAAGATGAAGAACATGATGTGACCCCATCAGGTAAAGAGGACTACTCTAATGTTCTTTTAAACATATTTAATTGCAATTGGTGTATTAATTAATGTAACCTTCTGTGTTTCAACTCCAGATCAAGATTTCAAGGGTGTTCAACATGTTGAGCATGAGGCTATAAGACAAGATCGGGAACATGATGTGGCCCCATTAGGTAAAGAGAACCACTCTAATGTTCTTTTAATTAATGAAATAATTGTAACAATAATAATAAAACATATCAATTTAACATTTCTTTGTTATTGCAGCATACCCCCCCTTGTAGTGACGTCCACATCATGACTACACGACTAGGCGTACATTAAGATCACAAGTAGAGGGCAGAACAAATGAAGGGCGGATAGATGATTTAGAAAAAGATACTCCACTTCAACTTTTTTTAGCTTCAAAAAAGAAAAAGAAAAAAGTGATTGTAATCATATTATGACAACCATATTTTTGATAATATGTAAAAACTGAAAGAATGAATGTTATATGTTAATGAATGAATGCGAATATGTTAATGAATGAATGCTATTTGTTAATGAATGAATGCTATATGTTATTAATGGATGATCACTTTCCATTTCTTGAATTTAGCATGTAAAACCTAAGACTCATGCCCTCATATGCTTCATGCCTCCAAGTCTGTCCACAAAAATTTCATGGCACAAGTCTTTCCACAAAAAAATTCATGCTCTATGACTCCTACCCTATGATCTGTTTTCTTGCATTTGTTCTCTCAATGTTGTTCCTTTTGTATGTCATTGCATCAAAAACATGATTAGAGAACCATTCATATCATCTACTTTACAACATCAAAACCTGATTAGAGAACCATTCACATCCTCTACTTTACATCATATCAATCTGCATTGCAATTATATCCCTTCAAGGAAAAATAATCAAAAACCTATGCCAAATCACCAAGGCACATTATCAACCATCTATACTTTCTCACTATAACCAATTATCAAACCTTCAAGAAAATAGGTTCATCATGTTTTGAAAGAAACAATCAATCATCTACTTCAAAACTCTGTCCATTCCAACTTACTATCCTTTTTGCAGTCAAGTCATCATTCATGCATATTAGATTCACCATACCTAAATAATTAAAAACAACATACACTACCTTCTATACCTTATCCTAAACTTTGAAACATCTTTGTCAACATGAATACAATAGTTTCCAACCACTAACAATTCCTTTTGTCACTGTTTTATCATATTACCATTATCCATGCAAACAAGCACCACTTCTTAAATAGGCATTCATACCCTAAATAGGCATAGGGGCAGTTCTTATGCAGAATGAATGGCTTATTATTTTTGAAAGTTGAAAAATGACTGAAAGAGATTTTCTTTGAGTATTAATGATAAGGAAATTTTTGCTATGCATGTTATAATAAAGGTCCAGTAGTAAAGCAGAAAAATGACTGAAAGAGAGAAACTTTGAGTATTAATGATAAGGAAATTTTGGGTATGCATGTTATAATAAAGTTCCAACAGTATTTGTTAGGGAATCATTTCATCATTTGGATGGATTATCAAGGGATTATATCTAGTGTTAAGCTAAAGTTTATATTTTTGTAGGTTAATTAAGTAATTATTAGTTTTTGCAATGGGAAACCCAAATATCTAAATTTTATATGCTCTAATATTTCATTGCTTTTTGGAGGAACATTTGCACTTTATTCATTGTTATGACGGTATGTTAATGTTGTCCAAAAGGTTGGCAACTAATTCAAGTGCTTTCAATCAGACTCCAAATTGAAATATTTTAGTCAAAATCATAGAAACAATTTCAACTCTAGAACAAAGCAATGGCTTGAGAATAGTGCACCATTTTAGAAGGCTCTTCTACTGATCCACCACATGGTGCAGTGCTACCTGTTGTGATTAGGTTACTATATCCTTGTTTCTAGTTATTCAATAAAATGCACCAATAGCTAGTGTACATGTATGTGTTCATATTGTTATTACGCTAGAGCAAAAAGTAAAGAAGAGGCAATGTATCATTGTGTTGTCTGCATTAGAGAAGGAAAGTTTCTACCATGAATTTGTTGAACACCTTTTAAAGTAGATTACTATTTTCATTTGTTTTGAAATTGTTCGTCGCTCTCCACACCATATGATAATGGAAAGAGTAAATATTTGTTATAGTATTTACCTTTTATTTCTTTATTATGCATGTTGGGAGATCTCTCTTCATCCTGGTCATAGCTTCCTATTTTTGTATTTTCCTAACTAGCAATTTGCATTTTGATGACTTTTTGTAGTGGGTTCCATCTATCTCGCTTCCTACTACAATATCTAATGCTACCTACTCTTGTCACAGTCAATTAGTATTTTCCAGTTTCTTTGATGGTGTTGTTGGAATATTCCATGCTCAAACATTGAGGCCTAAATTAGGCTTTACATTATTTTTGTGATCATCATTCTATCAAATGCTTAGGGAATTAATGAATTGTTATTCTACTCACTGTTTAAATTTTAGCTTCATTTAGTTTCAATGTTATTTTGAGATATTTTTGATTTATTTATATTTGAAAATGCAAATTGTGACATCTGCTTAAATGCTCATGTTCAATGCATCCCATGTGCATGCATTTCAAGAGTCTAGATTACTCCACATGCCAAACATGATTCCTTCTCCCTCATATAGTATCTAAAACTAGGAAATTGATAAATCTTGTTAAGGTTAGGTACTTTCTATTACATAAAAAATATTACTCTCTACGTATATTGTCATAGACTAATGTTTTCGGTGGTTGGGTATTTCTTATTGTGTTCAAGAGCACATTATGAAGACAAGTCATGGGCCAATCTCTGTTTTTGTGTGTGGGGATCAACAGAAGTCGACACTCATTACTTATCTTAATGTTACCTTGAATAGTGAGTATTATTCAGTGTTTTTTTTAATGTTGTGTCATTTTATAAATAATGATAAAATTGGTTCTCATTGCATTATGAAGCCAAAATTGTAGTACTACTAGTATATGCCAAAACTCTAGAACTTTTCTTTTGGCGCACATTATTGAGGAATAAATCTCTTGCATCTGTGTGCTCATGTAGGTCTTTTTGCTTCCACCTTGTATGAATATACTTCAACTGCTTATTTTTTGCGTCGTAGGTAAGTATTTCCATAAGAGAGGCTATACTTTTTTATTGTTATCTCATGAATTTGATTATTGTTTATTGATTGGTAATGGGTCTGGATACACATCAATTATAATGGGCTATTAGAAACTCAGTATAATGTGCTATTACAAGAAGAAATTTGTAACTCAGTAGGTGGATAGCCACAAATGGATAGAAAAGAGTTACATTTATAGTAGTAATAAGTTTTTTGTTTTATTGAAAGATGAAAAGAGTTACATTTATAGCAGTAATTCACAAACCCATGCACCAATTATCAAAAAATTAACACTACATTTCCTGCATCCCCATACAACCAAAATTTGCAGTATCCAACCACCTACACTTAAACCAACACTTCAAAAAACAACCATTGTTCAAGACACTACACCACTACCCTTCTTAACCACCCATACTAAGCAAAAAACCATTATAGTAAAAAAAATTACATGGTTTTTCTGAGGGTTCACCTAACTCCATCAGCATGATTTCATTCAATGGCTTGGCTTTCTTCCGCGGACCTAGGCCCCTGCTTTCCTGCAATTCCTCCCTTGCTATCGCCTTCAGATCCGCCAATTTTGTTTCCAGCTCCACCAACACTGTTCAAATTTTTAACACCTGCCAACCTTGTTCCATGTCCTTCCTCCAAATATCTTTCGTATTTCCCTTTGGCCATCTTATAAACATATGGTTTAAATTCATCATTTCCGGGCCACCTCCATCTTGACCCTCCTCCTTTTCTAGCCCAACACTGGGTATCTCTCGCTGCAAAATTGATTCCATATCACCCAAAAATTCCTTTGGCACCAGAGCTTGCATTACTCTCTACACTTCTTTCACTCGCTCCCCTATGTCCAGCCCCCATACCATTACCAATGAGTAAATATCTGAGTTCGTTTGGTACTTGTGTGACAGTTTCTCAAATCCTTCTCTGAGCATTATTTTCATAGCTTGCATTGCCTTCTTTTCTTTAAATAAGAAGATCCCACATAGCCTCTTCATGGAGGCCTTCCCTTTGAACAGGTCTTGTTTTTTGTGCAATGACAGTAAAAAGCTTGCCTCCATCACTATCTTTCCAACCAACTTCTCCACTTCACATCACCACTCTACTTGTTCAACCAAATTAGCCACCACCTTCCTTAAAAAAATTCATTTGTGGTGTGATTAAAACTCTCCTTACTTCACCAGCCTAAGCTATTAATTTCAATTGTACTTCTACATTGCCGTCACCTCCAATTCCCTGAATCCTCATTGCTTTGGTTTTCCTCCACACCTTGGGCCTTACAAAAATCTTCCTTCGTACGCTTGTAATCCTTCCTCCAAATCTTCCTCATTTATTGCTATTAAGCCTTCAAATGGCTCGTAGTATTTGCAAATTAGTTGCATTCAACTTAGATTTGTAGAATGTATCAAATGACATGAATTAATAACCTTGAAGTTTTTCTTGAACTATATATAATTATTGAAGCTTTTACCTAATGTTTTAGTAAAGATGTAGAATTTTATGGAATGACACTTAATTTCATCCATCGGGTAGGAACATACAAAATATGGATGAAAAGATAGTAAGAATAGTACCCATTGAAAGCAACAAGAGTACCTTGGAAAGAATGCCAACATTTGAATGAACATTTTTTTTAAAAAAATTGCATTGTCTCGTCACAATTTCGACGAAAGTAATTGACGAACCAACAAAAAAATGTCCGACAAATTTACTATAGTTGCGATGAAAGTTTCATCGTAAGGACTTGTCTAGTTCATCGCAATTCCAATGAACTTTTGCTATTGTTTCAACGCTTTGAAGAGGCATGCCAATTTTGTTTTGTTTACTTTTCGTTGGTAGATAGATGGACTTTTCATTGATATTTTGATGAAAACCTGCTGTTGTTTTGACGCTTTGAAGAGGCATGCCAATTTTGTTTTGTTTATTTTTCGTCAGTAGATAGACGAACTTTTCATCAATATTCTTACGAAAACTAGATCCATTTTTCGTGATGACAATAGTTTGTTGATATTATTTGAGAGGTTCATCGGTATTCTGACAATAGTTTGTTGATATTTCAACAAACTTTTTTCAGAAATTTGAGTCAAATACAATAGTGATATAGAATATTACAAGGGCTCATTGCCAGTCCACTCACTGTCCTTGAAAGGCTCACAACCTGATGTAAATACAAAATGATCTAGCTCACTGCCAAGATAAAAAAATGATATGGCTCATTGCCAAAATATGAATTGACAAAATGCACCTTCCTTGTGGTAGAGTTCAGTTCCAGTGAATCAAAATACATAAGTGACACATTTATCTGCTCATCCTTACAATTTCACACATACAAATTCTTACCTCTGTCTTCATGTATATTTCACACACTCTCTACACTCTCACTTTTTCTTCTCCCAAAAATTTCTCTTATATATACATATCCATGTTCACTAATTAGGTCAACCTAATTAGAGAAACCTAAAGTCACAATAAATCATATTCATCTTCGCATATAGGCAGTCAGTGTGGACCTAAGATAGATCCCTTTATCATTTGTAGGACATCTAAAAACTTCTCAATATTAATACATAATTAGGTCGGCCAGATCTAGACCAAAAACTTCAAACATGTATGCAAACCAAAAAATGTGTAACACAAAAACTTGTTAGCATATTGAATTCTCCCTTAGATAACATTGAGCTACTTTTCCTCAACATTGCACGATAAGATAAAAGTATGAGAAAATGTAGAGTCTCCCACATCAATGTACTGTATGAAAACTCACTGTAGAGCACATATCAAAATACTATCGTTCATACCTTCTAAATTCCTTCACATATCATTGTGAAAATCCAATGTAGAATGCATCTTGTAGTCTCAATTCTATGTACAAAGTATTGTAATGATATCTTTTTCCGAGATAGAATCTGGACCCAATAACCATTGTACAGAGCTAGTGTATCAGTATGACAATGTTTCCAAAACTACTAGTAACTATACCTTTCCAACCATACAACCTAGATAGTTGAAACCATGCAACTGATAACAAGATAGAACATAGTATCAGGTTCTGAGCATATCTTGCAAAAGAAGATAATTCAGACCAAGATATCAGATTAATAGTCTTCATTACCAGAGCAGGCAACCAAGAAAATTCCATTGTGACAGTTATCCAAAATACCACTATCCATTGACATAAATGACAAACTCTCAATTTCCAACAATCTCCCCCTTTGTCATTGATGGAAACGTGTGATGTGAAAACCATCAAAATGCTTCTTCCTAATTTTCAAATTCTCTCCTAAAAAAAACTATTCACATGATATGTCTCTCCAAAAATTATCTTAAATTTTTTTGTTTTCATATGATCTTTTTCTCTCTCCCTCCCCCTTTGACATCAGTGGCAAAGCAAAGGAATTTTAATTCTTTGTGTACCTGAACACTCCCCCTGAGGAGTAGATCCAAGATAGCTGAGCATGATTAACCAGAGGTGGTTGACCCTTGGAGCTTGCTACGAATCCCTTTCCATGAGGATCTCACTTCATCCCAAAGCCTTTTTTCCTCTAACAATGCATTGCATAGATAATTGAGATCAATTAAGACATTTTTTCCTTCAACCACAGTTCCGGGAGTAACATTTGATTTTAGAATCCTGTCAGCTACCGAAAGAACATAATAGACGGGTGTACACATAGTCTCAATTAAGTCTCTGAGCTTCCCATATTGTTCAAATATCTCCCCTTTCTCTTTATGCAATGCAAGATATTCTTCACAAATCTTTGTCAATTCGTACCAAGTCTAATCATCCAAATCAAGAGCAAGATCAAATGTGCTAGATGTAAGATTGATTTGGGTTTTAATTATGTTCTCAACATCTTTGAATTGTATCAGGCCAAGTACAAAAAAGTATGAAAAGACTCTTGACATGTTTCATACATCCTTGAACATCTTTGAGTCTTTCAAGTGCCATGTTATGAGTAGACTTGTGCTTCTCTACAATTTCCAACAATCCTTTATCTTCAACCCAAGACACCATGTCACTTACTGCTTTTCTCTTTAATTCATTGAATCTATCAGTTAATACATTTGAGCTTTCTTTAGTGGATCGTGAAGAACTAGAGATTGCACTAGGTACTACCTAAAAATGTGTCCTTTTGGCTAATTGCTTGAGTCTTCTTGGAACAAGTTTAATCTAAGCTACTAATTCATGAACCCTAGTGAGTTTCCTCTTTTCTCTGGTGGCAGACATTGATTTACCGAAGACAAATTCAGATTCCTCAAGAGCTTTAGCTACTTAAGTGTTCGTTCCAAACCTAGGCTAGCTGGGGTCTTGGGGACTATTAATCAACAATTCAATGCAACCAGTAGCATAGTATTTCTCAATCTCATATCCAAACTTAGGTATCCATGAATTCTTTGGTTCAACTACCTTAATAATGCAAATATCAATGGTTACCAAGAAGGTTATATCATTCTTATATTTTGCAACCAATTCTTTGGGAACTCTCCTTCTTTTGTTCATTTTCCTTTGAAACTTTCCAAAGAATGCAACAAGGGCATCTCCTTGTGCATCCAAATCCCTAATGTTTCTCATAAGGTCATTAATATGATGAGAGAATAGTTTGGTATTCTCCCAACTAGCCTCACCTATTCCAGGAATCTCCTTCATAAAATAGAAAATTAGACATAAAACCAATGTACCATAGCTGAATATACCTTCCTTCTTGATATCTCTCAGATTCTCCAATAGTTGTTGTCAAAGCAGCTCACAGAGGTCATATTCTATTATTTTATTAATCATATCCAATGGAAGATCAATTGCGGTAGTGGAGACACCGTTGTCACCAAAGATCATCTGTGAAATAACTAGACTTGCATATTGAACTGTCGGGTTAGAGATTTCAAGTCAAGTGTTCCTTATTAATCCTTTTCCCCTATCAACATTGCATTCAGGAGTTGGTTTGGAGAATGGTAAGACAATAACTTCCCTAATTACATCTCTAGATATTGCATATGATTCATCGAGCCACACACATTCACCATGAAATCTACTAAGAGCCATTCTTATGCATCTTTCTTCATTATTGAAGTTTGGAAAATTTTCCATACATCCAATTTCATTTTCGAAAGCATATTGTATTCCAATTTTAGGGTAAAATCATTTCCATTTAATTCTTTAACCCACAATATGTGAGCTTTTTTGTAGGAGGGTTCTTCCAAATTTCTATGAATGTATACCCCAACATCTTCAATTGGTATAAAACCAAGAGGGATATATGAAAAAGCACCCAAAAGATCAAGTTCCAAGGTTTTAACAAGGTACAATTTAAGTTTTTGTTCTAGTCTTATTGAATTGTCTATAATTCGAGTTATATCCATCACATTCAACAAAATTGGACAAATAATTCAGATGAAATAGTCTATAGCAACAATGACTTACCTCTTTCTTTTCTACCAACATCAGATTCTGAATTTTTGTTGTATGAGGTTGCTCTGGTTTCTTCAAGCTTTCTCTCCATGCTTCTCTTTTACAAATTATTTTCATCGAATGCATATCTCAATTTATTTTTTTCATTCCAAAACTTCTGCGATAAATGATTTAGATCGTAAGTAGATCACATCAAAATCTGTATGCATTTTCATCCTTTCAAATTCTATGAAATGCACATGTATTTCTGCAAATTCCTTTTGCATGAAATCTTGAATTTGTAGCCTCAATAAATGCACTTATGTCATGATATGACATCATGTATCAAAAGAGGGGTTATTAAATGTTCTGATTATTGCCCCCCCTTAACCATTGCTTGAAGTAATTTTTAGCGGGAGTATCTGCACTAGACGATGACACATAAAAGACTAATGATTCTGATTCACCTTGGTTTGATTCTCTTTCATTTCTCCACATTCTTCCCATTTCCTTCTTTACTTCTGTTAGATCAAGCTTAATGGATGGTTCACATCTTTTTACTGGATTGTTATTTCGCACATATCTGCTTCTATAGTCTCTAGAAAATATTCTAAAATTCTACAATCATAACACACAACATTCTTCCATCCAAATTTTCTTTTATCCAATCTATATTTGCACTGGTTAGCCTTGTTTCCAAATGAATTATAGTGATAATAGTAGACACTGAATGAATAAACCATCTTATTCAACCTCTGATTTCTATAATCTTTAGTTTTATGTTCAATTATTTTGCATTCAAAACATTGATAAGAGAATAATAAGGTATTTCTATCCATTCCATTATTTTGTTCTTCTTTCTTTCCACAATATTTTTCCCTATGTCCAAAATTATTGCAAGAATAACAAACACCATTAAAAGATAAATACCTTTGAGCATTAGGTTACAGTCTAATGGGAATCCTTATGATGTTTCCCCTTAGAATCTTGAATTGTCCACCATTGCTTTGAATCTTCATGTTAGGAGATTGAATCACCTTTGAAATTTTTCATTTTTCAAACCCTAAACCACTTTTATCCATAGCACGTCTTTGAAAGTCAATCAACTCATCAAGCATTGTAGTGCTTTCCTTGAATTTATCCTCATGTCTTTTTTCATTTTCCAAATCTGATTTCAAAATTATGATTTCTTGGTCAATCTTTGCACATTCATCCATCTTCCTTTGAATTTCAACTTTCTGACAATCTTCAATCTTTCTCTTTTCTTCCAATTGTTCTTTCAGTTCGTTAATGTCCTCATCTGCTTTCTTTAATTGATCACCAAATTTTCCATATCTTTCCCTTAGATTCTTAATACACTCATTTTCTTCCTTCAACCTATCCTTAAAATCTTTATTTTCTTTTGTATCTCCAATAGAGATCACTTCCGAAGGAATAAGAATTTTTTTATCTTCCATAAATTGGAAATTCAAGACCTTTCCCAAGCGGTTAGGATTCTCTACAGGAACCAAGCTTTGATACAAATTGTTGAACATCCAAAATAATAAGAGGGGTGGGGTGAATCAATATTCCATAAAACCATTCACTTAAAATCCATTTAATCATTATCACAAATCTAATTGAATCAACAAGAGAGAACATGGAATCGAGAGAAGAAGTCAACACACATGAACACCAATATTTTTATTTGGAAAACGCAAAATGGGAAAAACTGCGGTGAGGGTTAGCTCACAATATAATATATCTAGATATAGAATATTACAAGGGCTCACTGTCAGGACTCACTGTCCTTGAAAGGTTCAAGCCTAATGTAAATACAAAATGATCTAGCTCATTTCCAAGATACAAAAATGATATGATTCACTGCCAAAATATGAATTGATGAAATGCACCTTCCTTGTGCTAGATTTTAGTTTCGATAAGCACAATACATAAGTGACACACTTATCTACTCATCCTTAAAGTTGAACACACATACACATTCTTATCTCTATCTTCATGTATCTTTCACACGCTCTCTACACTCTCTCTTTTTCTTCTCCCAAAAATGTCTCTTATATATACTTATCCATGTTCACTAATTAGGTCGGCCTAATTAGAGAAACCTAAAGTCACAATCAATCATATTCATCTTCGCATTTAGGCAGTCAACATGGACCTACGATAGATCCCTTTATCATTCACAACACATAAAAACTTCTCAATATTAATACATAATTAGGCCAACCAGAGCTAGACCAAAAACTTCAAACATATATGCAAACCAACAAATGTGTAACAAAAAATTTCCTACCTCTCTCTCCTCTACCTGTGTTTGAACTACCTACGCGCATGGTGGAATCTCCATTGGGGGTACCTCACGGTCCCCCTCTGACCTTCACTATCCCGATCCTCACTTAGTTGCATGTGGACTCATGTCCCTCAGGGGGCACTCCTAGCTTGTCTATTCTAAGTGATCTTGTGATTCTGGGCCGGCCCGAGTCACCCATGGTTCTGGTTCCTTTTGGTGCGAATGTGCTAATGGTCGTTGTCTTACCAGAAGTTAAAGGTTGGAAATATGTGTTGACCAGTAGTACTTAGAGTCCTAAGGGACTCTATCCTCCCCTTGAAGAAGTTAGTGCTACAGAAACTGACTTTGCTATCCTAATTTAGTCAATGATAGGATTGTTTCATCAATGGAAAACACTATGGTGGGTTGTTTCCTCTCTTTTCGCCCTTTGGTGGATATGGTCAGGAGATGGTCTACTGCTAAATGGAATCTCAAAGAAAGTTTGGACATCTGTACAATGACGGGTGGGATTTTTATGTTCAAGTTCATGGCTTTGGAAGACTTAATTGTGATCCTCTCTTCCGGACCATGGGTTTATGGAAAGCATAGTTTGGTGTTATGACATTGGAAGTTGGGGTTCGAACCTATAGTGGATCTTAATAAATTGGTGCAAGTATGGGTCCGCCTGCTTGGTTTGCCTCTTGAATACTGGGACGATGCTATATTCAAATACATTGGGGACTCCTTGGGCTAGTTCATTACTTTGGATGCCATTACCCAGTCCAAATCTAGATTAGTATTTTCCCATTTTTGTGTTAATATTGAAGTGCATAAAACTCTACTTAAATCCGTGAAGCTATGCTCTAACTTTGGTTCCTAGAACCAACAAATTTGTTATGAGAATGTTGTGGTTTACTACCAGAAATGTGCTAAACCTAGCCACCTAATCTCGTATTGCAAGTATACTTTAAAATAGGTGTCTAACCTTGGTGTGTCAGCTGATGAAGACCACTACCCCTTTGAAGAAGAAATTCTAAAGATTGTTGACTCCCTGACCAAGTTCGCCTCTCCCGTCTTGGATGGTCCCTAGGCTGGCTCTATTGGCCTCTCAGTGGGGGAGAAGGCTCCCACTAAGGACTTGGTTTTGGTCCCTACTACTCCTACTTCAGTCGAGGTTATGCCTATTTGTGGGGTTCTGGGGGTTGGTGTGCCTTCCCCCAACCTAGTGCTTGGGGGGAATGGTGAAAATGGTGACTCCCTGAAGACAGATGGGTGTATCTTTTCTTTTGGGTTTGGTGTGACTAGAGGTGGAGAAGGTGAAATCTTGGAAGATGAATTTTCTAAAGCTAATGTTGTGATGAATGATAAACAATCAATAGGTTTGACCCATGAGAAAACTTTGGAGGAGGATATCTAGGATACCCATAAAAAGAAGGGGAAACAAAGGAAGGTGGATGTGGGTGGTGACTCTAAGCTAGGTAGGCCCAACCAGAGACATAACCAATAAAGGGATACAAGGAAGGATATTTCCATTGGTAAACACAGGACATTGGTAGTGTCCTCAAAGAAGGGTCAAAAATGAATGTCTTGTCCTGGAATGTGCGATGACTAAATAACTCTCACAAACAGCTAGCGCTGAAAAACTATGTTTTAGAACATAAGATTGATGTTTTACTCCTACAGTAAACTAAAATGAAGAAAGATAATTTTGATATTATTGCTAAGTATATTTGGCTGGGTGCCCTTTTCTCTTGCAGTGATATTGAAGGTGCGTTTGGTGGGCTTGTTGTGTTATGGAACCCTAATAGATTTGATGGGGTTGAATTTTTCCACTGCCGAAGTAGTGTGGGTGTCATGTTTTCTTCCCCAAGTGGCTCTTGGTCACTTATAAATGTCTATTCCCCTAACCTAAGGAATGCTAGGAATGCCCTTTGGCAGGAGCTAGTTGATTGGATAAACAATAATAGGGGATCACGATGGATGGTGGCTAGGGATTTCAACACTCCCTTGTATCCTTCAAAGAAATGCGGTGGTCTAGTGGACTACTTTGACAACATGGCTAATTTGGAAAACTTCTTGAGTTTTACCAGCCTGGTTGACATTGACCTATTGGGTCAATTCTTTACTTGGACTAATAGATGCCTTAGGGATGGTTTGATTTGGGTCATATTGGATCATTTTCTTTGCTCCCTCGACTAGGTGACCCTACTTAATGCCAATGTTTTTGCCTTGCCCAGGATTGTATCTGATCATAATCCTCTACTGTTGGTCTTTACCGATTGCTCTGCTATTGGGCCTTACCCTTTCAGGTTTGAGATCATGTGGAACTCCCATCCTGACTTTAGGAATAAAATTGCAGAATGGTGGAATGTTCATGTTCGTGGCTCTCCCATGTTTAGAATCTTTTCTAAACTTAAACATATCAAATGTATGGTGAAAGGTTGGAACAAGAGAGTCTTTAGGGATGTTTTTCAGAAGAAAAAAGAAATAGGGGGAAAGTTGAAGGTCATCCAAAAGAAAATGGAAGAAGGGGATGTCAGCCTGCCAACCTGCAATTAGGAAAGAGAGCATCGCAGGGAGTGGGAGAGAATTTTAAGGAAGGAGGAAATATTCTTGAAACAAAAATATAGAGTCCAATGGCTGCAAGAGGGGGACATAAATACCTCCTTTCTTCATGTTTCTACTCTAAAAAACAAGAAAAGGAATCATATATCTAAGCTTCAAAATAAATAGGGGGTTGTGGTTGATACACCTACCCAGATATGCCTCTTGGTGTTAGACTATTTTCAGAAGGCTTATTTAGCTTCGATTGAGGCCTCCAATCCAGCTATGGACAACCTAATAATTGAACCTCTCCTAACCACCATCACCTAGTAAGATAACCTTAGCATCCTCTGTGTTGTCACTTTGGAGGAAGTCCACCTGGCTGCATTTAGCATGGGTTCCTATAAGGCGCCTGGTCTGAATAGTTTCTCCCCAGATTTCTTCCATATTTTCTGGGACATTGTTGGGGAGGACCTAGTTTTGGTTGCGAGAGATTTCTTCAAATCTGGTAAGATTCTCAAACAACTGAATCACACCTTTATTGCCTTGATCCCCAAGATTGTTGATCCCTAGTTAATGATTGATTTTAGGCCCATTAGCCTTTGCAATACCATTTATAAAATATTCTCTAAAATTTTGGTGAATCACCTTAAAAATCTCCTAGAGAAATTTATTAGCCCTACCCAGAAAGGGTTTGTCCCAGGTCGTCATATCCTAGATGCTACCATTACTACTCATGAATTGTTCCATTCTATGGATAGATGTAATAATGCGAGTATGGCTCTCAAATTAGATATTTCTAAAGCATATGATAAGGTGTTATGGGAATTTATCCCCAAAGTCCTAGCTAATTTTTGTTTTAACCAAGGGGTGGTCAACCTCTTGATGGAATGCATTACCATAGTGAAGTACTTTGTTCTAGTTGATGGGGCCCCCTTTGGTTTCTTTAATGCTGGGAGAGGCATCAGACAGGGTGATCCCCTCTTGCCGTATTTATTTACAATGGTTGTGAATGTCTTGAGCAAGAACATTTCCAAACTACTATTAGAGGGTTCTATTATGGGGGTTAAGGCTGCCTCTTCTCTGGAGCCTACTATCATCCAACAATTCGTGGATGATACAATTATCTTTGGGAAAGCCTCTGTGATTGAAGCCAGGGAATGGAAAAGTTGCCTCAATAACTATGCTGCTTGTTCTAGACAATGTATAAACTATAATAAAAGCATGATTGACTTCTTCAACAACACACCTGCTCTAAAAGGTTGGGTGATTTCTTTCCATGGTTGTGTGAGTGGGTCTCTCCCATCAGTGTATTTAGGATTACCCCTTACTATCAAGGAAGTCACTCCTACCTTCTGGAATTCGGTCCTTGAAAGGATTCAAAGGAAATTGGTGGGGTGGAAAGGCTCCATTCTCAGTCATGCTGGCAAGCTACAACTCCTGTTTACTTCCCTCCAAGGGATCCTGATGTACTTCCTCTCCATTTTCAAGATCCCTAGATACATTTTTGAGAAGTTGGAAAAAATTCAAAGGAACTTCCTTTGGTCTAGGACTAAGGAAAATAAAAAGTTTGCTTTGGTTAGTTGGGATAAAGTTTGTAAGCCCAAACATTGTGTTGGGCTTGGGATCAGGAATATTCTTAGCATCAACAAGGCCTTGCTGGCTAAGGTTGGTTGGGATCAGCTAAGGAATAAAAAGGATTGCTGCAAGATTATGAACACTAAGTATCTTCACAATAGACCTATGATCAAATTCCTCTCTAATGACCACCCTTTGGGTTCATTCACTTGGAAAAATATTTTGTAGAATGAAGGGGTTACTCATGATTGGGATGAAATGGAAGATTAGGAATGTTAAGAGTATTGCATTCTGGGAAGAACCTTGGTTGCTAGACATCCCCCTAGCGCTCTCTAACTTCTAGAATCTTATGAGACCGACTCAACAATTTTTTGGGTTGTACATCAGAGATTACCTCCTTGGCCAACTCAGGGCTTGGAGGTGGAAATACCCGCTTCTTTGCAGTCCTTTGTCTCCAAAATTATTAACTTTGGCTAAGTCTCTGCAGAACCTATTCACCCTTACTAGATTACCTCTATCCAACATGGAGGATGATTTATATTGGACTAATGATCGACAAAGTAATCTTTTTGTTAAATCGGCCTACAATCCGCTGTCGGACTAGGGTGTTGAGAATGGACCCTAGAAATAGGTTTGGAATAGGCACATGATCCTGATTTTTTTTTTCTTTTCTGGTGGACAACTTGCCACAACAGAATCCTTACATAGGATAATCCAAGGAAAAGGTGAGTCTAGATCCCTAACAGATGCCTGTTGTGCAAATGCAATGAAGAATTAGTGGATCAGTTGTTGCAACATTGTTCATTTGCTTCTAGTGTTTGGGAGTTGGCTTTGGAGTGATTGGGAATTCAATGGACAATGTGTAAATACATAAAATCCTTTATCTCGGGTTGGTCTGGGCCCTTCCTTCACCCTTTAACTTGTGAGATCTGGAATTAGGTTCCCCCCATCATTTGTTGGTGTCTTTGGAAGGAGAGGAATAACATGATTTTCAAGATTATTGAGATGAGCCCTAAAGAGGTTTTTCGTATAGTGCAAAGGATAATTTTGGAAAATATTTCAATCTTCAGGGGGAAAATCCCAGAAAAAGCTCCTATTGAGTGGGAAATTAAAATGGCTAAAGCTTGGCACCAAAAAATTGATGCTAACTCATACGATGACTCCATGTACAAGGAAAGATGAGATGTTATCTAGAAACCCCCAAACCATGGTTGACATAAACTAAATTTTGATGGCGCAGCCAAAGGTAACCTGGGTAGGGAAAGCATAGGAGGCATAATTAGAGATTACAGGGGAAAGTTTGTTGCTAGTTACTCGAGGGGTATAAGAATTCAGTCATCCATGACTATGGAAGCAAGGGAATTGCTAAAGGGGGTCCAGTTAGTTGTCACTCTAGGGATAAGGAATTTGCACATTGAAGGGGATTTTAAGTCTGTGGTTGATGTCATTAATCAGGGAAAATTACTTGGCTAGAGTACTAGGGACATTTTGTTAGACATATTTCATTTGGTAGCTAAGTTGAATATGAAGATTACCACCCACATTTTTTGGGAGGGTAATCAAGTTGTTGATGTTATGGCTAACATGGGCTCCCATTGGAGGGATTCTAAGTGTTGGAGGAATTTGGGGAACTTACCACTGGGAATACAAGGTTTAATCCTTAAGGAGCAGGGCATGCGTATTGTTCATGATGATATGTAATTTTGAGATTGTGTTAGCCTTATGGGGGGTCCACATACTTGTCTATTGGGTGATGTGGATGGAGTTAAAAATTGAGGTGGAAAACTCGTGGCATAATTTGAATAAAGGGATGGAGATCAATAATAAAGAGTTAATTATGAGGAAGAATGGGGAGTTCAATCGGATAACGACCAAGTTGGGATGAACCTTATGTAATATTTATTTTAGGTCTTGTCTCAACCTTCGCATATCTGTGCAGATTTTTAAATTCAAATTTGATGTGACTAAAAATTATGATGTGAAGCTCTTTCCTTGTCCTATCAACTCCGATAAAAAGTTTCTATTGATAGATGGTTGGATTTTGGGGAATTCTAAATTTGGCCCCACGACTAAAATTTTTCGGTACTTGTGCAAAGGCAATGTGGAAGGAAAACCTTCCAATATCATAATTGCTTGCAATCCTAGCCATAGGTTTCTCAAGATTTCCATTGATGGGAATATGGTGATTTCCTTTTGGGATTTAACTCTTTAAGTGTGTGTCCAACACACTGTCTTGATTGCCTGAAGCAGTCTTGTTTGGCTTAAAATTGAAAGTGTCAGGGTGACCTTTCTTTAACTTTGTCAAAAATTATAACTTTTTACTATCAAAAGTTTTTTGGTTTTCCAATGTGTAGAATGGAGAAATGGGTGGTGATCTAGGGTGAGGACCAAGCTCGACAATTGTGGGGAATTTTGCAAGGACCCACTGGTTTGGAACATCTATGTTGAAGGCGGCCTAACGCCCTTGATGGAAAGTTTGGTTGGCCATGATCTAAAGATTTCTGTGCAATTTGTGAGTTCCTAGAAAGAACGAAGGGTTTCCATGGGTGGTATTTCCTTTGAGGTGAATGAGGAGGTGATTTCCTAGGCTACAAAGTTGTCGTATACTGGGGAGAAGTACCCTAAGCATACCAAAGCTCAAGACAATGAAAGCCTAAATGCCTTCTTTGTGGGTAATGAAAAACATGTTCGCTCTCAATTTGGCTTGGAAAGAGAAGCTCTCCCATGGTCGTGGGACCAGGTCTGTCTCACCCTCATGAAATATGTCACATTAGAGGGTTGATTTAAATTTTTTTATTTTTATCATTTTCCTCTCCTAAACCACCTTCATCATAAAATTTTGTTGAGTTTCCCATTCTTTTTACTCACTGATTTGGAAAGCTCTGTTGAGAAGTGCCTTGAGTCTATTGCCAATAACCTTAAGGATCCCATTCCTTTGCCGCTCCATCAAGGCCTCATATTGAGGCTCTATCATTTTCATCTTGCTCTCTACCCGCCCAAAGCCATCTCTATTGTTTGCATTGAGGAAATGGAACCCCTACTTTAGACCAATATTTCCTCGGCCGATTCCAAGGGTCCCAAAAGAAAAACTCCTCTGACGGCTGTTGAAACCTTTAAACCCAAACCGGCTACCAAGAAAAAGGGGATTGTGGGGATAGCCCAATCTCATTCTACAAATAGTCTCTACGAACTTAATTTTTCCCCAGCCAAGATTGACAAAAAACCTACAACTAAGAGGAATGTGAAGGATGAGGGGAAGGATTTGGTGGAGCAACTAGCCACTGAAAACGTTGGAAAGAATAAGGTGGGAAAAGAATCCAAAGGGAATACTATGGTTGCTGCTACTGTGGAGATTTGGGTTGAAAATACTAGCATTAGGAGATTTGGTAGATTGGCTAAAAAGAAAGAAAGTGCAAATTAGAAAAATTTTGACTAATGAGGAGCAGTCCAATAGCAAAGGAGATAACGAGGAGGACACTGAGGAGGAGGAGGTGGAGTTTGTTGAAGGACCTAGCCACTTTTCGGACCTCAAAAAAATGCTGAAAGAAAATTTGACTTCCTAGTCCTTGGACCCTCATGGTTTGGAACATGCTGACATTGTGAAGACTATGGAGAAAGGGGAGGATCAACATGGGCTTCTAGAATAGGTGGAGAAGATTGAGAAGAAACTCAGTGGTCTGTCTAGGCTCACTGTCAAGCTAATCCACTGTGCGGCTGGCACCCTCTCTACTGTACTTAAGGGAAAAGTGGAAAAGAAAGTTGCGAAGGATGGTCCCTACTGGGCTAGGGAGGATGTTGTCAACCTCCTCTCCCAGAAGTGGGAGAATGCTAGCTAGTTTGTTGTTGCTCTATCTGTTGGGTTTTTTGGTTGACTGTTAGTTTGATGCATCTATTTATGTTTTGGTTTTTTGTTGTTATCCTTGGACTTGATCTTTTTTGGCCCTTGAGGCTCATTGTGTAAGGGATACAATGCCCTATAAATGCTACTTATAATATAAAAAAAAAAACGTGTAACACATAAAATTGTTATCATATTGAACTCTCCCTTAGACAACATCAAGCTACTTGTCCTCAACACCACACGATAAGATAATCAAGTATGAGAAGGGTATTGGCAAGAAGTTCAGTCCACTTTTTGGCCAAAAAGTGGAAGTGTTTTTCGTGATTTTCAGAATTTGACACATTTGACCTTAAAATTTGAAGCACTTAGAGATGAAATCTTCAAAAAATTCACTAATCATAAAATGTAGTGCTCGGAGTCTAGTTTCCAAATATGTAACTTATTTCAATACCCATATTGTACAAATTGAGTTTCAATATGCGTTTCTAAAAACCATTGTTTAAAAGTCACTTTTTTTTTACCATACCATGCACATGTACAACATCCATATTTTGACTTAAATTATCGTATTTTTCTAAATCCTTTTGGGAAATTATTTGTGACTCACTGAAGATTGTTCTTGATTTTTTTTGTAATTTTTATTGAATATTTTTTTTTGGTTAAATTTTTATTAGGCATATTGGTCCTTTTGAAAAATTGTCATGTACAACATGCATAAGATGACCTAAAATTATCATTTTTTTTTAATTTTTTTTAAATTGAAAAGAATTATTTGAAGTTTGTTCTCGTGCAATGTATTCATCAAAATGTTATGTTGATCAAAAGTTATTAAAATAGTAAAAAACCTTGATATTTAAAGTTTATGGACCAATTTTATTAGAAATTAATTGAAAAATAGAAAAAATAATCCAATTATAAAAAAAATTACATATTTGGAATCTACATTGTCTCATCTAAAATGGGTTTTAATTTCATCAAAAAATTCTTCAAAAAAAGTTGTCAACCATATGTCCAAAGTCGGTATTTTTCTCTGACATTGTTAGGACCTTCAACTTGCAGGTCAAACTAGGTTGAAGGCCTAGGTTCGGATTCCCAATGCTTTTCCCGAACCAAAATTCAAGGTAGAAATTCGACCACAAAGCTAAAAGTAATTCAAATTTTTGAAAATGGGATCCCGTTTATTAAAAGTAGGATCCCATTTTATAATCGGGATCTCGTTCCCTAATATTTACTATTCGGACCGTTGGAAGCAAAACGGGATCCCGTTTCCCTGCCAATTGTCTCCACATTTAATATTAGAGAATGAGATCCCGATTATAAAACGGGATCCTAGTTTTTATAAAGAAGATCCCATTTCTTTTATTGAAATTTTTTGCCAAAAATTACTGTGAAGTCTACAACTTCACTTGTACAGCCGAGAGCAGTAAAATTGAGCTATTTTTCGTGAGCTATTGTCTTTACAGGTGGTGAACTTGATTTTTGATTGATTTTTTCAAAGGAGGCATCATGTACACCATTTTTGAAGTGGAATTGTGTTAGTTTTGTATTTGTTTGGAGGAACAAAAGGTCTTCAACTTGCAATATAGATTGAATTTTTCAAAGGAGGCATGAAGAAAACAATTTTTAAATTGGAATTACAATGCTAGTTTTCTACTTGTTTTGAGGAACACAAGAGGAAGAATTTTATCCTAATAGGTCTTCAACTTCCAATTTGGATTGAATATTTTGAAGAATTTCACTATTGACATTCATTTGTGCTTGATAATTTTATAATCATGGGAGATAAAGCTCATAATAAGAGAAGGAAGACATTGACTCCTCACGAAGTTGAAGCAAAGAGAGAGAAGGAGAGACAAAGGAAAAGAGAAATAAGAATGAGAATTAAATCAATGAATGATGGTGGAGCATCCAATTCCACAACTATTGAAGATGAAAAAATTGAGGATACCATGGTTGTAGATGAATCTAATTTGCAAGGAGTCAATTTGGAGAAGAATATGATTATACAAACAAGTCCTACTATGTCTTCAAATCCATCTTTGAATGCTATGGAGAATGTTTCAATATGCACAAATCTAGGTACGTCTTCAAATCCACATGTTAGTGAAATGGTAAATTTGTATGTAGAAGTTTTACAAGATGTTGCACTTAATGATGTTGACATTGATGATATTCAGAGAGATGAAACTTTTATAGAATTTGTTGAAAACAAAAAAGAAAAATATTTTGTTGCAAATGAAAATGAGAATGATCCTTTTGTTGAAAATGAAAACATAACCTATTTTTTTGATGAAAATGAAAATGAAAACCGTTTTGTTGATGAAAATGAAGATGGAAATGTAAATGAAAATGAAGATGAAGATGAAGATGAAAATCTAGAATGTGATGTTGAATTTAATGAAAATATTTTTTTTTAAATTAGAAGTGGTGTTTTCAATAATCTTCCTAGTCAAATTTCTTGGAGGAAAATAAGAACACATGCAAATAGAATATATACCAAATTTTTTTATCATAAAAAATTTGCATTTCAGTGTCAACTAATGATGCAATTGATGAGAATACAAAAAATGAGGAAAGTAATGAAAAGGTTAGGCTTTTATATTAAACCAAAAAGAAAAGATCAATCATTAAAACATGTTATGTCTACTATTGCTAGTGCCATTCAATCTATTGGGAAAAATAGTCGATCTAAAGATTAAAACGTAGCAAGAAGAGCTATAACAACTGCTATAGTTAATAAAGCAACTTTGAATAAAAGAATGGTAAGCAATATTAGTGAAGTTTTAAAAATACATCCTAAAACATTTCTAAGAGCGACAAAAAGAAGAGAAAGTATAGAAAATGATCCTATCAACCAATGTTGGAGTTTGAGTGGTCGACTACCGAGTTCTGATATGAAATTGAATATTGAAATTAAATCTTTGATTGAAAAATATTGGCATGATAATACTAGGGTTTCATCTAATGCTAGAGATGTTTTAAAATTAAGGGTGGGGTCCAAAGTTTGTGATCCTCACCTAAAACACCTATTAGATACAACACAAACTGAATTTTATAGAAAATTTTGTAGTGATTTAGTGTTACCTGGTAATATTAAAATAAGTCAAAGGTCTTTTGAAAAATGTAAACCCTGGTATGTAAAAATTAATAAGCAACAAATATCTTGTTGTTGTAAAACACATGTTCAATTTCATTATTTTTATGATGTTTTTCGATATATACATTGTACCTTGCATACTAACATGATTATACATGAGTTTGGTATTGATATGCCACTTGAAGCAATAAGAGAGTTTATTTCAGGTTTTTTTTACGAAAGATCTAATGATAAATTATTTTATTTTAGTTCTTGTATTTCTAGACAATGCATTAATTGTGGAAATCTTTCATTTTTAAGAATTTGTATACATGAAAGCGTTGATAATAATTTTGGACAACAATTAGTAGATGTTAAAAGATTTAAGAATGTTCACTATTCTTTAAAAGATGGAAAAATAGGAAAGCATTGTGATTTAGTTATAGAAAAAGTTAGTGTGCATGCATTCATGAGTGAATTTAAGAATAAAATTGTACCAAAATATGTCATGCACTTTGAACATGCTCGATGGCTTGATGGCCAATTTCGCGCATGTAGAAACACATTTCAAATTGGTACTATACTTTCAGTGGTTGATTTTGCAGAGAATTATACTCTCTCTCTATAAGAGGAAATTCAATAACAGTATTATAATTCAGTGCAAGGAGCTATGTTTGTCCATATTGTTTATAGACATGCATATGATAGCACTGAGGATGATAGAATTTTTTTGAGGGAGTATCATTTTTATTTGAGTGACAATCGGTTACACTTGTCAGAGTTTGTTCAATATTGTTTCAATATATTTTATAGAAATTTAAGAGAAAGAGGAATCGAGATGAAAGAACACCTCATATGGTTAGATAATTGTACGGGGTAGTTCAAGAATGCTTGAATCTTCTATTGGTTAAGTAGGGTTCATAAGGAACTTAATGTCCAACATATATGGAGTTTTTTTGAAGCTGGGCATGGTAAAGGAGAACATGATGGAGCTGGTGAGTTTGTCAAAAGAATTCTTGCTATAGAACAATTAAAATTTGAGGATTCAATAAAATTTAAAGATGAACATGGGATTGTGGATTGGTGTAATACAAGATTATCTACACCTGGTTTGAGTAAGTACTCTATAGTTCATCGATTCTTTTGGTTGGTTGAAGAAGAGAACATTGTACCTAGAGTTGATTGTGAGACAATCAATTGATCTACTAAATGGCATTCATTTAGGAGTGCAACAAAAAGCACATGAACTATTTGGACAAGGGAGCTTGCATGTTTTTGCTAGTTTTGTATCTCAGGAGATTGGGAAGCATGTGAAAATACAAAATGGGTTGAACAATGGGAGCAAAGATCGTTGGCACCTACACAAGTACATAATCAGCATGAAAGAAATATTGAAGAAAATGATCAAGTGTTTGCATCTGAAGATTATGACTATGTTTCAGACCTTGTACAAGAAGGCAATTTTAATTCAATTTATTTCATTTTATTTCACTTTATTAAGTTATTTTGTAATACTAAATTATTTATATGGATATGCACAAGTTATTAAATCAAATTTTGTTTGTAGGACATGTGTATGTTGTTGTTGCACCTGAGGGGAATGAAGAGAAAAAAAAATATTGGTTGGCTCGTTGTGTGGAAACTAAAAAAAAGTTAATAGCACCTCAAGAAGATGATGATGGCTTTCCTTATCCAACAAATATGGTGATCCCCTTAAGAAAATTTTGATAACAAATTTTTGATCCCCTTAAGCAATTTTTTAGAACAAGGTTTTGATACCCTTAAGCAAATTTTGAGAACTTATTTGATGATGGTTTTCATGTTTTCCAATAGGATCGGTGGTGGTTGTTGGCACTTGGCTACGAAAATACCTGACAAGGAAAAATGGTCTACTTGCATTCGAAGACTATGAAATGCATAAAAATATTATACCTTATTCACATTTGGTGGTGGCAACAAATATAAAACTAGAGCGGTATCGTGGAAGACCTTCAAAAAAAGTGCTATGGTCAATTTCTATGGAAGAGCAGGAGGCAATCATAGATACATTGCAAAAAAGAGAGGATGCAGATGGTACAATGGAATAAGTAAATATAGGTAAATATAGTTTTAGTTTTATTTTGTCCTTTTAAATACATTAAATACATGTTTCAATATTGGTCAAGTGTGTTATTAGTTGAAATTGATTTAAATTGTCATTTTATAGATCCTTAAGGCATAATCACAAAAAGGATCTAGTCCATGCAGATTCAACCTAGACAACATGGAATACTTGGTAAAAATAGGTAATTATTAGTTAAATTATATTTAAATACATGTTTTGATTACATATTGATATTGCTTGTACATTAAAAGTTAAAATTGATTTATTGTCCTTTTTTGTATCCTTAAGCCATCATTGCATTAATCTCATACTTTGAAAGAAAAAGGAGAGGATGCCTGGATTCAACCTACACACATGTGTGGAATAATTTTAAATGTAGGTACTTGAGTTGTGTACATATAGATAGTTTTATATAAATTAAAATATGTATGTTTTGATGATTTCATTGATATTGCTTGTACCTTTTTGATATCAGGTGGTGTGAAGACCTACTACATTCTAGGCATGAGTTTGAGATGTTCTTGAGATGGCATATCCAAATTTTGTAAACATTGTTTTTGAGATGACATATATGTACATACATACTTATAGAATTAAACATACTCTATGTACTTCTATGTATCAAAATTGATATTCTATATATTTTGTTTGTTAAATGTGCATGTTTTCCTACTTTGAAACTTTATGTCTAATTGTATAATCACTAAATATCATATATACATTATTGTTAAATCAATTATATCCTTAAGATGTTGTATTATGACCCCTTAAGACATCCCCTTAAGAAATTCTATTATGACCCCTTAAGTCATCCCCTTAAGACCCCTTAAGACATCCCCTTTAGACCTTGTATTATGACCTCTTAAAAAATCCCCTTAAGACGTTGTATTATGACCCCTTTAGACATCCCCTTAAGACATTGTATTATGACCCCTTAAGACATCCCCTTAAGAAATTCTATTATGACCCCTTAAGACCCCTTAAGACATCCCCTTTAGATGTTGTATTATGACCCCTTAAGATATCCCCTTAAGACATTGTATTATGACCCCTTTAAACATCCCCTTAAGACCCCTTAAGGCATCCCCTTAAGACATTGTATTATGACACCTTAAGACATCCCCTTAAGAAATTCTATTATGACCCCTTAAGACATCCCCTTTAGAGGTTGTATTAAGACCCCTTAAGACATCCCCCTAAGACGTTGTATTATGACCTCTTTAGACATCCCCTTAAGACCCCTTAAGGAATCCCCTTAAGACATTGTATTATGACCCCTTTAGAAATCCCCTTAAGACCCCTTAAGACATCCCCTTAAGACATTGTATTATGACCCCTTGAGACATCCCCTTAAGACGTGTTATGATGACTCACCCTAAAAATTATAATACTTGTTAATATCACTTCATATTTATACTCAATTATACTCTTCTTTGATCCCCTTAAGATGTCATATTATGACCCCTTAAGACAACCTATAATTAGTGTTGGATGCTATTATTTGTTTTGATAGCTTATAGATTAGTATTTGATGCCATTATTTGTTTTGATAGCTTATAGATTAGTATTCGATGCCATTATTTGTTTTGACAGCTTATAAATTATTATTGGATGCCATTATTTGTTTTGACAACTTATAAACTAGTATCAGATATCATTATTTATTTTGACAACTTATAAATTAGTGTTAGATGTTATTATTCATAGAATTTATTAATTCTTTTATTCTCTAATCTTCTATGGTATTGTTTATTTCTTAAATTTTTATCCTTTCTGGTATATAAACGGATTGCTTTTGTTTGTAAATTATGATTTATTGACTAATTATTGATTGACGTGAATTGAATAAGTTCATTGAGTAATTATCACTAATTATTGAATGTACATATCATGTATATCATGTATGAGATCACTAAATTTGTAAAGTATAAATATTAAAATGTCCTATATTAATATCATGTATGAGATCACTAAATTTCACATTAATGTCCTATATTAATGTCTTGACTATGAACATAAAATGCATAAATGTACATGTGTAAATTAAAATTTCAAACAATAATAAAGTCCATAATTTATGTAACATATTAAGTGCATGAAACCAATATATTAAGCGCATGAAATAAAGTCTAGAGTACAACCCATGAACTAAAGTCCAACTAAGTACTTGAGCCATGAAATATAAAGTCCAACAGAGTACATGAGAAACCATAAATATAGTCCATGAAATAAACAAATATAACCGATAAAATCATGTTTCTAGGTCATGTACTGTCTCTATAATCAAGAGACCTCTTCACACCATGCAGACTATGTGGATGACCTGAAACACTCTGTACAAGAGAAAGATGAAATCATATGTAAGACAATGAAAAATGATTTAATGACAATTTAATTTATAATTCATCATAAAATTAAATTACCCTCATATCTACGTCTAGATGCTCTGGTGCACCTGAAGCAACCTCTATATTCTCTGAATCAATCTACATAAACAAGACAAAGAAAGTTGAAATTAGATGTACAAGTCTACAATTACAAAAAAATTAATTCAATTCAATTTATAATTTATCATATTTTAATTGTACATTATTATGAGGTTTTGCACCCTCTTCTCCAGGACCTATCTGTACATGCTCAGCTACAAGATGTGTCTCATGCTATAAAAGAAAAAGAATATGTAACAAATCTCATATTATGTATATATTCAATTTAAAATTTAAAATTAAAGTTATATTCAGAATATGTAATTTATAATTGACTTTAAATATAATAAAAAATTTAAATTACCATTTTATCTGGAGCCTACTCTACATGTCCTCTTGGTGGTGTAACTATGTCTAGGTCAAGGTTGAAAGTTGCACTAACAAAGTCCTACAAGATCAAAATTAAATCATGTATACTTGAATTAGGTTAAAATATATATATATTCAAGTTTGCACATTTTGTGTAGAATTTTTTTTAAACAGCTTGAAAATCATAGGCCTCATGAGTAGCCACAACATCAAATGTTTTCCCAATGCCCATTCTCATTGTGGTATCAACCTAGACATACATACATAGACATTTAACGCTTGTAATATTTACAAGTGTACATGCATGTATTTCATATATCCAGTGAATTCAAAATTCATAATTGTAACTATACTAATGTAAACTTTAAACAATTTACAATATGAATGTACCTTCCCTTGATCTATGATGCCTGATAGTGGAGGAGTGCTCGACAATCCCTCAGGAGGAATCGATGTGGAAGCCGATTGACTCACCTAAACCAACATAAATATTTCAAACATATATGTGATTCAATTATAAATTTAAAACTCAAGTTAAATTTATGATTTCATATATAATTTTAAAAATTGAAATCAAAATACCCCATAAGGGTTGCCGAGTATGACTGGTGTCGATGTATGTACTCGTGGAACAAATGATTTCCCCATTGTTAGTGTCATCTATACACCAAATAGTTTGAGTGTTAAAATGTATTGCAAACTTTTCTTTGATATATACATCCATCAAAATTATTATAAAATGAACGTACATAGATGCATATTTATACCTGTGTCACAGTGTTCTTAGGGTGATGGTCTACTGTAAGAAACTCTACAAATGAATTGATGCAACTAGATGAACCACCAGAATCTCCACGTCCACCTGAACTAGGTGTGGCCTGATCAGGTCCATAGCATACTTGATGACAACTAGTACATATATGGGGGACGGGCCTCAACACTCCTGGAGTGGTACTCGGACCAGCTCCATAAAAAACCCCTCCATCATCATCGTCTCTATGCTCCCCACCCACTATCGTAGAAGCAGGCTGATCAAGGTCTCCTGTGAGTGTACTAAGGGAACCTAATGTCGAGACCAGAGCTTGATGATGTACAAGTGCGGGAATGGGAGGACCAGGAGCAACAATAAGGGGTTGCGCATGCACGGGGAGTTGGGGATCAACCCTTGCCCCTAACCTCTGTTGTGGCATGCCACCACCAACATCTTGAAATGATTTAAAATCAAAATAATTGGGATTTTTCCCTATAACAAACTCTACATACAGTTTTCTCAAAAAATACAATGGGAACTCCCAATTAGCATGTGGGGGACTACCAAAAACCATATACCATTGATCCCAAAAATTTGCACTCATCTGTGGATGTATGCACCACCTCATGTATATTCTAGATTTGTTGGGTGGAATGGGTTGTCGCGTAACAGGGTCAATAAAGTAGGGGGCTAGGTGGGCTTTTTTTATTTTAAGGTCTAATATTTTTTTGTAAGAGAGACCGTCAGCATAAAATTGTCTCATTTGTTCTCTGTCTCGTCGATGCCTATCTAAATCAGAATCGATCGTCCTGATGGCATCCACAACGTTTTACATCGTAGATGTAAAACCTCTCACATGTGGTGGAATCAATGCTTGACTCTACATAGCATTGATTTGATTTTTTAAGGATGCAATCTGATTGTTTATACGTGCTCACAAACGAGCCTCATCAGATGTGATAGGTGTTGGATGTGGCATACTAGGTGGAGGGGGCGGTGCAGGTGGAGGGGGAGGTGGATGTGGCTGTGGCTGAGGTGGTGGATTGATGACATCATCAATGTTAAAATCATCCATGATATGAGATATAAATGTGCACTTGCATTAAATTATACAAAATTAGCATACAAACTTAAAAAACTACAAGAATAGTTAAATTTGACACTTGCACATGCAAATTTTTTTAAATAGGATGTGCATACATATATTAAGATCATTTATTTAATTGAAATGCACATATATACAATGATTGAATTTGAGCATGTGCATACAAAATTCAAAATTTAACATGTACATACATTTAAAATAAAAAATATGATGCATAATTTGCATGCATACATCATTAAACTAAACTATGTACATACATACACATTTCAAAATTTAAGAACTATATGCAAATTTTTAATACATGTGTACATACTAAACAATAAACTTGAAACATTCATGAAAAGCTCATTTTATGTCTAACACATATATATATTACAATTTTCCAACGGGAGAAATCATGATCTAGTAGATTGTCATAAAATACATACTATTATATATTGTTCAAATTATAAGTTCATAAATTCCACCAAATTCATAAATTCATGTCACTAAAAATATCCATCTAGAACCAAAATCATAAATTCACGTCACTAAAAATATCCATCCAACCAAATTTATAAATTCATCACACAAAATATCCATTGTTCACCAAATTCATAAATTCATAACTATTTAAGATCATTGTCTTAATTTATAAACTATTGTGGCTCTCTATTGCATCTCTTCATTTCTTTGTGTTTTCCTTTTCAGAATTGGAAGTTCTCCTCTCCTCTAGCCATTGTCAATGATCATCTAAGATCCCATCCATAGTCCTGACAACATCAACAAGGGTTTGCAACCTAGATGCAAACATCCTCACAGGTGGTGCGATAGATTCTTCATTTTGAATAATGTTGATTTGATCTTGGATGGTTGTAACATTGGCATTGATTTGTGCTTGCAAATGAGCACCATCAATTTTAGGTGGTGGAGGTGGGGGGTTACAAGGTGGAGTGGGTGGAGGTGGAGGTGGAGGTGGAGGTGGTGGAGATGGATGGTGTGGAGGTGGATTGCGAATATTATTGAGTCGATCTATGTGATCTTTAAGATATGAGTGAACCTGCATTAGATTTGTAATTTCAAAATGTAAGATACATGTTTAGGAAATACCTTTAAACCATTCAATATAAATGGCCTTTAATTGAATACAAATGATAAAATATGTAAGCCTCATTTATGTCTAAGGAATGTTACTTGAATGAGAATACAATTAACTATTAATATAGGACAATTTATGAATGCTATAGGGTTTACGATTTAGAGTTTAGGATTTAGGTTTTAGGGTAATACGATGGCTTAAGGGGATCTATGTAGTAAGGTCCTAGTACAAAACCTACATGGCTTTTAAGTGAATAAAATTTGGTGAAGAACTTATTTGATCCCCTTAAGAAATGTCATATTAGGGCCCCTTAAGAAATCAATTTACGATTTAGGGTGATAGGATGGCTTAAGGGGATCTAAGTCTAGTGAGGTCCTAGGATAAAATGACATGGCTCAAGTGAATAAAATTTGGTGAAGTTTCCCAAGGCAACCAAATTTCATTAAGAGCCTAAGAAAAAATGATGGCTTTAGGGTTTAGGGTTTAGAGTTTAGAGTTTAGGGTTTAGGGTAACATGATAGGTTAAGGGGATCTATGTAGTAAGATCCTACGAAAAAATTACATGGCTTAAGGGAATGAAATTTGGTGGAGTTTCCTAAGGCAACCAAATCTCATTTTAAGGTCCTAGGACAAAATGAATGCTTTAGTATTTAGGGTTTAGATTTTAGAGTTCAGGGCTTAGGGTTTTCAAAACTTAGGGTGAATTTTTGGTGCCCCTTGGAATATAATGAACTTGCAAGTTAGTGAAGAACATTTTCTTGTGGAATAGTTGATTGAGATAGCTCTTGTTTGAAATCACCAACCTAGATCATGAAATCTCATTCATATTATAATCTTGCATGATCTTATTATTGTTAAATTTGGTTGCCTTGGGCAACTTCACCAAATTTTGAGAACTTCTTTGATCCCCTTAATAAATGTCATATTGAGACCCCTTAAGAAATTGATTTATGATTTAGGGTGATAGGATGGCTTAAGGGGATCTAGATACCTAGTGAGGTCCAAATTTAGTCATAGTGTGACCTCATTGGTTCATAGCTCTGGGTCAAAAGTGTTTACCCCTCTAATAAAAAAAGTATCATGTTAAAAATCAATCAATCTATACATATTACAAAAATAATATGCATGTATCAAAACAAGTAAAAATTTCCTCCTACATTAGGGGATATCAAAATAAATATAAACTATTTTAATAATTATACTTGTAATCACTTATTAATAAATTATATCATACATAATTTTAATCACATAATAAAGGAATAAATATACATATGTAGAAGATACAAAAATAAAAAGAGGCTACTCACATGGATCTTGATCCTTCTACGAAGTACCTAGATTGGTGTATTTCGTGTAGGACTCTATGTAGGTGTTGGGACCTTCACCTTTCTCCTTGTATATTTTCAAAAATCCCACTCACTCCATCTATAGAATTATTTCCTTTGTTATTAGAGTTCTTTTAATCTTCTAAATTGACCTCTTATTTATAGGAGCATAATATGAATCCTCCTCCTCTCTCTATTGTAACAATAGCCTAATTCCTCCAACCTATCATCATGTACATCCTCCCTTTCCCATGTAATAGGTACCTTAGGTGTTAAATGGTTCCATCTTGGTCTCCTTATTGATTCATTTCTATCCTTCCACATAAATCTATACAGTATCAAAATATAGGTAATTTTATGGTTATCATCTCCCTTAATTGCTAAAGAACCCATTATGCTTGAGGATGGGTGGATTATTATCTAGGATCACATCTTAAAAATCCTATAGAGGTCATGGTATGCATTTCTTAATACATATATTCCCATACAAACCTCTTTCCATGTATTATCAACTCTCCTATATAATAGACACCTTACTATTTAAATTTCATATGATATATACCCAAGTGTTTCCAATTGGAATTGCTATAATTATACTTTTATGGTATTCTAGATATTCATAATAGTTTTCATAAATCTACAAAATAGACCCACTCTTGACATTGAACCTACAAAATTTTAGGTATCTCCAATGAAATAAGTTACCCATATCACTCTCACTCATGCTCTCCTATCTTGTGGATATAATAGAATAAAATTTTCTTCCAATGATTTAGATCCCTATTGATCATGTCTAAGTGTCATAGAGAGTGATCATCCACTCTTCATAAACTTGTAGAAACCAAAAGGTTTTATATTATGTGTTCAAATAAGTGAAAACATTACAAAAATCTCTACTGGATGGTGACATCAAAGGGTTTTTTAAGGCAACCAAATTTCATTTTAAGGTCCTAAGACAAAATTCAAATGCTTTAGTGTTGAGAGTTTAGATTTTACAATTCAGGGTTTAGGGTTTAGCGAACTTAGGGTGAAGTTTGGGTGGCCCTTGCAATAATTTGGACTTGCAAGTTAGTGCCAATTGGAAATCAATTGTACGTGCTTGGATTTATGAATTTGCGAACTAAATTTGCAAACAAACATTGATAAAATTTATGAATTGTAACTATTCTTTAACATATTGTTTTCTAATCTAGTTATAATTTAACATTAAAACTAAAGTTTAACATATTGTTTTCTCCATACAATGCAAATGAAATTTAAAAAATTTAAGCAATACAAATGAATTTTCTTCAGCTAGAAATTACCTAGTTTTCAAAATCAAAATGATTTGTTCGATTCAATTTAGGGTTTTAGAAAAAAAATTTATTCCAATTCAATTATAGGATTTCAATTTCTAAGCAATTAGGGTTTTTAATGCAATTTTTTTGTTTCATTTCAAACTAGGGTTTTCAAATTCTTTTTTGTTTGATTTGAATTGGTTTCAAAAAGCTTGATTAGGGTTTCTAAATGTTTTTTTATTTCATTTCAATTTCTAGGGTTTTAAAATGCAATTTTTTTTGTTTCATTTCAATTAGGGTTTTCAAATTCAATTTTTTTTGGTTTGATCAAACAATTTAGGTTTTAAAAGCTATTTTTTGTTTCTAAAACACAATTAAAGGTTCATTTTTTCATTTCTATTCAGAAATCTTCAGGTTTCATTGGATTTTTTGATCTATTTTTACAATTACTCATTTCTACTATAATAGGAAATAAAATGCTTAAAACGTCAAATAAATTAAAAAATAATGCTAAAATCAGTTATTCTATTCACAATTTCAATAAAAAATGAAAAAATGCAAAAAAAATGGGTGTGGGCGGGTACCTAGAGCTGTTTGTGGAGGTCGCTATTGCCTAAACTCAGGATCCCATTCGTTGCAAAATGCAGTTTGTTCGTTTAAAAAAAAAATATATCACTATAAAACAGGATCCCAATTTTTACAAAATGGGATCCCGATTTTTATAAATCGGGATCCTATTTCGTACTAATCGGGATCTCGTTACTTGTCTATCGGTTCGAGACCCTTTAACAAACAAGATCCCAATTTTTAAAAAGCAGGATCCCGTTTTGCATTAGGCTCGCCCCCGAGATCCCAATTTTTAAAAATTGGGATCCCGTTTGTGCAATGTCGATTTCATTTTTTTGGCTATGGTAAAAACTTCCACGTTTTGTGGACTCAACTTTGTGCACTTACCCAAAAAATGTAGAGTCCCCCACATCAATGCACTATATGAAAACTCACTGTAGACCATATATCAAAATACTATCATTCATACCTTCTGAACGCCTTCACATATCCTTGTGAAACTCCAATGTAGAATATATCTTCTAGTCTGAATTCTATGTACAAAGTCCTATAATGATATCTTTTTTTTGAGATAGAAACCATACCCAATAACCGTTGTACAAAGCCAATGTATAAGTATGAAAATGTTTCCAAACTATTGGTAACTGTACCTTTCCAACCATACAACCTAGACAATTGAAACCATGCAAAATTGATAACAAGATAAAACAGAGTATCAGGTTTTGAGTAGATCTTTCAAAATAGGATAATCCAAACCAAGATACCGGATTAACAGTCTTCATTACCGAAGTAGACAATCAACAAAATTCCATTGTGATATTTATCCAAAATCCCACTATCCGTTGACATCAATGACAACCTCTCAATTTCCAACACAAACAACGCAAGGCCTAATTGATATTTTCTCTTCTATGATACTAAGGAAAGAGTCATTAGAGAAATGACCATTAAAAATTGAGTTGGGGAATTCGGTAGAGAAATACCTTTAATCAATCCTTGAGACAGAAAATGGGATAGAAGGTAACCAAACGCTTTAGCTTTGGCTCTAGCTCCAGCTCTTTAGATGTGAATTTTCATAACTAACATCTAAATAAAAGGAAGTAATGAAAAATTGTGACAATGAAAAAATATGTGATACCATAATGGTTCAGAAAAAAATATGGATTAATATATATTTCCCATATATGAGCACCTCTCTCCTAAAGGATTATGGTAGTAATAGTTTGGTAAATTCTTGCATCTCATTTTGGCTAGCTTTATGGTATATGCTTGAATCATTAGATCATGGCATATAGTAAATATTACTATTTATTCACATCAATATTCAATATCTATGTAGTATGGATTGGTTGCGCTTGGTTTAAATCTTAATTTATTTATGAGATTGAATGTGAACAATCTATATGTCTATCATACATCACAATGATAAATAAATAATAATATACATGTCTAAATTTCAATTCATAACTACCAATTACTTTCAATGATGACAATTATTCTAATATGGATATCTTAAATATATTTATATAAAAAATATTCAGAAATATAAATCTAAAACTATTTTATTTGGTATTTAACAATAAACTACACCTCACATAATTACTACTTACCAATAAAACACATTAGAAACATCCTCAATTGAAAACAATCTGACATCATCTCACTAAATAAATAAATAAAGTCTCATAATTTTTATGTCATATAGAGTTTCACTTACCTACAACCAAATTCATATTTAAGTTGGTGGGAAGTTAGGTCTTTGATTGCAACTACACTTGGGTATGAAGTTTTTCAAATTTATGAGCAAGTCGTCAAAGGACAAGGTTTCTTTTCAAAAGGACAATCATACATAAAAAAATCTATATAATTTTTATGTTATATAGAGTTTCACATTTTCACTTACCTACAACCAAATTTGTATTCATATTCAAATTGGTGGAAAGTTAGGTCTTCGATTACAACTACACTTATTTAAACATAAAGTTTTTTAAATTTATGAACAAGTGATGGAAGGACAAGATTCATTTTTAAAAGGACAATTATATATAAAAAAAGAAAAGCTATATAATTTTTATGTTATATGGAATTTCACTTACCTACAACCAAATTCAAATTCATATGAAGGAAAGTCAGGTCTAACCACACTTATTTGGGTATGGCCATTTTCAAATTCATATTCATATTCAAGAAAAGTCAGGTCTTCGATTCCAACCACATTTATTTGGGTATGGCGTTTTTCAAATTTATGAACAAGTGATCAAAGGGCAAGATTCCTTTTCGAAAGGACAATCATACTTAACATCTCGGCTGATACCACCTGTCCATGAAAAAGAGATGCAGACAATTTTTTTTGGGCATTCTTCACCTTCCAAGCTAAGACTTCTAATATCAAAGGAGTGATCCAGCTTGTGCAAACTGTTATGATCAGACGTTCACCCTTCACATCAGTATTCATGACTGGTGTTGATTTGGTTTTAGTTCTTGCCTCCACCTTTTTGATCTTTCAATAACAGATCCATCAACAGCTGTTATCCTGAATCTCTTTTGGTTCCCCCAAACTCCCATATGAATGGCAACTGTCCAAGGAATTTAAGTGATTGGGCTCTAATGCTTTGGTTTCCCCAACATCATCTTGAAGTTAATCGATGGATGTAATGCTGCCACATATCACCAAGTTATCGATAGATAGTCAATATCATCTTGAAGTTTCTATTGATCGTAGACACATGCAACCTCACTGTCTATAAAATCTGTCTCCATGCAAGTTGCTCTAAGACAATCAGATTGTCTCGATGATGACGAACTGCAACAATTTATACCACTTTTAGGCGCCTTAGGAGATTGGAGATCCGTGTTCATGCATAGGGATTTTCAGTCATGCCTCATAATGACTTAGAGTTCAAATTGAATTGGATTTCTTCGAGATCTGATTGTGGTGCAATTAATTATTCAGTGTCGAGATCATGAAATGTTGTAGCGCATGAGATCATTTTATAGAAAAGATCAGATTTCCTAAATGTAAAGGTTATTTTTTCCACTTGTAAATTGTATATAATCTAAGTTTGTAAGTCATTTCTTCGCATTCATTGGTAGCGCTCAACAAGTAGTTAAGTCATATAGGTTAGTGCTTCTACAGTAATAGTAGGACAGTCATTCTAATAGATAAGAAAAAATATTTTCAGGGGATTCAATCTTTGGTAACTGTTTTGTATTGGTTTGAATATAGAATGAATACAAATTATTGTTTTCTTTCATGTTTACAATGTATTCTAGGTTTAGCTGCTCGATTTTATCACTACATCAAATGGTATTAAAGTATAGGGGAGAGGGTTACTTGTAGGAATAGGAAGTTGGCCCATAAGTGATTGGGCTCTTGTATCAAAAGAGGAAGGTGCTATTAGAACATGCACAACAATAGGGAGGCTTTTGAGGTTTGGGGAAAAAATCAAGGGTGATGTTTCTAGTGAAGAGGATGTCATGAAAAGTGAGTGATGATGTTGCAGTTGTATATGTGGTAAGAGAACACTAAGAGTGTTAGTGTGATAATTTGAGACACTAAAAAATCAATGAAGGTCAATACTATACTAGTGGAGTGTACACAATGATTGTTGATAGAGTAAAAGAATGGTGGTTAAATGAGAAGAGTCCATAAGAGGTGATGAGGAGGCAGTGATAGAGTTTGATTGTTCCTAAGGTGGATGTGGATGGTTATATAGAAAATCTATTGGATACATAGATGTATGAATAGAGGGTACAAAGTTTGCTACAAATCATACTTGGTGAATGAAAGAGTTGAGGGGGAGACCAAGTAGTTGCAAGGATGTATAGAGTAGTAGAAAGGTAGAAAAAGAAGAGGTTGTGACAACACAAAGATGTCATGAGCAACATGAGAAGTAGTGAAGAGGGTTGAAGGGTCAACTTAGTGACCATGTTTGGGTAGTGAAATGGCCATAAGGAGTAGCTTGGATGACAAAGGGAGTTGTGGCATCATTGAAGTGGGGAATTGCAAAATGAATGGTGGTGGCATTAATTAATTCAAAATAAAATTTTATGACAATAATGAATTGAATACATATGATTAAAGGGTACCATTTAATGCCCAAGCCAAGTCAATTATAGAGACAAAGGACCATTTGATAAGTTTTGATAGCAAAGACAAGCTGCACAACATGAAGGGGATTCAACATTAATGTGAAGATCAATTGATGAGTGGAAAGGATGATGGGGAGGCCACCAAACACATGCATTAATAGTGCAAGGATAAAACATGAGATCAATTCCAATTAAATTAAGGAGTCATTTAGGGGCTATTTTCACCCCTAAGTACAATTATGGAGTTAGGCATGCACTACTACACCATTAATCACTTATGTGCTTTAAGGTTATGAGTACTTAGCTTGTTGCTACCTTAACTCCTAAATAAGCTATATAATCATTATTATAGTCTTACATAGGTAGTTAGGTCATCCTAAAGGTTTTAATTAAGTATCTAAGTTGTCTTAGGTGGTAGTCATGACATGATTAAGTATATATAGGAGATAGTGGTAAGATTATTATCATCATATAGTGAATTGTGTTCTCATTGGGAATATTTGGAGGTTTTCTCCCTTGAAGTGGCTTGTTATTCTATATAATTATCAAGTATTTGTAGCATATTTCATTATATATTCTTCTCTTCTGCAAGTTATTTCATAATAAGTGGTATCAAAGCATGATCTTAGTGTCGTGAATGCAAGAAGAAGGGTAAGGTTATTTCATATTATATTCTTCTCTTGTGAATGCATATATCTCAATTTTTGAAAAAAATTCTCATTTTTGGAGGGTTTTTAAGGACATATTTAATTTACTACAATAAAATTTCAAATAAATTGGATCAAAATTAAGTGATTTATTGTAGAGTTGGGGTTTCTGCCAAATTCACTCTCAAGGATGCAAATTAGCTAATTTGTTCAAGAATTTTCTTGGAAACTGAGATCTAGGACCTCGTAAGTTATATTCAATTTTTTAAATTATTTAGATTTTATTTTTGTGATATATTACAAAAAAATCCATAATGATGGGGCTTGCAACAAGAGGAAAAAATAATGTTGTCGCACTTGGAATATATCGAGATAAGGATGATGTAGATATTGAGGATGTTACTACTAGTGATGAAATTGTACATGCATTGCAAGCCCCAAAGAACAATCAAATAAAGAACGCAAATATTTTTTTTTTAACGAAAGATAAATAATCAACATACCAAATATTAAATGATCATAAACATACTCATATACTTCATTCCATTACAATACAAATAACACAATCGACTATGTTCTTTGGGGCACACGAGGTCACATCGAAATAAACATTACAATTCCTCAACTCCTAAGATATCATTCTAAGTACAAAGGAACTATTAAAGACAAGAATAGTTATACATGTACATAGATTTCATTACAAGATAAAACCATGAGAAATCACATAACCAAATAAGAATACAAAGTAGAAATTTACCTTACATCATCTTTTAAATATACAACATATCCATAACCATAATTTACATCATGTTTCCCAATCATGTGGGATGAATACAATATACAAGATTATCAAAATACATAGAGATCAATTGAAACAAATCTTCAACTGGATGAGACTGAGCCAACGAACGCTGATGGGGAACCCAATGGTGTGCAGAGCACGTTCCACCCGACCACCCCCGTGCTAAGAGGTGACAGAGAAGTAACTCTGACCAAGACTGACAACAAAAGTACAACATACAAATGTACCAACGTAGATCCTTAACACAATACTCCAAATTATAATGAACAAACAATAACATCATATCACAGAACCATAAAGATACAAGATCGTAAATCAAATATAAATGAGATTATACAAGACCACAAGGCATACTAAAGATGTATTAAAACAATAATCATAAATCAATTTAAATCAATTCAAACAACAATCTAAACCAACTTCCATAACCTACTTCCAGAGGAACTCAATAAAGTAAAACACATGGGAAACTAGGGAGAGTGTCATCAACTGGGGGCGTCGGTCCATAGGCTGACTAATGCAGAGCCGTAGACCTCTCGTGAAGACGAGGTCATGACCTTGCCAACCACGGCCTTCTCAGCCTTCCATTAGTCTGCGAGAGCACTAATGAAGATGAGGCATCCATTTTATTTTAAATCTTATAACAATATTACTACCCAACCCTCCTAAGTTAATTATTAGGTTATCACTTGATTAATAACTCACTCGTGGGTTATCCTGTGCCCTTCCCCTTAAGCGGGGCGCCGGCCCCCACGAGGAGCCACTCTCCCTAGAGACCCAACCAAAACCAAAAGAAACAGGGGTTGTACCATTCTAATCATAAACATCGAAATGTAAGAAAAAAAATATTACACGAGCATAACTCATCTCACAAATTAAATACCATAACAAAATCTCATAACTCGGTACACCCCATTCGTAATACTTAACTTAACAGAAACTCAAGGTGAAAAGATATAAATTCAACACAATCACAATCCTCTGAAAGACTACAATGTTAACACAAAAAAGGGTTCCCACATCAATGAACTCACAATGTCCCAAACCCAACAAGCCTACAAGACTCAATTTCAAGAATAAAAAATAAAAAGATAACTTATTTAATTCCATAATAGATTCCATAATAAATTCCATTCCCAAATTATTCACACTAAAACAAGAATAAAATAATCAATGCTGTCATATATTCATAAATTGACTTTTTACTAAATTATCCTCTCAAAGTTTGTAATTTAACAAATCAGTAATAATAATAATAATTTTTTTTTCTATTTTATTATTTCCACTATAACCAAATTCTGTTTTATTTAAACCAGAAAAAGAAACAGAATGCTTGCTGACAAAATTAAATAATTAATGCAACAGTTAAATCAATGGAATCTGAATAAATGAGTTAATAAATATATATACAAATATAAATAAATAAATATATATATACATATATATATATATATATATTTATAAAAGTGAATCCGCACAGTAAATATAAATAGAATTCGCGTTTTACAAAATTAAACATATACAAATTCGAATGGGAAATTTTAACCCATAAAAATGCACGGGTTAAACTCCCGGTCGTGGGCAGTCTATGGACTGTTCACGATAGTCCGCAAGACTGCCGTGGACAGTCCGCAGACTGTCACACGGTACCGGTTGGCGAGGTGGTGGGTACGGCCGAGGCCGAACCACCACACAGCCACTATTTTATAATGCCAAAACAAAATACTATGTACAGTGCCGACGGGAGAATAACGAAGTTCAACGCATTTAATTTTCATTCAATATTTTTACATATGTATAAATATATATGTGTATATACATATATTTTTATATATATATATATCTAATATATATATATATATCTAATATATATATATATACAGAAATCTGAACTTTTCGAAATCAGGGAAAAATAAACACTGTACTCTGTACAAGAGAAATATTTTATAACATACATGCATAACCAGAATATCACAATCCCAGACATTCGTTGAAAGGAAATTGCTCTTTAAACATATATGCATTTTTTTTTTTAAATGAAACAACAGAAATACTGTTCATTTCCAGATTTCAAACAAATTCCCTTTTCAATAAACAACAGCCCAGAACCCCTCAGAAATTCCATTTTAACAAATAACAATCCCAATCCCCGGTTTAATTTTCATTGATTAAACAATAACCCAATAGATTTTCTTTCCACAAACATTTGATTTCCAACCCTAGATGAAAATTTCATACACAGAGAAAGAATTTCTATTTTTTTTGATGCTACAGAAAATAAATA